>QEPC01002054.1:1987628-2006793 GCA_003113815.1 Sphenodon punctatus | reverse complement strand
CAGTTGAATTCCTTTGTGTAACCACTCCTTCTTCCCTTCTCTCTCATTGTCTCAGTCTCCATTTTGTCTTACTACTAGCTAGATGTAACTAAGGATCTGTGCCTGAGAAAGCTTAAGTAAAGTTCTGTTTTTAAACCTTCAGCTGCATTTATCCTTACTGATTGCGAATCAGTTATTACTCTGCAACACTTTTTACATGGCTCCGCCAGGTGAGGGAGTCCATGGGCATGCTGGTACATGGGCGGGGTGTGCATACGGCCGCACACACATCCCTACTCACCCCCCACTCATCCACACCATGGAGCAACTGCGTTTCCCCTGGTTGCTCCGTGCATGGGGACGAGTGGGGGGTGAGTGGGGATGCATGTTAGGCGTGCGTGCGCATACACCCCCAATCACTGCGAGCGAGTGCGACACGTCGTTCACATGGGGCTCCCCCACCCATGAACATGCAGCATGGGGGTGGGGCTTGGCTTGTGGGCGGGGCTTGTTGTAGGTTTGGCTTGAGGACAGCAGCCTGAGAAGGACCTAGGGATGCAAAATTCCCAAGTCTGGTCCTGCATGCTCACAGGACCAGCTGGATGAGTTCATTTGTGGCCTCCTGCATCCATGGCACAGCTTTCGCCAGGGGCAGAAATAGGGCCAAAACAACACACACACCCTGCTTGAACCACCGGAGCAGGGGGAGCCCCCAGCCCCTGGTGAGGCCAGCCAGGATGCGGGAGGGGACAGCCCCATCCTACTGGTGGAGGAGGTATCCAGGGAAGCTGAAATGGGCAACATCACCCCTGTCAGTGCCCCCAGAACCCACAGGGACAGGGGTGCACAGGGAGCGGATTAACACCAGGAATGGCTACCAGGATTCAGAGGAATACAATCCAGATAAGAAAATAGAATAGAATATTTATTCAGCAAATTTGCTATATAAAATAAACATCCACACAACACATCACAACATACACATAGATAAATAAAAGGAACACCTCCAATATTCCATAAAATAATACAACAATAAATAAATCTGAGGTTAAAAATAACCCCACCATACTAAAACTATCCAAATATAGTGGGTTCAAAAAGTTAACCCCGATCAGGGAACTCTGTGCTCTCGGTCCACCGCCAGGAGAAACATTGCCACTGTTTTAATTATAGACATGTCTGTAGAAGCTAATAAGAGTTCATAGGTCTCCTCTGGGGTAGCTGTTCCAGGGGTTACAGAGCTCAACCACAATTCCCTAAGAGCAGCATATTGCGGGCACTGAAATAAGACATGGGGAAGGGTCTCTATCATAGTTGGGCACCTCCGACATGTTCTTTCCTCCTTAGGGACTCGTTCTCTTCTCCCCCTAACCTCCACTGTCTCAAACAGATTAAAGTGAAATAACATCGCCATTCTCCTAAGCCTTGGATCTTGGAGCTGCTGCAGATATAGCTCCAAGCTAGCCTCTACTTTAATCTTAGGGTAATACAGCAAAACTTTGTTATGAGCAAGCAGTTTAAAATCATTTACATGGGCCCATTTTTTCAGCCGTACTCTGAGTTCCCGTTTGTGAAGTCTATAATCCGGGATCCCAGTGTCCTCCATCGATAAGGGGATTATACCAGTTAACTTCTTCAAATGTAAGATCCAGGGATATGATGGAGCTCCTCGATAATCCTTCTGCTCAAAGTAGCAGCTCTGCGCCAGGCCCGCTTCACCTCTTGCCATCTTATCCCAAAAAGTAAGAAATCTAAGATTTAACTGCGCCAATACGGACAGCATTCCTGTCTCCAACCTAAGCATGGAGAGGGGAGTCGCCTTTGGGGCTCCTAAAAATATCCGTAAGAAATGGTTCTGGGGGATTTCCATATTACTTACATATCCAGGAGTGGTTACTTCACCTCCATACATCCAGGAGGCAATAACCTTAGTTTGAAAAATATCTAACAGCTGTTTTATCGACGCTACAGGAGATCTCCCACTATTTGTTTTCCTTTAATAATTTGTCTACTATTGTTCTGATACCAGGAATTTTGGGAGGTAAATACTACCCCAAGGTATGTATAATATACTGTTGTACTATGGTCAGCTCTTGACCTCCCAGAAGCCACTTATATTTAATACGAGACTTGCCAAAAGCCATAACGTTGGACTTTCCCATATTAACAGAAAGGGCATTTGCTTGACAATAGGTATACAGAGACGTTAACATTTGTTAACGACCTGAAGAAGTTTTGGAAATTGGTTAATGGTTGGCATTCCCCAAAAGGGAGTGTTAGGGAGTGAGTATACCTGAGGAGGTGTGGGTTACGTTTTTTACTCAAGGTTCTGAAACTCTCTTGGCCTATACGGAGAGTGAGATGGAACATGTGATTAAAAGAGGAAATAATTTTACATTTGTTCCATTAGCCACAGAAGAGGAGGTGGCATTAGCTCTGACCCAGATGGCAGTGGGGAAGGCCCCAGAGAAAGATGGGATACCTCCTGAATTTTTCAAACAGTTTGTGAGTTGGTGGATCCTGCTCCTAGCAAGGTTCTTTACTCTGATTAATCAGATGAAGGAGATTCTGCAGGAGTGGGCCACAGCAGTCATAGTGCCAATTTTTAAGAAAGGCAATCCATTAGAGCCGGCCTGCTATAGGCCCATTAGTCTGCTCCCAGTATTGGGTAAATTGTATGCTGGTATACTTCTGGCAGCTTTAAAGAAATGGGTCGAAGTGGATCACCCATTAAGAGAAGAGCAGGTGGGCTTCTGTAAGGGTAAATTCCCCATGCATAACTGTTTGGTCCTACAGCACCTCATTGACAAATACGTTGTTGTAAAATGTGGGACTTTTTTTGTAGCTTTCATCGCCATAAACCCTGAGAAGGGTAAGGCGCCCTGTTACTGGTTAAGTCAACAGGAATATATCAGTATTTAAACACAGGGGCCTGATGTGCCGCTACAAACCCCGAGAAGGGTAAGGTGCTAGCTGACTGTTTGTCTATCGGTTCATTACTCAGTTGTACCCTTCTGCCCCCGAAACAGTTTGTAAAATAGGGAAACAGCTTATTTATTTATGGTGTTCAAATTATTTTTAATTGTGATGCATTGTTTTATTCTTTGATTGTTACGGCCTTTGGCAAAACAAATACAATTTTATTTATTATTATTGTAGCTTTCATCGACTTTTCGAAAGCGTTTGACTCAGTAAATAGAGAGCGCCTTTGGACTAAACTGAGGAAGATGGGGATACCGTTGGAGCTATTAGAGTTAATAGTTCAGCTCTATCAAGATGCAAGTGCAGTAGTGAGGCTAAACCCCGTAGCCTTATGAAAGAATTCCCCTTATGCCAGGGTGTTAGACAGCGCTGTCTTCTCACTCCACTTCTTTTTAATTTATATATTGACGATCTTGTCCCCACACTTTCAGCGGCTAACTCAGAGCCGCCGCGAATACGAGATAGACCAGTGTCTTGCTTAATGTATGCTGATGATATTGCTATCTTCTCGCAGACCAGGCGAGGGCTTCAATAAATGTTAACATCTCCAGACAGGAGAACGACCACAGGGAAGGGGGGGGTGGGGGGGGAGGGCCCACAAGCTGGGAGGAACCGCCCAACTGACAGATCACATTTGCTCATACAGCTCAAGGGGACCTGGAGGTGCACGAGGAGGAGGTGGTGGCCCTGGAGGAGGATGAGGAGGAACCGGAGGCCATCCCGGGGCCTGACAACCACGAGAATGATGGTAGGTTCATACAGACAAGGGCACAGTGGCAGGAGACAGCAGGGTGATGCAAGGTGGTCAGGGGCAGAGCAGTGCTACCGGCCTCATCCCCATGCAAGGGCAAGCAAGGGATGGGCTAGGGGACAGCAAGGAGGGGGGCTCGGCCAGCAAAAGGGGGTGGTAGGGTTGTGCAGTCTAGGCGATCTGATGAAACCGTACCAGGCAGCCACTGAATGCAGATGCATTGGCCTAGCATACCGCTGGCAGACAGAGCACAGGGGTCGCATTATGGAGACCCTGAACCCGTATATCATACCCAGAGTGCTACACCAACCACTGAGGCCCTGCAATCCATCGCCCATCTACATATGGGAGCGAGGTCGACTGCTAGGGCGTGACGTGTTGGTTGCGGTGGTTGTGGAGAGGAGAGAGTTCAGTGATAATTATAGAGGGAGTGGAACAAGCGAAGTGGGGGGGTGTGGTGAGTGATAGAGGCGCGTAAGGGTGTGTCAGTTCCAGTGGGTGCCTTCATGCTGGGGCCAGGGTGTAACAGGTGATCCGAAGGTTGGCCCTGTGTGCGTGTGTTCTCCCCCCCCCATGTGTGGGCTCCCTGGATGTTTCAACCATGTCCTACTCCACTGGTACGCTCCCCCACCCTCTCCTTTTAGTTGTTACCGTGGGGAACTGGGAACTGTGGGGAGGGAGGCAGCTGTTTCTGCATGTTCTGTGGTGGCTACTCCAATTGGACTGTGCCCGAGTGGGTCGCGGGGTCACTGGCCCAACCGTGGGATTGGATCCACCCCAACATCCCAACCCGTTAGCTCTGTGTGTGTTTGTTTGTTTGTGTCATGATCCTGTTGCTCTAGGAGGCTTGTCCTGTCTCCCCCTCTCTGTTGTCTTCCAGGGCATGCAGGGGGGCTGCCTGTCCATGTAACCCTTTCATTAATTGCTCCCCCCTTCCCTGCTGTGGTGTGGGACTCATCCTGAGCCCTGTGCATCCTTGCCCTGTGCTTGTTGGGATGTTGCTTCATTGCAACCAACTTGTTTTTGGGGGGAACTGCCTGTCCTCTTCGTGCCTTCTGATCCTGGCTCCATCTTGCGCTTTGCTGCCTGCTGCCATCACTTCAGCTGTTCTATTTCTGGCCTGTTATTCCATGGCTTGGGGGGGTTCTGTGGGCAGTGGTCCGTGCTGGGTGGGGTGGGGGTTGGTGTGGACTCCTGCCGTTTTGGGGCTCGCCTGTTCTTCCCGTTGGCTTTGCTTGGTCCCAACCCCCCTCCCCTGGTTGGGGTCCCCAGTCTCCCTCCTCCTGTAGGGTTTCCCTGTGTGCTTGTATGCACTGCGGTCTGCGGGTGGGATCTGGGTTTGAGGGGGTCCATGTCGGTCAGCTGTTTGGCCTGTGTCTCGGGGCTTGTCAGGGGCTGCTTCTTGGTATCGCTTGACCTTGCAGCTCCCTCCTCCACTGCCCGCTTGGAGTCTGGCGGTGTAGAGGCAGGGCCATGTACCACAGCTTCAATTGCCCTTGATTGGTCATGTTGCATCGTCACTGCACTGGGCGTGGTTTTCCCTTGGTTTGGTGTACGGATGGTCCATGTAAACAATATCGGTGTTTGCTCGGTGTTGCCCTGGGTGGGTGTGTGCCTGATGTGTGGGTGCTGGACCTCACCTTCCTTCCCACAACCCCCCATGGCAGTGTCCATGTGAATGTCTCCCTGCTCGACGCCGATGGGTGTTTGGTGGGTGTGCTCACCTACCCGTTTCCACCCACCAGATCCGCAGCGGTGTCTGTGTAAAACAGCCTAAGGTATTCTCTTGCCCCTTTCTGACGTGGCTATATTCCCAATAGTACTGGGGACATCAAGGTGCTCTGGAGGGGTACTGTGACATACAATAATTATAATTCAATATATTTGAACTATGTTTTAATGTAGGGGAGGAATATGATGTACTGTCCCTTTATTGTGTTTGGTACCTCTGTACTTTTCCCAGGCAGAAGTTTACTTCCTGTTCCTGTGTCATTCCAGAACCAAAAAAATTAGCCACCAAGATGGCTGTGTTGCCTCACCCTCCTTCTCTCTGTAAGACCACAAAATATAACAGGTAGCATGTCAGAAAGGCGCTAAGGTGGCCACACTTTGCCAAGTTGTGACACTGTACTTAGATGCTTAAATAAGGGGCATGGTTTTCAAAACCACCCAGCACTCCCAATTCTGCTGGATTAACAACTGAGGCTTTGTGACCTTCCTAATTATTTTCACAAATACTACTATCACCATTAGTTATTTAACTGATATAATACCAGAGTTTAAATGTCTCAGTCAGAAATAAGGGTGCTGCCATTGTACTGGATGCTGAAGACTGTCTCTGTAGACATGTTTCACTGACACTAGAGCAGAGATTCCCAAACTGTGAATCATGACCCCATTGAGGATGTCCCATTTGCTGATGGAGTCACAGTCCCAATTGATATTTGATGTACTTTGCATTGTTTTGTTGTTGCTGCTGACTGAGCTCCCGGAATTATACTTAAGTCTCAAAGTGGGACCACAGAGGGTGTTTTTAAACTAGAAACGTCCACGAAAGGCCCCCCACCATCCACCTGCTCATGTGAAGGTGGTATGTGGGGAGGCGCTCCCGTGACCCACACAGCAGCCACTCATGGCCACACACGGAGCACTCCTGAAAAATCAGGAGTGCCCCATGCGGGCCAGGGTAGCTGCCTCCGTGGACGAGGCAGCCATGCTGGGAGACTCTCGTTTGAAGTGCTCCCCATGTATGTTGTGTGTGTGGGAGCCCCGCAGCTGCACTACTCAGTGGCCACAGACCCTCCTCCTCCCGCGGTGCTCATATAAAAACACCCAGAGACAGAGCTTGGGAAGTACCACAATAAAATGTGGAAACAGCAATTTGCTCTGGAATAGCTTCAGCTGGAAGTAGTCCACTATGCAAAAATGTACCTCAAAGGTCAATGTGGAATCAAGGGACCACTGGATGCTGGCTTCCTTCTGTGCTGCAAGACCTAGCTGCACGTTGAGCAGCTATAGTTTTGGAGAGCGGAGTCTGCTGCCTTATTGGCAGCCAGAAAAACTCCATCGTCCTAGAGGGAGTGGCCATCAGGGAATGCTATAGGCTGATAGGTGGATTTTTCTAGCTATTTCCCCTCCCCCCCCCATTAGGCTCAAGAGGGACTTTCCAAATTTATTAGAACAAAAAATGCTGTAAAAAATCCAAGGTAATGCATGCATGGATGTGCATGTACACACACACAGAGCAGGATATTGTTTATTCTGTTTGTAATTGAAACACTGGTGTGGCATTTCTTCACAAGCCCTGCAATATTTACCATCGTTAAGCAGGCATGGAAGGCTACTTTGTAGGTTTGTTCCCATGGACAATAGTGAAGGGGAAGGATTGTTTATTGAAATTTAGGAAAGGAAAGGACCTGCAGAAGTGCACTCTTGCTGGCCAGGGAGCTAATTTTCTTCTGTACACAAACCAGTGAATGAGAGCACGATGTGGCTTCCAGTTTCTGCAAAGAATGAAACACTTCCACTGCTTGTCAGCACAGGCTCAGTTTCTTCAAAAAGATGAGAGGGTCCATGTAGTTATCATTAGCCACTGTGCTAGAGTATAGCCCTGGAATCTGAAAACAGTTCCAATGTTCCGATTAAATCAAAAGCAACCAAATGGAATAGGATGAGCACTATGGCATGATTCTGCATCGTATTATGGTTAGATTAGATCTCATATTTAGACTTAGATTAGATCTCTCCTGCTATTGGAATCAAACTTGTAACCTCATTCTATGGCAATGGTGCCCAAACTATGAGCAGCGACCCCAACTGGGGGGTCACATCATATACTGATGATGTCACAATCCTGATTGATATTGGACATACCTCTCATGTATTTGTTATCACCAGGAATCATGGGATTATCTTTAAATCTCAAATTGGGACCATGCAGGCCAAATTTTGGAAACCAATGTCAATGGACTAGTTTCTATCCAGATCTGTCTCTAAAATTATCAGCTTGGCAGCAATACCTTATACTGAGTCATCCAAGTATTATAGGCATTTCTAGGATGACTCCGAGAGAAAAGGTGACAATTGTAATTTTATAGATAATTGGGATCCTATCGGATTAATGAAGGATAAAGACAGACAAGGCCAACCTTATCATGGGGTGACTGCCATGAGTCTCACTATTTTCTCTTCTTCCAGGGGCCCAACTGTGGCTTCTGTTTTCACCAGGGCAGGGTGCGTGGCCCCCACTTCTGCCCAGTGGGGACCCAAACATGACCACCACTAGAGCCCCACAGAGGATGCCCCTAAGGGGCCAGAGCCAGGGGGATGGGATGAGTCACCAATGGCCTCACATTTTATCCTCACCCTGGGCCCCACCACACGTTCTAAGACCAACAGCTCTGAAGACAGAACATTAGATGGTTTAAGGATCTACTAAGTCAACTCTTTCAACATGTTATCAATAACAAAATATAATGGCTTTAAAGGCCAGAATCTTCTTTGTGTATAATTAATAGCAAGTATGTCACCTACCAGTGCAAGGATACAGCCATTGGTGAGAGGTATTTATCAACAGCGATAGGAGTTGAAATACAACAACTATGTGCAGATTTTCAGAATACTTTAAAGCTATCACAGCTGATTTATAAACAGCCATATTTTGACCTCAGTTATACCAGTAGAAACCTAGAGTAACACCAACCATTGCTTTATTCTCCTGAAGCAGCTACATTACAAAAGAGAATCACTTATATCTGGAAACACATGAGTCCCAGAAAACATAAGACCTTTAATTTTTAACTCTCATTCAAACTGATTAAGACATATATCTTAATCTATTGGTTTGAAGTTTTCCAGAGCCGTTTCCCCACCATTTCCCTTTAGATATACCTTCCCCCACACTCTGGCTCTTCCTGATTAAGAAAATATGGCTCTTAGGGCTTTAAAACCATTTGAAATTCAGGAGCAAAGCTGGATTCCCAACAACTCAATCCCATGAAGCAAGCTGCTTGCACCATTTCAGCAGTTAATTAACAATGAATGCTTTCCTTTGGAAACTGGGTGAAGGGAGGGATAAAAGATGAAGAAGGCCGAGGACAGACATAACAAGAATGGAGAGGGGGCAGAGTGGGTGGCTTATCAAATTCCGCAAATACCAGACATGGAAAGCCCTGTTTGTTTGCGGAGTTTAATCACCTGTACCGTGTTTGTTGTTTAAAGTATATGGAGACAATGGGGCTGTTTGTGTGCAGTGTACTGAAAGAAAGTACAGCAAGATTTGTACACAGAGGGATTTTAAGTCACCATAATGTGTGAATTGGAATGGCTAGTATCCTGAAGAGCTACCCTTCCAGCTAGCCTGATAAAAAGGCCAATGAGGAATGAGCACAAGGCCTGCAATATAAGAGCTCTAGCTGATAGACTAGACTATTCAGAAATATCATCCTTCTGAAATAAGTTGAGCAGGTTTAGCAATATATATATATATTGCTTACATCCACGAAAGCTTTGTCTGCAAGACGCTTTGTCTATGGGGACCTTTAGCTTTTATTGACTCATTGAGCCTGTCATTTCTTTTCTGTTCAGACCACTGGCTTAGTAGGTTAGCAGCAGTACTTCCTTTACTGCTCATTAGGGATGGGACTATCGGTGAATTATCGGTTACCGGTTTTATCGTTATCGGATTAATCCGATACCAGATTTATTGGTATATCTTTTTAAAACATTGCCAATTTTTTGGATCTTTAACATTGTGGCCATTTAAAAAATGACCGCAAAGTTAAAGATCCAAAAAAGTGGCAATGTTAAAAAAAAGATATTTTTATTTATAATTTATTTATTTATAAACATTTTTTAGCCGCTCCCTCATGCCTACGGCATCTCGGGGCGGCTTACAATAATACGATAAAATTTATAAAAACAATATATAAAAAAGACAACTTCATCAATAAATTTAAAAACAATCCCCATATCCACCCCCTCCCCCACACCCCCTATACCCACAACTACCCAACCCTCCCCTCCTCCCCTCCTCAGGCCTGGGTAAACAGCCAGGTCTTGCAGGCTCAACGAAATGCCAGCAGACCTGGGGCCAGGTGGGCTTCGTCTGGGAGGGAGTTCCAAAGTCGCGGCCTGGCCACTGAGAACGCCCTCTCCATTGTAGCCCCTCGTCTCACCCGGGGGACCTCCAAGAAGGCACCCCCAGTGGACCAAAGGGATCGCTCTGAGGCACGGAGGGTGAGGCGGTCCCCCAGGTATGAGGGGTCCAGACCATGCAGGGCTTTATAGATCAATGCCAACACCTTGAATCTGGCTCAGTACACTATAGGTAGCCAGTTCAGAGCACGGAGCACTGGTGTTAGGAGACAGGCCACCGCATTCTGCACCAGCTGCAGCCTCCAAGCCAGAAACAAGGGAAGTCCCACGTAGAGCGCGTTGCAGTAGTCCAGCCTCGAGGTGATGAAGACATGGATAAGGGTGGCCAGGTCAGGCCTGGAAATGTATGGGCACAGCCTCCATACCAGATACATCTGGAGGAAGGTGGTCTTAGCCACTGCCTCCATCTGCCGATCCAGACAGAGACCCGAGTCCAACACCACCCCCAGGCTCGGAACCTGCTGGGCAACAGGAGGACGGACCCACTCCACAAGGGGGGCCAGAACCTCCCCCTCCCTCCCCACCACCATCACCTCCATCTTATCGGGATTTAGTTTCAGTCTGCTCTGCCTCATCCAACCTGCCATGGCCTCCAAACATTGGGAAAGCAATGAGATGGCAGGACCTGGGTCAGTTGAAAATGAGAGGTACAGCTGAGTATCATCAGATATTGGTGACATCACACCCCAAACCCTTTCATGATCTCCCTCAGGGGCTGCATATACACATTAAACAATAATGGAGACAGGATCGAACCTTGCGGAACCCTGCATGATAAGTCCCGGGGGCTTGATGTTTCAGCCCCCAGAACCACCTGCTGGCCTCTACCCGGGAGGAATGAGCAGAACCACCCAAGGACAGTCCCGTCCAGACCCCCCAGGTCTCACAACCATCTCAACAGCAGCCCATGGTCCACGGTGTCAAAAGTGGCCAAGAGATCTAGCAGGATCAGAAATGTCGAACATCCTGCATCCATCTCCCAGCGGAGATCATCCACCAAGGCCACCAGCGCTGTCTTCATACCATAGCTGGGGCGGAACCCAGATTGAAAAGGGTCAAGGAAACCGATGTTGTCCAAATGCATCTGGAGCTGCAGGGCCACTGCCCGTTCAATAACTTTCCCTAAAAAGGGAAGGTTAGAGACAGGTCGGTATCTGGTGAGTGCGTCCACATCCAAGGATGGCTTCTTCAGCAGGGGACGCACCACAGCCTCCTTGAGACTGGGCAACAGCCTCCCCTGCCAAAGGGATGCATTCACTACCCTCGCCAGCACCATCCCCAAAGTCTCCCAGGAGGCTTTCACCAACCAGGACGGGCACGGATCTAATTAATAACTGGTGGCCCTAACAGACCCCAGGACATTCACTGCATCGGTTGGTGTCACTTCCTGAAACTCATCCCAGAAAGATCAACCTGACGGCGCCTCCATAACCTCATGCTCCTCACCTACTGCTTCCAATCTGGTGTCAATGTTACTCTGGATCTGAGCAATCTTGTCTGCAAAGTATGTGGCAAACTCTTCACAGCGGACCTGGGACAAGTCCCCATCCAGGCGGAGGGAGGCCGGACTGACCAGCCCCCGCACCACACGGAACAGCTCCGCTGGACGTGACTTCGCAGACGCTATGAGGGCAGCAAAGAACTCCTGCTTTGCTGTCCTCACAGCCTCAACATAGGACTGCAAATGGGTCCTATGGAGAAGTCGGTCAGATTCAGAGCGAGTCCGACACCAGCATCACTCTAGCCTCCTACCTACCTGTTTCATACACCGCAGTCCCTCAGTAAACCAAGGGGCCCTGCGGTGATGAGACAGAGGTAGAAGATGTCTCGGAGCCACTCTGTCAATAGCCCCCTCCAGCCAGAGTTCCAATGCTGGACAAGCTCATCGACAGAGTGGCCATCCGGGTCTAAGGTTAATTCCCCCAGAGCCTCCTGGAACTGCTGCAGTTCCATCAGCCTCTGAGGGTGGACCAACCTAACTGGTCCATTCCCCTTCTGGAGGACATGTGCTGAGAGACTGGCCTGCAGGCGATAATGATCCGTCCATGACATCCCCCACTAATGGATCACCCACCTCAAGGCCAGAACAGAAGATCAGGTTGAGAATATGCCCCCCCTGCCACATGGGTCAGGCAGTTGACCACTTGGGACAAGTCCATGGTTGCCATGGTGGCCATGAACTCACGCTCCGCTCCTACAAGGCTGGCATCAGCATAGGCATTGAAGTCTCCCAGGACCAAAGTCCTAGAGGAGCTCAGCGCCACCTCCGAGGCCAGCTCTGCTAGAGCGGCAAGGAATCCTGACGGACAGGAAGGAACCTGGTATACCAGCAGCACCCCAAGCTTGACCCCAGCCAAATCAAACACCACATGGAGGGCTTCAATACCTGGAATCTCCCGAACTGGATATCTCCTAACTAGCCATCCCTCTCTAAAAACAATAGCTACACCTTCCCCCCTGGCCCCCCGTGCGGGACTGGTGCTGCACGGCATACCTGGCCAGAACGAGGTCCGCAAAAACTGGTTCCGCCTCCTCATCCAGCCAGGTCTCCATAATGCATGCAAGGTCCACAGCGCCATCCAGGATCAAGTCCCGGATCACTGGGGCCTTATTCACTACAGACCTTGCATTCAGCAGCAGCAGCGATATACAAATGCCGATATTATCATATCGCCAATTATCGGCATTATCGGATTAATCCGATACCGATAGTCTCATTCCTACTGCTCATCTTCTGTAGCCCTGCTCCTGATGGACATTTGGGTTGGGATCCAAGTCCAGTGCTTTTGCAGTAATAGGGTATATCTTTGGACAAGAGAATTACTTATTTTATTTAATCAATTAATTTATTTATATATTTCTATCCTGCCATATTTTGCCTCAGGCAGCTCAATGCAGCGTACAACTATTTATATAAAAAAAAATACAATAAAATATAAATATCAATAAAATACAAAACTAACCCATAATATCTGCAATAATAAGTCTGGTGTGCACCAATGAATACAAACCCACCCCCCTAGACCTCCCCAAATCCCTCCTCTTCACCAGAAGCCTGGTGGAAGAGCCATGCCTTGCACTGATGCTGGAAGGTGAGAAGGTTAGGGCTGAGATGGACACCCACGAGGAGCAAGTTCCACAGAATTGTTGCGGCCGCCAAGAATGCCCAACTGTCAGTCACCACCAATCTATAGCAGGGAACCTCCAGGAGGGCAGCCCCTCGATGACTGCAGGGTCTTTGCCGGGACACAGCAAGTGAGGCTGTCCCTTAGATAGGTCAGGTCCAGGCCGTTTAAAGCTTTATAGGTGAAAACCAGCACCTTGAATTGGGCCTGGAAGACTATAGGCAGCCAGTGCAGCATTCAGATATATCCACTGGCTGAATAATAAGCAGTGCTGCTTATGTACTGAGAAGGCTGTCCCTTACTTTTGTTTCTCCTATGATTTCCCCCCTAACGCCCTATTTACTCTTTTGGTTCATCATGTTACACATAAAGATATAAGGAGCTGTCCAGCTGAGTCAGACGAATGGCCCATCTTAGCCCAGTATTGTCACAACTTGACACAGCAGCAGGGTTTCAAATCCAGCTCTCCAGGATCTCCTAGGCATGCTACCCAAGAGCTTCCAGGATCCCCAGCAGAGGCTTCACCCAGGTGTGCTACCAGAGATCCTGAATTGGAGATGCCAGAGATTGAACTTGGGACTTTATACATACAAAGCATGTGCTCTAACACCTGAGCCACGGATTTGATCATGAGACTGCCCTCTCTAGCCCCACCTATTTGGAATTTCCTCCCTTCTATTTTTATCACTCTCCTTTTCTTAAAAGTTCTAACTAAGATCCTCGTCACTTAATTTTTAAATTATTATTTTTAAAAGAAAAATATCTTTGTTTTTACAGGAGATCAGCATTTGCTATGTTTTGGGTTGCTTATTGTTTTATGGTTCTAACAGGATGGTCTGTCCAGCTGGTAAGTCATGGCTGACTGACATGCACATTTCAGGGCTTTTCTTTCTGGTGTCCTCTTATTTATGTGGCTCCCCATAAACACCATTTCTCTCTTCCCCAAATTTCCACACATTCATCAGTCCCCTTCTCTAGTTGATCAGGCCAATAGGGCACTCTTTGTCCCAGCTCTAGTCTTGATGTCTCTAGTCCGCTCTAGAACAGCTTGCCTCCTGAAACTCCCTGGCTTCATTCTCCCTGGCCTGTCAAGTTATGCTCCCTTGAGCCTTGCTACCCCCTTGTAAGGACCTGACGGTGAGCTCCTTCTCTACATTCTTGGCCTCCACCCTGGTGGTCTCCCCTCTGAAACATTATATAGTCTGAGCCACCAGTATAACTCGCAGTCCTTACTGCCAAAATGGCATAGCTACCATTTTGAGCCCAGGCCCTCTGGGGGGGCTCTTCGCAAGCAGCATAAATGCTACTAAAAAAATTTCAGAGTGGGGGGAGGATGAATACTCCCTTCCCTGCCCACTGTGAACATTTCTTTGCAGTGCTCAAGCTGCTTGTATGTGTTGGCAGCTAGCAGGGGGCTCTCAGCTAGGGCCCCCCTAGGGTGGTGGTGGCCTGAAGTGTGGGCTTTCACCCCATCCCCTGCTCGCCCACCCTGTCTCCGTGCCCTCAGAAGGCTCATAACTGGGAAATGAACCCAGGCCCATCACAGCCTTGCTACACCACTGCTCTCACTAGTAGGAGCTAATTAACTACTGGAGTGCTGATTTGCAAAGCCTTACTTCTGATGGGCACTTATAGTGGGTCACCCACTCATGCCCTCACCTTGCAAGGATTTTGGGTGATACTCTTGCAGTTGCATTACCCCTTCTTTGTGCTTTGGATCCCAGGCATGAGGTACATGATAAATTCAGTGTAATATCTCACTCCTCCGCTAAGACATGAAGAAAAGCAAGAGTATATTGCAGCTGCAACAACAAGACACCATCCATGGTGGATGATGCAAGAACCCCCTTGAACACAAACAGTGGATTTTTGCTTTTCAAAATAAATTTAACCCAATTAAGTTTTTTTAGGGAAACATTGTTTCAAAGTTCATCACAGTATCAGATAATATACTGTACAGAATAATGCTGCATTAGCAGGACATTGACTAGATGCCCAAGAAAGGAAATCTAGTCTCTTTATTGGACAAGGAAAGGGAATGAGACTCAGGAGTTCTACTCTTGGCTCTGACACAGACTGCATGAGTGACCGCAGATACAGCATTTAAACCACAATCGTCAAATCTTTTGCTTTGCAGTAGTTCCATTAAAATTGTTGAAGCTACTTCCAAGTAGTGGTTTGGATATTGCAGCTTTAGTTCCCCGTCCCATTCCTTAATTCCCCATCTAGGAATTATTATTAAAAAGCTGAAGAAAGCTTTTTTCGCTGCCGCTATAGCGTCTGCAAAATGCCATCCAGTGGAGCTCTTCCGGTGGTGAATAACCTGTTAAATCCTGGCTGTATCCACCTGGAATTAGAGTCATTAGTTTTCTGCTGTGATGAGTTTGCAGATAAAGTCACTCGTATTTGGATCAACTTGGGAACTGCCAGTTTGGGTGCAAAGTAAGAGTTTGGGGAGGCTTGGTCCTGTCCAGTTTGCTTGAATCGGCTTCAGTTAGTCTTGTCCACTGATGCAGAGGGTGGGTGCAGATGACCAATTGGGAATTAGCTCCATGCCCATCTTGGCAGGTGAAAGCTAGCCAGGAGACTTTGGGGTTATTGCTGGCTGGGATTGTCAATGTCTCCCTTTAGGAGGGCAGGGTGCATGATGGCCTCAAAACAGCAGGCATCCGACTCCTGCTGAAAAAAAACATCTCTTGACATTGACTCCCCTGCCAGCTATCGTCCTGTTTCTAATCTTCCTTTTTTAGGGAAAGTTATTGAATAGGTGGTTGCCTCACAACTTCAGGTGTATCTCAATGTTATTGGATTCCTGGACCCATGTCACTCAGGATTTCAACTAAGACTACACTTGTAGTCTTGGTTGATGACCTCCACAACTGTACCCTGTTGATTTTGTTAGATTTTTCGGCAGCCTTTGATACAGTTGATCATGGGGTGTTGTTGACACAACTGTGTGACCTGGCAGGGTTTGCGAGACTGCTCTTGAGTGGTTCCGCTTATTTCTGGCTGGGAGAACCTAGAAGATGGTAATGGGCAGTGACTTGTCATCCCCTCAGGAGATCCCTTGGGTGGTCCTGCAGGGTTCCATCTTGTCCCCACTTTGTATCAATGTGTATCTGGGCCCCTGGGTGAGTTTGTATGAACATTTGGAGTGAAATGACATCAGTATGCTGATGACACTCAACTCCGTCTCTCTGACCTAGGTCCTGCAGTCTCAGTGCTTACCCAGTGCCTAGCTGCCATTGGGGACTTGCTGATGGCAAACTGATAGAAAATGAATCCAGACAATCCAGACAGCTTGACCTGGGAGTAGAGCTGCAACCAGGGCAGAACCTGAAGATTTGGGCACCTCCAAAGAATCTGGGGTGCCTGAATTGACCCGGCCCCTTTAGGGCACCACTGATGCCTGAATGGGACACGCTGGGGTTCTCGAATGCACCAACTGACCTTTGAAAGTGACAGGTCCCAGCTGGGCCTGGCTCTGCAGCAGTTCTGACCAGGGCCTGTCACTTTCAAAGGCCACTTCCCTCACTACAGCTCCTCTCACCTGTGAAGTGATGTGTGGGAGGAAGCATCCTTTCAAACTGACAAGCCCTGGCTGGGACTGTTGGGTAGGGATGGGCGAACGTGGTTTGGAAGTTCGGAGTTCGGCTCGAACTCAGCCTGTTCGGATGACTGAACGCGAACACGAACCCGAACCTGAACATACAGAACAGAACAGAACACCGAACGGCGAAATGGCCAAACAGTTCGGTCAGTTTGGATCGCATTCGGGTGAGTTCGGGTGGCAAAAAAAGGTTCACTGTAAGGTCAAACGTGACAGGATGGGTAGTACTAGTCAGGAGCAGACTTCCAGGCACCAGGGGTGGAGAGGCTTGCAAGAAATGAAACTATCTGCCTCCCCCCTTCCCAACACCTTCTTAGCTAGTCATTGTTCCTGAACAGCAGGCGTTGAGTAGGATTATTAGATTGCTTTAAGTTTCATTTCAGTTTTGTACTGAAATGAAACTTAAACCTTAAACTGAAACCTTGTGTTGTTTGTGATTCCCACCCCCACCCCCCATCCCATATATATAGAGATAGAGAGATATAGATATAGAGAGATAGATAGGTTAGGGATAGTAGTTGTAGGAGCTAGCTTAGTGATAGAGATAGCGTTAGTGATTTAGTTTTAGTGTTTTAGTGTTTGTAGGAGTAGGCCTGTGTACTAGTTCATAGCATTTAGAATAGTTAATAGCAGTTAGATTTAGTGCAGATAGATAGATAGATTAGATAAAAATAAAAAATAAAAAAACCCCATATAAATACAAAAAAACCAAATAAAAAACAAAAGAAAACCATATGAAATCCAATAAAAAACCAAAAAACCATATAAAAACCAACAAAAACACCCATAACAACATTTCCCGAGTGGCCGAACCAAACGACTGAACGGCCGAACTGAACGGCCGAACCCAAACCTGGCGAACTAACCAAATGGACGAATCGAATGCTGCCGAACCGAAGGGACAAACCGAACGCAGATGAACTGAATGGCCGAACCCAAACCGCGATCTGTTCGCCCATCCCTACTGCTGGGCTTATTCGTTTTTCTGGGTAATGCTTACATTTTGGGGCATTGGGAATCCGATTGGTTCTCAAGTAGTCTGTAAAGTGCCTGATGGGGTACCAAAAAATGTGGGCATTGCCTGTAGGTACTAATTTTAGTGTTCATTGCAGTTCTTCCTGGAAGACATAGGGACCCCTGTTATTGATAGTGTCCAGTCTCCCCTTGTCACTCAGTTTTGCAGACTTGGAGTGCTCTTGGATCCATTGCTGCACCTCAATCACCAGGTTGTCATAGTGGCCAGGAGCACTTTTCACCAATTACATCTGGTGAGAAGGCTGCAACTTTTTTTTTTTTAATCAGAATTGGTCACCATTGTAAATAAATAAATAATTAAATTTTTTTTTTTTTTTTAAAGGCCCATAAACCACATTCCTGATTTAGATTGTAAGCTCTCAGGGGAAGAACAAGCTCTGTGAATCTGTACAGCACTTGTCACAGCAGGAGTCCCAATACACTGTAACACAAAAAAGCTTAACAAGGTTAAAGGAAATATTTTTTCCCCATAACCCAAGTCTATGGCCCAAATATGCTTTCCTATTCTTCTGTGTAACTTCACTGTAGCAAGAGAGTAACTGAGGGCAGTATTTGGCTCTGGGGTTGCCATGCATTGTAATAGTGGCCAGAAAAGAAAATGTATGGAATATCATTCTGTGCATGCTGCTGGAAAGCTTTTTCGATTCACTTGGGGCCTATTTTCAGAAGGGAGGCCTCTCTGATGAGTTGCATGACTGTGGGATTCTATCCATTTGATCGTAGGCCCAGGCTGGGAGATGGACCAGGCAGATTCTCAGATTGTCACTTCATTTTGTGGGTACAAACAGGAGAGTGCCACGTGCAGGTATGTGTTCAGCTGAAGATATAGCACCCCCGCCTATCCCTTCATCAGCCCAACCCTTCCACAGCTCATATTGCTTTAATTTTACCTCCAGTTCCTATGGCAAAGAGCTACGAAACTCTGTATATGTTTATTATTTTGTTAAGAAAGGAACATAAATCAGCTGCAGTTTAAAAAAAGCTGGGTTCCACACTCCTCAAGTTACAGTTCTTAGCAATATTTGTTGCAGAATTGTGCAAAAGGCAGAACTCCAGGAAGACGCTCTCCTCCCTACTGCCTTCTTTTGGATGGTCTAGCATAGTACTGTGATTTTATGTGATTCGGCATACTCGTAGGGCTCATATACACATTGGATACTATTATTACATTTATGGCTTATTATTAATTATCTAGATTTATAACCCACCTGATACTGAAGGCTCAGAATGGGTAATAAATAAAAGTAAAGCATAACGTAGGTGTAAATAAAATAATATACACCCTCCAACATTTGACAGAGAAAAATAGGTACACTTCATGCCACCTCTAATCTGCATAAATTTGTAATAGGCCACAGACTAACTGTGGGGTGAGCTGCAGGGGTGTGCATGTCATTTTAGTTATATCACTAATGAAAACTTGTCATTTTAGTTATTGTTACTGCATTAACGAAAACGACAAAAAATAACAAAATCAGTAACGATAACAAAAGTCATTATTGATTTAGTTATTGCCTAGCAAGCCTG
>QEPC01002054.1:1876256-1983810 GCA_003113815.1 Sphenodon punctatus | reverse complement strand
CCCCCCCCCCCCAGGCCCTGACCAAAACACAAAACAAAACTTACCATTCAAGGCTGTCCCTGGTTGCTGCCGCCACCGCACACTGCTCCTCCACCGGTGCCGGCACACCTCTGGCCACCACTGGATGGGTCCCACGCTGCACCGCCTCGCCTCCACTCCGCCGCTGCTGCCTCGGCTCACCTCTCTGCTGCTGCCTCCTCGCCTTTCTGCTCCATTGCTGCCTCCTCGGGGTCCCACGCCATTTCTCCACTGCCTCCTCTGCCACTCCTCATACTCCTGTTGGTTGCCGCCACCGCCACACCGCTCTCCTCGGTCCTCCGGTCCTGGATGAAGCCTGATTGTGCCGCTCCGCCGCCACTCCTTGCTCCGCCGACTCCTCTCCGCTGTGCCGCTCCTCACTCCATGCTCACTCTGCTCCTCGCTCTGCTGCTCCGCTCCACACTGAGACCTCCTCTCTAGCCTGCTGCTCCGCACGCCACGGTGAGTCTCCCACCCGGAAGTTGCTTTTATGCAACTTCTGGGAGAGGAGGCAGGGCCAGGCAGGGTCACATGGACCCACATCACATCAGGAAAGACCCTGATTAGCTGAGGTAGGTGAGGGGCGGGCCGTGGGGCCCGGCCTTTTAAAAATATTTTCTTTAGGATTCGTTTCTGACCATGGGACTGGTGCCGGGGCGGGGAGCTGCACCGGTGCTGCTTCTCATGTCCTGCCCTGCCCTGCCAGCAGTGTGCAGAGCAGAGTTTCAGTGCAGCCGCCAAGCCCCCCCTCCCCCCCGTCACCCACCCGGATCCAGATCCGGATTTTTAATTTTTTTTAAAAAAATCAAGCCCCTGCCTGCTACCCAAACTGCACCCTCCCCCCAAGCACGGGGCCCTGGGTGGCTGCCCCTAGCCACCCCACGGTAAGGCCAGCCCTGGTGGTGTGTCTCTCCATGGCCAGCCCCCCCTTTGGCTGGTTCCTGTTGCCTGTGACCTGTCCTGCCTCTCCCTGTGGTGTATACCTCCCTTTCACGGCTGCCCACCACCTGTGCCCATGCCCTGCCCCCCCCCCCACACCCTTGGTGCCTCCCTGCCTGTGCGGGATTTGGGGTCCCTGGACAGCACCTCCCGGCTTCCTCCAGGGGTGCGTTTGCTGCCTGCAGGAGCCAACTTGCCTCCATCCCCAGCCATGCTTCTGCATCAGCGAGGGGGATCCTTGCTGTCTGGACCTGCCTCGGATCACTCAGGTGCCTTCCCTGGCTTGTTTGCCCTCCCCGTGACTCTGCTCCACCCCATGGGGACCCCCGTGACTTGGGCTGTCTGTGTTGCCATTGGGTGACCCGTGCTCCCTGTGCTGTCAGTGGGGTTATGGGGGCCTTTCACCATGTTCTGGACTGTTCCCAGCCCGGTCCCCTCCCCTTCCTTGGTCTGAGGCTTCCTCCCTACCACCACCCCCCGTGTCCATGGTGCTGTGTGTGTTGACCTTCCTGGAGTGCTCCCCCCTTCCTTCCTGTCCCGTCCTGGTGTGTGTGTGCCCGGGCATGTTTGTGTGCCTTGAGTTCTTCAGTGTCCTTGGCTTCCCTGTGCCTGTTGTGCATGCCACCTCAGTGCTCTTCTCCCTCCTCCTCCTCCTTTTCCATTTCCCTTGTGTAGGTGTTACCTTTTGGGGCTTTTGGCTTCCTTTGCCCTCAGTCGGCCATGTCTGCTTCCCGCCCCACCCCGGTGTCTTCTGGGTGTTCTGACCATGGTCTGGAATCAGCATAACGTCCATTGCGCTGCCCCGGGCTGTGGTCTGCCCGTCTGTTTCCTTGCTATGGTTCCGCTCCTGTCATGTCTATTTGGGGCTTTCCTGGACCATGGGAAGGGGTTAGCTGGCTCGCCATGGTTGGGAATCCACCATGGTGACCCGGGAGTACATAACGTCTGAAATTACCCACAGAGGATCACAGATGGAAGCTGCAACACCCCCTTTCAGCACCATCTCTACAGGATGATGTGACATCTTAGGGGGTTTTCAAACGAGACAATAGCCTGCTGGAATCTGTGTTTGGTCCATGTAGCCCCTACTCAAGTTTTTTAGAATGTAAACAGGCAGTCCCCTGCCTTCATTTCATGTGCTGGTGGTAGCCGCGGGGAGCGAGTGGGGGCTGCAGGCTGACATCTGGTGAAGACGTAATAGATGGGCAGATGAACATCCGCCTGGTGGGTGCTAATGTAGGGTATTGTATATCATCACGTTTATTTTCACCCATATTGACTTACAAGGGGGAGGGTTACGGCAACGTCCTGCCTCTTTCCATCATGCCCATGCCCCTACTGAGTGCTGTGACATCACAGCAACCTGTGGGGGCAGGGACCCCCACAGCTGCAACTCCAGTCGTGACCCATTCCAAGCCCAAAGGGCTCCCAAAGGGCTTGGTCTGGGAGTGCCACCAAACTGAACCACACCTGATGGGATCAGACAAGTCCTCTTGGACTCAGTTTGGGTCAGGCCGCATGCCTCTTTAGCTTGTAGCAATTTTGCTAAAAAGTGAACTCAGCCAGAAAGAAGTTTAAAATTATAGTTTATTTTTAATTGTTTGTATAGAGGTTTTGGGAAGGGGCTTAACTGGGAAAATCAAAACGTTTGCGTGCCCCTTAAAAGATATGAAGTAGCTAGTGTTTTGGAATATTTTGCAACTTCTTGGATGTATTCCTGTTTCCTCCTCTCCTATAACTAAACTAAGCACCTGCAACGTTGCAATTTCTTGGATGTATTCCTGTCTGTCCCTCTGTTCCTCTCCCCTTCATCACCCTTCACTTGTCTCTCTTAGATTGTAAGCCCACTGGGGAAGGGACCTGCCTATAATTGTTGATTGTAAAGCACCAGGTACATTTCTGGTGAATAATAAAATAAATAATAATAATAATAATAATAATAATAATAATAACAATAATAATAATAATAATAATGGAATTTAAGTATAAGTGCTTTGGATTTGAATAAGAACCCAATCAAATATTTTTCCGTGCCTTCCTCAGACTACTGTGTCATCTCTATCCCATTCACCTCTATGGAGATAGCAACAGCTTGAGGATCATGCTGTAAGGCTTTTAAAAGAGGATGTTTTATCTACTTTGAAACCTGAGCATCATTCTGCAGTAGATTAATCCTGTAGCCTATAGTGGTCCACACAACTTGACAGCACCGATATTAGCAATACCCATTCACATTTGGCTTTCAAGGGGGAAAGGTACCAAAAAACCCCACTAGTGTCAGAGTTCCTGGAAAATTAAAAAAGGACACACACACACACACACACAAATGAAGCAAAATAATTTCTATTGTGCTGTCTGAGCCATCAGGGCAGACTGTAACCAGATTTTTGTCTACAACCACGAGAGCTAGAATGAAAGTGTGAGTTTTTTGCAATTCCATCACAAGTCTCTCAGTATTTTTATCCGCAGTGTCTAATACACTGGCACGCCAGTCCTAGCTGGAGCCTTCCAGGTGACAAAAAATATATAAGAAGAACAATACAGCTGAGTTTTGTAAATACACTTTCCCCTCAGTGACAGACACATTCTACAGTACAAACTCCTTAGCAGAACTGTGTAAAGTCACCCCGCCCCCCACGCAAAGAAAGTCAGTGAGTATTTCCCCCCTCCCCCCCCAAATTATCACCCAAATCAGGGATGCAACTGTGGAGAGGCTTTGAGGCCGCTTTTATACGAGGCGCTGAAAAGCGCCTCCTGAGTCCCGCGTTGAGAGAAAAGCCGCGAGGGGAGTGTTTCCATGCCCCCGCGCTGCTGGAAGTGACGTGCTCCCCATTGTTGGCAGCGGCGGCGGTGGCTGGAGAAGTGGTGCTTTGAAGAGGCGCTGAAAAGCAGCCCCAGTCTCCAGCCCCAGCTGCCAGCCTGGAAAAGGACAACTGTGTGGCGGTGGAGCCAGGCAGCACAGTCAGGGGTCGGTGAATTTCCTAGAGGCAGAGATGTTGGGCTCTCTCCCCTTAAAAAAGAATCTGGTTGTGACCTTAGTCCTAATGTTATGCAGCATAGGAAAAACACCCCCTAAGGCTTACATGAGGCTTATGATGCAGTTGCTTTCCATCAGCATACAAAACCTACATTTTATGTCCATTTGGATGACCCACTGGTCTCATTTCAAATGTACATAGTTCATTTGGATTAAATCCAGAGTTAAAAATAGCCATCCAAGATCAGGTTTTGGCCTTTATTCTAGTGCAAAGCTAGCACTGGGCTCCAGCATGCCACTGATTTATGAGCAGGTTTTCCCACCTTCAAAGAGAAGAACCAGCAACATGTAACTCACCATGGATTAAAAGTAAGCAGTCTGCAGGACCCCTGAGTCCATATACCACAGTACAGATATGTGGATTTCATCCAAACACTGAAAGGCAAACACTTTTGTGGTGGAATTCGGTAGGTGGCTGAACAGAGCCAGAATCCATTTCTTTTGAGAGGAGAAACGTGGAACAGTGTAGACTGGTTAGGTTTGTACAACTGAATGATTAAGCAATGTTGCTCTGCTTTTACGTATGCGGGGGTGATCTATGAGACAGAGATTAATTGTCATACAGAAACACAAGATAGGCAGAGAACCCTTTAAATACCTCATTATCTCAGAGGTCTCAGTTGATTTAGATTTCAGAGCCAGGGGAATGGAGTTCATTTCATCTCTGACTGAACTGACACTGCAGATAACCCCTGCACATCCATCTCCAACTGCCAGCTGAAGACAAATTACCTTCTCTCCAGGATGCTCTCTTTCACTGATTACCTACGACTCAAATTAAGTGCCATCTGACTTCTGAGAGGCTTTTGTTTGTTAGATTCCACTGGATTATGCAAAAATGAGTGGGGAGTTTGGGGGATGGGGCATTTGGTGTGTTTGAAGTCTTGTGAATGCAGTACAGAGATCCTATCTCCCCCAACCACCTTCCACGGATTAGTTCAAATTGGCCAGTGCTTTGGTTATTCAAACTGTTGAGTAAACTGTATTGACTTAATGCAAGAAGAGATAACACCCAAAGATCCCTTTGCATAATGCCCTATGGCACAAAAATACCATCAACCAAACTGAGCTCTAGATCTAATGGGAGCAAATTATTCACTAAACAATCTTCAAAAAGAAAGTCTTGCTACTTTTAAATCCCCCCTTCCAATAATTATAATTTTATCCACATCTTATAATTTTCAGAGGGTGGCTCCTGTGTTGGTCACAAATGTAACAGAAGGAGACGAAGTAATTCAGATGATATGTAAGCGTTTGGGCCACACAGTGCTTTATCTTCCTGATAGCGTACGTGCCTGAGAAAGGGCCCAGTGTATCCCAAAAGCTTGCATATTTTCACCAACAGAAGATGGTCTAATAAAAGATATCGTCTGAACTACTTTGTCTCCATCTCTTATAATCTTGCCAGGCAATGGACACAGTTCAAAGCACTCAGTCGCATGCTTACATGCTTTGTTGTATCAGGCACTGTATGCTTATATGCAAATAAAAATAAATGGTAATAGAGGGAAACACACTTTGTGTGTGTGTATGTGCTTATGTTAGCACAGTGCAGTCACTACTCACACAAACCAATCCTTCAGTGAGAGAGCATACAACAGCAGTTAGCGTGGGTGTGAGTGCCACTCAAATGAAAGGGATTCACACCCACATTTATATCCAACATAATTTTCATCTGAAATCAATCACCCATACAAAGGATATGTTTCTGCAAGGGCTTGCTACCAAAAGGGTGTTTACTACCACTTTAATAGGGCTGTGCATTTTGGTTTTTTTCTGTTATTAATAACAGAATTTTGTTTTTGTTATTAATATCAGAAAAACAAAAATAAAAATCCAACATTAAAATGAAAATGAAAATTTTGGAATAAAAAAATATGTTGGGACATGTATATCAGGCTGTAACATCTTTGTTTCCTGTCCTATTTGCATGACGTTTGGAGAGAATGTACTGCTTACCTGGGGGGGGGGGGGGGAGTCATCCCTGCTACATTTGGAATTGATTAGAGAAAGGGTACCAATTTTATAAGCATCATGGTTTGTGATACATTCCAGCTGTAATGTCTTTGCTTCCCATCCAGTTTGGATACAATTTGGACAGACTGTACCCCTCATCCCAGGTATCATTGCTGCCAAATTTCATAAAGATTGGATAGTGGGTTTTTATTTTATAAGCAATGTAAATGTTGTGGTTTACACACACATTTCCAGCTGTAACATATTCGATTTACATTCAATTTGGATAACATTAGTATTGATTGCATCCCTTACCAAAGGGAGCATACCTGAGAAATTACAGAAGGATTGGATAAAAGGACCCGATTTTATAAGCAATTCAACATTTGTGATTTTAACAGAAGTCATGCAAATACAAGTCCTGGAAATTCAGGGACAAAAAAATAATAATTCAAGACATAATCTGACTTGAGACAGCAAATCAGAGGGAAGGGGGAAGCATCCCAGCAATCAAGAAACATGATTGACACATCCAGGCTGACCAATTGGCATCCCAAACATATCCTGCAGCACTGTGACAGAGAACATAAGAGAATCCCTTATTGGCTCTTTCCTAAGCAGATGCTTCCAGTTTCCCAGTAACAAGTAGGGAGGTTGGAGTGGGAACAGCACATAATGAGAATACATGATTGATATTTCTTCTGACCAACTGGAATCACAAACCCATCTTGTACCACTGTGACAAACATAAGATAATCCCTAGTACAGTCTCTTTCTCTGGAAATGATCCCCATGTTTTCAGATTGCCAGTATCCAATCACTGAGAGGGTTGGGGTGGGCATTGGGGAGCAAATATACGCTTCTGCTAAGCTTCACAGCCCCCACCATGGCTACATCTTGTGTGGCTCATAGGCTGGCTCTGTGCTCTTTGTGTGTGATTGTGTGTACTGCAGTCCCCAGTCTCACTGCAAGTGCTCATAAAAGCAGAACTCTGCACATATTCCCCATACATGCCCCCACATACTTTGAGGTACCAATGATTGAAGCTTGTGCTCTGGCACCAGCTCTGCTCTGCCCACCTCCTCCTGTCTTCTTCACCCTCTCTACAAATGCTACAAAAAGTAGATCTCTGCATCTAGTAAAATCATGGCAATTTAAACAGAGGCAACACCTGCAACTGATTTAAGGAAATTTGCAGCTTCTGTTAAAATTACAAATTTTTCATTGCTTATAAAATTGAGAGCCTTTATCCAATCTTTTTTAAAAATTTGGCAGGTATGATCCCTTTGGGGAGGGGAGCATCCTTTGGATGGAAAACAAAGCCATTACAGCTGAATATGTGTGTGCAAACCACAACATGATTAAATTGCTTATGAAATTGCTTATGACCCTTTATCCAATCTTTCTGATATTTGGCAGGGATGATCCCTTGAAGTAGGGGCACAACAATTCCATATTTCATACAAATTGGATGCAAAACAAAGATGTTACAGCTGGAAATGTGTGCACAAACATTACATTAAATTGCTTATAAAATCTGAACTCTTTATCCAATCTTTACTATATTTGGATGAGGGGTACAATCTGTCCAAATCTCATAAAAATTGGATGAAAAATGAAGAAGTTACAGCTGGAAAAACATTTCCTACTGAAACCAATGGAAACTGAAACTGAAACTTAATTTTAAAAATCCAAAAAATTCTCAATACTGAAAACCAGAAAATAACCAGAGTAGTTCAGGTGATAACTTTCATTGGATGAACTTCTGTTGACACGCGTATGCATGCTTTTGGGTCATTCCAGGCCTTTCCTCAGACTGTTCTGTGTCATTATCAATTATTTTGATTTTTTTATTTATTTTTATAGAAATTTTAAAATATCCATATAACAAACTCAAAAACAATTATACAGAGCACAGTTGGAGTACAATTTGATACATGAACACTATGTCTGCAAGTAGAAATTACTTCTAAACATTTCCAAGTAGATAAACCTACCCACACCCCAACAAAGGGAAAGAAAAGAAAAGCTGGGACACAAAGAAGCACCAAGGATTCAAGTGGAGTTGGTTTCCAGTGCTCTCAAGGAAGAGCAAGTGGAGTCGTAGCTGGATCTTCTACCTCTATAAATCAGTGTCAACTTTTCCATGAGGGCAGAGTTGGTTAGCTTAGCTATCCAGTCTAAAATGTAGGGGGCATAGGAGATGTTCATTTTCTTAAAATGGTGAGTCCTGCTGCATGATTTTGCTTTTTAACATCATTGTTTTTAAATGTCTGGCATCTATGATTTCCCCCTCATTGCTCCCTTCAAAGTTATTTATATTCCTCTCTTGCATTTGCTCAGTTTATAGTTCTGACTTAATACATGCCTGAGGAGGGGACCTGTGTGGCCCAAACGTTTGCATGCTCTCACTTACAGAATAAAAAGATAAAAGGTCCAATAAAATATATCATCTGAACTACTCTGTCTCCATCTGTTACACTACAATTATTATTATGTATGTATTCATTATTATTTATTATTAATTTTATTATTATTTATTATTTATAGCACCAGCAGTGTACCTAGCACTGTACAATCAGTTGTTAGAGACAAGTCCCTATCCCAAAGGGCTTACAGTCTAGGAGAGACAAGGAAGTGGGAGACAGGTCAAGACACCTCTATAATCAAGACTAAAAGTATGTTTCCAGAGATGTCTGGAAAAGAGGTTTCTTTCTACTCTATATGTTAAAAAGCCTTGTTTTGAGAAATGCATTGGAGCAAATTAAAAAGTGAAGGCAAAAGATGAATGGCAAGAGAAAAATACAAGCTAGCCCACTGGGCAGGGGCCTGTCTCTGAAAAATCTATCACTGTAAAGCACGGCATATGCCTAGTACTGCTCTAGAAATGATAAGTAGTAGTAGTAAATAGTGATGGACATTGGAAGTTTAACAGGAATTTGGTTCACATGACAAGGGATTGTCCTAAAACAAACTCCTTTAGACAGAAATAGAAAGGCAACTTAGCATCAGTTTTAGACTACTGCTTATCAAGAAATCCAAAGGGTATTTATGCTACATGCCTGAATCTTAACTTCTTACTCCAGCAAAGTTCCCATTGCCTTCAATAGGACAAGTTGCAAACACTCAATTTTGACTCTTGCAGTTGATAGTAAACAATTTAAGGGTGTGAACCAGGGACCCATTTTGTTTTTTGTTTTTTCACTTGTTTTTTCATTTTTATTTTTCATTTTTTCATTTTGTTTTAAATGGAATGCGCCCACGCAGGTTCACCCATCCCCTACCCATCTGAGCACCCATCTGAAGGTGGTGGGCGTGGGCATGCGCTCCCATGACCCATGCACTGCCCACTCATGCCTACGCACAGAACATCTGGAAAAAAATCCATGATGCTCCATGCAGGGTCAGGAGTGGAATGCATTGGGTAGGGGACGCACACCCACCCTGGCCCATTTAGTCCCCCCCCCTTACTGGACATGCGTCTGTGCTCCACATGGTAACATGGACCCACCCACCCCAGTCATGTCCATTTAAAAATGGCCTCTGTTTCAGTCTCTTGTGTTTGGGACTAACACAGAAAACACCACCTCTCTCTAGACTGTAGTGTAATAGTACAGTGTGTCTGAGGGAGTAGAGGAAATATTTGGAATAAGGAAAGATCAGTGACTCAGAGGAAATATCAGGGATTAAAGTGACTCAGAGAAAGGCATTTCTTTTCTATTGTGTTATTGTTAAATGGGAACCAACCACAACATCTTCATGCTAGTACAACTGAATATTATTGTTCAAACAAAACCCTATTAAACTACATTAATTCCCTTGTTGGGCTGAAATTTCATGTTACTTCTCCCTGTACGCCATCACCCAATTAATTTCCTCTTCTACATTTTCCAGTACATTTTATTGCATTGACACCTATCTTTTGTAGAACCTGATCCTGCAGACCTTACTCCAGACTTTACTACAAAGTGGTGCATGTGGTTAATTTAATTACTTTCATAATGGGGATGATTTTCCAAATCCTGATCCTAAGCTGTCCCATTGGGCTTCATGACCAGAATCTTTTGATTGTAACTTCTCTGGAGAAGGGCTGTGGTTTAGCTTTCCTGTTTTGTACTGCACTAATCACTTTCAGAACATAGTGGACTTGGGAGAGATGAACGCATGCATAAATGGAGGAGTCAAACCAACTTGTATTTCGCAGATGCAGGAAATCCAAATGAGCGCTTTGCTTTTAGTGGTTTAAATTCTGCCAAGCAAAGACTGCAAAACAAGCAGATTGTGGAACATGGGTAGACCAATGTTCCCCCACATTCCTCGTCTCTTTAAGGGTAAATGAGAATGAAAGCGCAACTGTAAATTTAGCACAACTTATTACATTGCATTATTCTGAGGTGTTCGTTTAACAGATGGTTAAACATGAAGGTGGCTCAGAAATGCCAGCCCCACTTATCAGACAAGCTCCCTTTCTGGAGTGAGTTTTTACAGATCAGCAGGCTGCTGAGTTTAAGGCCAAATCCTGCCTTGATTTACAGTAGGCACTGAGTCGCCACACCAAAGTAAATGAGGTTGCGTGGGAGGAAACCAGGAAGAGAATTCAGCATTTTTGCCTGGGCACTATTCAAGTTATCAGTGAGAAAAAGAACATGAAGCAATTGAATGCTTTAGGGTCAGAAATTCGACTAGCTCTGACTACTTTCTCCTCTCCAATCTTCTGTTTTGGGATCTTTTAGGGTCCCCCCCCCCCAATCTTTTTGATCTGTTTGGCTTAAGGGAGCCTTCCCTACCAAAATACCATTTTGTCTTAACATACACCTTTCTTTTCCTTCCACTTAGACTCAAAGGATAGCATTGTAGCATAAGGTGTACAGTGGCACTCGGGAACCCTATGTTCAGTTTCCAGGTCTCCTACAATCTTCCTGCTCACCTTTAGCAAAGTGAATTAATTTCCCAACTGTAAAATGGGAGTAATAATGTTTTCATCCTGCATTCTCTATCTACCTTTACTGTTTAGATTGCAAGCTCTTTTGAGCCTGGCTGTGATGTACAGTACTCAGAAAAATTTGATGTCTTAAGGTTTATTCCATTCACTGCATCTGATTGAAGGAAGGGGATGAAATGTCTGAAACTAAAGTTTCAAGTTATTATTATTATTATTATTAACAAACGTTTATATAGCGCCAGCAGTGTACCTGGCACTTTACAAAGTAATAAAACAGACACAGTCCCTGCCCCTAGGGCTTACAATCTGAGAGACAGTGAGTTCATTGTCAAACTCAGTAAACACTCTCCGCATCTTGCAGAATCAGACCGTTTGCTAATTCTTGCACCATTTCAACCCATTCTTCTCTTCATCCAACAAAATCTGTTCCTGAATGGTGCAGACTATTTGAAGCTCCCTTTTAAACCAATGGGATCTGTAGATACTGTGCATCTCTGAGCATCAGTGTCAAAGCCTCTTTTTGTTTAGTGGTATTATTATTATTATTATTATTATTATTATTATAATAATAAGCATTTATATATAGCGCCAGAAATGTACCTGGCGCTTTACAGAGAATAAAACAGACCCGGACCCTGCCTGAGATCTTACAATCTAAAGACAGGGGGAGGGGAGACAGGGAAGGGGGGACAGAGGGAGAGACAAGGGATGCAACCTTCACGAGGATGCGAGAACTCAGGTGCACGTTCTTGACTTGGTTACAGTAAATAGGAATTTGCAGATAACAAGTAGGGGATAATCCTGGGTGGATTAGCAGGAGTTAGGAAAGGCGGAGCGGAAGAGGTGGGTTTTGAGGAGGGACTTGAAGGTGTGGAGGGTGGGGGCAAGGCGGACAAAGGCAGGGAGGGAGTTCCAGGCGTGTGGGGCAGCGAGGAAGAAGGGACGAAGATTATTGGAGGAGCAGGGGAGGCATGGGAGGGTGAGGGAGGGGATGGAAGAGGAGCGGAGTATGCTCTTTTTATACATACTCTCACAAAGCAATATTCTGTTCTTAAACTGGAGAAAAATCAATTGCATTGCACTACAAATATGATCATTTCTACTGAATTGGGGGCTGTGTCACTAAACATAAGGGAGAGGATGAGATAAAAATGAAAAAGAGGTAAGTTCAAAAACATATTTTTAAGACATGTCAAGCAAACTAATCAGAGGCCAAGTAAACATGCGTACATCTTGTACATTACTGTTCATATATTAAAATGATAGTGGTATCATTTTCCCATTCACTGGACCATGAATGTCTTTTGCGTGTGTGTGGGGGGGGAGGGTCGGGGGGAGTCTATAGTGAGAGTATCTAGGGAAAATAAAATGGAGCTATAAGTATTGGGTGGCCTAGGAGTGCTGTCAGGGTCAGGAACACACACACATAGCCCCTAACTGCCTTAGCACACCTCTCTCCTGTATGCTTGGGTGCCAGGGCTTTGGTGCTGTTACACACCTCTTGGCTCTGTAGAGATAGTAAGAACTAGTTTGTGGGGGCAACGCTACTCCAACCCCTGGGTAGGACTTTGGCTGTTTCTTCTAATGTGGTAGGGGGTGCGGCAGACTATGAAGACTGAGTCCCAAGACCAGATCCTGAAACGAGCTGAGGACAGCTCCGCTGAAGTTCTGCAATGGTTGTCTTCAAAGGGAGTCAAAGCATCTGAGTCAATGCCACATAAAAGTAGTTAGCGTTTTGGGTGTGTACATTGTCTTATGGCTTAAACATGTAAGGTGCTGAATACTTTAACTAGATCCAGAAAATCACTTAAGCAACCACTTAACTTGCAATGCATGAGTAGGCTGACAGGCCTCAAATGGGACTTGAGTCTATGTTCAAGTGCTTCACTGAATTAGGTTAGAATGGTCTGCAGCTTTCCAGTTTTAGCTGCTGTAAAACAGAGACAATGGGTGTTTTCAGATGGATGCAGGGCTGCCCTCCGCAGAGCTGCTTTGGGGGTTCACCCCCACATCCACCCACTCCCAGCCCCACCTGGGTCTGGGTCAGATGGACCCAATGGGTTCGCCGGACTGCAGACTGCCCACACAGCCCCTCCCATCATAGAATTGCGGACTAGAGCGTCTGTTTGCAACACGATGGTGTTGTCCGGGACAACGGCCAGCTGTAACCAGAGCAGCAGCGTGAATCCACACATCAAACCGACTGGTGGTGCACTGCTTCAGGCTAGTGCCCCGGATTTGGTTGACCCACTCTGTTGCTCCAGGATGTTCTGGAGCACCGCTGGTGGGGCTGCCCTCCATTTCAACATGTGGTGGGGTGCCTTTAGATGGAAAGGCTGCGCTGAGTGAAGCGGGCTGTCGCGGCCAGCACCAGGGCAGCCTATCCATCTAGAAACCCCTAATGGGTGTAAACAGATGGACAGCAGCCTTGGGGGTGCACACAAATGCTCCTGTCACACCTGGATTTACTGGTCCATTTGAAGGGCTCCCACAACATATGCATTGCAACCTGGAGTGGGCTGGGACAGACCAGCACAGTGTACTCCGCAAGATGCCAGAGCATGCTGTGAAGAGCACACCACACAAACTCAGGGCAGAAGCCAAATGCAGCGCTGCTGCCCATCTGTTGGAGGGACCCATGATGAACTTTCGTGCCCATCCATCCTTTGCCTCGATCAGCGCTATGGAGTTGCGAGTGCCAGCCTTGAGTGCTGGGTGAATGTCTGCAACTCTATGGTGTGGGGCAGGGCGTGGGGCACTGCATGGGTGGCCTGCAGCCCAAGAACACCACCGGCCCATCTGATGTGGCCCCGGGCACAGCTGGTAACTGGCAGGCCACAGGGGTGGGCCCCTGGAGCAGTTCCAGGCTCTGGCGGGCTCCCCATCTGTCTGAAAACACCCAATGTTTCAAGCTGAATTTTCACATGGGCACGGATGGGTGGCAAGAAGGTGCAGCAGCTCCACAAATAGTCTGTGCGGTGAAAACTATAAGAAAAAATAAAATTGAAAAAAGGCAAAAGTTTCTGTTAAATAACAAGGCAAGTGACTCAGTCTTCTTATGATGGCATTTTATGGGTAAAGTGGTAGGAGCCCTCACAGCTGGACCATGAAAAAAAGGGTTGGGGGGAGCTCTTAACACTACAGTAGTGGTTCAAAATATTTTGAAAAAATGGACGACAACCATTGTTTTTATTTTTATTTTTTTTGCAGACCACTAAGACCTGTCAGAAATGGCCATACTTTACAGATGCTCATTGCAGGTTCCCTGTGGCTGCACAAGGCAGTTGGCTTTAGTCTTCATCAGGGCTCTGGCCATGTCTGGGAGGGAGGATCATAAAGCACATGCACCAGCTTTGAAGGTACATACTAATCATTTCTATAGTGCTACTAGGCATATGCAGCTGCAGTGCTTTACAGTCACAATTTTTGGAGACAAGCCCCTGCCCAGTGGTCTTATAATCTAAGGGCGCATTCTGACATGCGTTTAAATCACACAGTCGCCGCGACGGCATCGTGCGATTTAAAGCACCGCGCACTTCCGGGTTGGTGTGAATGCAACATTTCCACCTAACCCGAACTGTTGGAGTGCGGTTTGAAAAGTTGCTCCGAACAGCTTTTCAAACTGCACTCCAACAGTTCAGGTTAGGCGGAAATGTGCGCACTCACCACATTCACACCAACCCGGAACTGCGCAGTACTTTAAATCACACGATGCCGCGGCGGCGACTGTGCGATTTAAACGCACGTCTGAATGCCGCCTAAGACGGACACAGGTGAGGTGAGTGCACAGGGAAAGACAGCCACACACGTATTCCCATTTTACAGATGGGGAACTAAGGCTGAGACTTACCTAAGGCCAGTTAGCATGTTTATTGGCTACGGTGAGATTCAAACTCTGGTTTCCCAGGTCCAAAACTGGCACCTTATCCACTACACCACACTGATTCTCATATATACCCTTGTGGGTACCGCCCACATTTCTGTAGCCATAGGTGTTTTCAGATGTTATGAAATCACAGTCAACCACAGTGAACCACACTCAACCCCGCGGCAGGGCCAAAGGGCCCTGAACGTCTGTTCGGTGGCCGCCAGATGTTCACTACAGACAATCCCCAGCAAAACGATTCCCAGCCGGGGACAAAGCACGTAGCGTCGCTTCCAGGCAACGAGCAACAGCATAGGCCTTGGAGGGAGATTTAAAGGGCACACAGCAGCAGGAGGACGTGGCGGGATGGAGTGAGGTGGAAGGGAGAGGAGAGCGGAGGGCAAGAGAGCAAGGGAAGAGGAGGAGGAGGTAGCAAAGGAGGTGGTCGTGCTGCACATGGAGGCGGTGGAGGGATAGCAGCAGCAGCAGGCGGGACAGGCCACGCCAGAGCCGGAAACCAACCCAGGGGAAGAGGCACACCGGAAACAGGTAAGGGGACCGCAGGGGGGAAGAGAGGCACAGGGGCACCGAGGGGGGGGAGGGCCAGCAGGTGGGGGGAGAGGGGGAAGGGCCACGGGACTGAGGCAACCCGGCAACCAACCGCCCCCCCTTCTGACTCACAGACATGGAAACAGGCCCAGGAGTCCGAGCCCCCAGAGGAGACGGGCAGTGGCCAGGCGGAGGAGGAGGACCAGGACTAGGAGGGCCCATGCGGGAGAAGGCCATACCACCGAGGGGTGCAATGGGGGCACAGGGAAACCCAGGACTTTGTCAGGATCTGGGGGACCCTGAAGCACCAGCTGGAGCTTGCATTCAACCAGAGGAACGAGCATGTCTACCTGGAAATCGTGCGGGACATGGAGGCGGTGGGGCACTACAGGACCATGGCCCAATGCCACTCGAAGGTCAAGGAGCTCAAGAGGGGGTACAAGGCCATTAAGGACAATAACCGGAGGTCCAGACTGCCCCCTACTATGATGCCCTGGACTGCATCCTCCACATGAAGGGATCCATAGTTGCCCCACGCCTTGTGGGGAGTGCCATGGTCCAGGGCAGGGAACGGGCCAAGGTACCCCCTCCCCACGCCACCCCGGTAGAAGGTTCCGGCTCCAGGGGCCCTGCCCCCCAAAGTACTTCCCTGGGACCTCAGGAACCAGCAGGCTCCCTGCCTGCACCAGCACGGGGAGTCCCCAGTCAATGTCTGGATCAGGAGACTCTGAGGCCGGCACACTGGTCACCCTCAGCCATTGGACACAGGGGGACCCCAGTAACATGGAGGAACCAGGCTTGGAGGGCTCTGAGACTGACATCGAGGGTAAGCAAGTGGGTGGGAGGGGAAATGGACCGGAGGGGATGGGTCAAGAGGGGGAGGGGGGACACTGGGCTTTGGGCCGCCCCCAGCAACCCCGGACACCCCAAACCATGGGAAGGGGCCCCAGAGGGCCGCCGGAGGCCACGTGCAGCCCACCCCCACCCCACATCCCCACAGGGCACGGGACACCACGGCACCAGAGGCAGGCAGCTGAGGAGGACGGTGGCGAGCAGGCACGGGAGCAGCCAGAGGTCCCAGGTGAGGCACACTGGCAAGTGGAGGGGAGGGGGCACCAGGCGAGGCCAGGTGGGGGACCTGGGGCACATGGTGCAGGGGAGGGGGGGCCCGGGCACAGGGGAGGGCACTGGCCACCACCCCGAGGGGGGTCCCCCACGACCCCCCAGCCATGCCATGGGATAGTGGGCGGGCAGCTGGGGCACCTAACCAACCCCTAATGTGTACCACAACAGGGTGACCCGACGGGTCCCAGAAAGCTGGCCCGTGCCCCTGGCGCAATGGATGAGGGAGCATCAGGCATGGGTACGGTGCCGGAGAGAGGAGCAGGTGGAGGACATAGTCCACTCCACCACTGAACAGCGCGAGCGGATGATCACATCCATCGATCGGATGGAGGCAGCCATGGAAAGGGCCGTGTAACAAGTGGAGGCCCGGGACTGGAGGCTGCAGGTGGAGGTGCGACTGGAATGGAGTCAGGAGCGCCAGGAGCACAGCAGGCAGGTGGAGGTGTTTGGGCAGCTGGAACAGGCCATAGACCGGATGGTGAGGGAGCATTCGGCCAAGATGGACCGGTCCCACAACATTGGCACCTCGCTGCTGCTGCATGCAGGGACCATGAGTGCCTATGTGATGACAGCCACCCCACCGGGCAACCTGCCTACCCCAGCCCCGGTGCTGGGCCCCTCGGCACCCCCACCACCTCTGCCACCGCCCTAGCCACCGGCACACCCGCTGGATCCGCACATCCACCTACCATTCCCTGTAGGCCTCCGGAGTGAGCAGCCGCCCAGGGGAGCCCCTCCAGCCCTGGGTCTGCCCGCCCTCCCAACACCACCTATCCCTCTGGACACCGAGCCCTCCTAGGACATTGCTGGGGACATGGACAGCGGGGGGGAGGGGAGCTCCCAGAGCTCCACAGTGCCCACATGGTGTCCAAGAGGGAGGTCCCAGAGACATGCAGGTCACGGGGGACAGGGGGGAAGGGGGCGAGCGGCCTGAGGGGGGATAAATGGCACCAGGAGGAGGGTGGTGGTGGGGGTACCTGTAGGTGGTGGTCACAATAAATGTACAGACACCACAATCGCTTCCGTGGTTCTGTTCATGGACCCGGGGCTGGGGGTGGGTGAGCGTCGAGGGGCATGACCAGGGTGCTGGTGGGGGCCCCAGGGAGGTGGAGATGGGGGTGCATGTCCCAGCCTAGCCAGGGCAGCATGGATGCACTTTGCATACCGGTACTCCCGCGGGTTCTCAGCGTTCACATAGAGAGGCATGGGTCCTGGAGGGCGCCGGGGCATGGGGTAGTTGAAGGCAGCTCCATCGGTCTCACACACGTTGTGGAGAGAACACAGCAGGCTCCAATCACCAGGGCCGAGGTCTCCACTGTGTAGTCCAGCCAGCCTGCGAGGCTCCTCCAGTGCTGCTTGAGGGCCCCGAAGGCCCTCTTGACCACTGTCCTGCTTGCACACAGACGGGTATTGTACAGCGCCTCCACAGGGTTCCTGGCGACTGGGTACGACTTCATCAGCCACCGGGTGAGTGGATAGACTGGGTCCCCCAGGATGCAGGGAGGCATCAGCACCCCCTTGATCCAAGTCATCCTCATGTATGCGAAATCCCTGCTGTATATCCGGGCATAAAAGGGGGAGATGGTCATGATCCAAGCATTGTGGCTGTGCCCAGAGTGGCCCATGTAAATGTCTATTAACCATCCCCAGTGGTCCACGACTGCCTGCAGATACAGGGAGTGGTACCCGTGTCAGTTGACATATTCTGCGGCCTCTCCATTGGATAGGTGGAGGATCTCGATGTGGGTGCCATCCACGGCACCCATGCAGTTGGGGAACCCTCCAGGCGCAAAGCCAGCCATCACGGCCTCTTGGTCCACCAGCTGGATCACTCAGTCAAGGAGCACGCCCTCCACCACTTCACAGATGTCTCACAGGATACCGGCGACAGTGCTCATCCCGACACCGAAATGCTACGTGATGGACCGGCACCCGTGGTGGGCTCTCTGGGCTCTAGCAGCACTTCTGGCCATGCACACCCACAGCTGGGCGCTCAGGTGCACCTCTGCAGTCTGGATGAGCAAGAGGTCTGTGTGTGAGCGGTACCACTCTGCGCAGACTGCTAGGTGCATCCTGCAGGCACCCAACTGCCCTAGCTCCATGGTGAACGGTGCCCCTGGTGGGTTGGAGCTGCACCTGTTATAGGCTGGTGCCTGTGGCGCCCCACCCCCTGTTCACGACCTGCCTACTGGCCGGGGGACCCCAAAACGGCAATGCTTACCTCCCCACCCAGCCAGCTGAGGTGACTCCTGCAGGGCGACAGGGGCAGGGCGGCAGTGGGAGACACCCTGCGCACACCTGCGGTCCCTGCACAGGGCCTGGCACATGGTCCAGCCTGTGCCCGGGTGCGTGCGGGCAGCAGCTGCATTCCTGCTGTCATCACCTCCCACCTCTTAGTGTTTTGGCTGCCTGTTGCCCTTGCCGCCCTGATCTGTGAGTAGGATGTCCTTTCTGTGTGCTTGGTTCCAGCAGCTGGACTGGGTCCGCATCCCACACCTCGCTCATTAGCCGGGCAACATTGTGGCCTGTGACCTTATTGCTTGACCTTGGAGTTCCCCTGCTTTCCCTCCCGTTCCTCCAGGGATTGTGGGCCCCCTCTTTCCTTACAGTTAGTATCATGCACATGCTGGACCATGGCTGGCAGGGCTTCCCCGGGGCTCGTGGGCCCCAGAACCCCTGGGGCTCCCCATAGCTGGACCTACCGTGAGACCATGGCCCTGTGTGACCTGTGTCATTTCCCAGACATGCAATTGCTCCTGAGCTTCCCAGACAGCCTGACAGGTGCCTATGCTAGTCTGAGCTCCGGCCTGCACTACTTTGGCTATGAGGCGAGCGCCCGCGATTGCCGGCTGCATGCGGAGATGCTGGGCCTGCGTCCCTTTCCCAATGGGCGCATCCCAGAGATGAGGTGCGCGCATGTGGGGTGGTCCATGGCGGAGACTGTGTCTGCTTTCTCTGTGTGTAGCCTGGCTGCCTATCACACCTGTTTGATGGAGGGAGGCCCTGCCCTGACCGTGTCCTTCTTTGGCTATGTTCACAGGGCCAGTGGGTATCAGTGGTCCCATGGGGTGGTCTATCACTGCCTGTTGGAGCTCTGTCACTTTCCGTGGCCCCCAGCTGCTGACTATGGATTGTCAGAGTCTACCAGAGCGGAGCTGATGGTGCTGGCTGGTGTGTGGTCCCGATCCGATGTCCAGGTGGGGCTCGCCATGCAGGATCCCTTCGAGGCATACTACCTTGTCACTCACCACATGGCAGCACTGGGCTACCATTGGGGCATGCTCCAGTGGCCCCACTTCATTCACCTGGTGGGCCACCTGGCCCCGGGCCCCTTTGTGGCCCCCTGAAGCTGGCTGTGAAGCCCCCTGTACCTTCGGTCCCTGGTTGCTGGCCCTACTGTGAGCTCCCACCTCCACCCTGATGCTGTGGGTCGCTGCCCACTCCCTCCATGATGTCCCGGCCTTGCTGCTGTGCTGCCTGCTTCCTAGGGTTCCGCTGCCCCTGCCTGTGGCTCCGGGTCCCCTCCACGGGCCTCCCCTGTCTGCCTCTGCAACCAGCGTTCCCCTCCATGGCTGCCTTCTCCTGCAGCTGTGTCCTGATCTACGAGCCAGTACCCAGCACCCTGGGTGCTGCTGACCTTCCTAGTCTGCCTGCGATACCTCCTGTGCCCGCCCCCCCTTGGGTGACTCTGTGACCGCGGGGGTCTGGGGCCCCTGGACTGCACCTCCCGGTGTCCTCCCGGGGTGTGTGTGTATGTGAACTGGCTCATCAGCTCCTGCTCACCTCCGTCCCATCCATCGCACCCTTGCCGACGTGTGGGGTGCCTGACAGCCTCCTGGACCATTCCTGGGCCGCTCCCTGTCCGTGTGGCCTCCCCCTGTGCCTGTACTCTGCCCCTGAGGGGTCCCCCCATTCCGGGACTGCCTGTGTGGCTGTGAGTGTGCCCGTGCAGCCTGTGCTGTTGATGGGGTTCCGGGTGCCCTTCCCCATGTCCGGCCTTCCCCCCGGGCCGCTCCCCCCCTCTTACCTGTCCCCCCCCTTCACCCGTTGTGCCATGGTTGGTGTCTGTCCCGCTATGTTCTCCCCTCCCTTCCTTTCCCATGCGGGTGTGTATGCGTCCGGGCGTGTGTTTGCGCTGTGTGTCCCACTGTGCCCTCGTTGTCCCTGTGCCTGTTGTGTGTGCAGCCTCTGCAGCTCTTCTCCCTCCTCCCCCTCCCTTCCCGTTTCCCTGATGTGGGCATTTCCTTTCGGCCCTTCTGGCTTCGTTTGCCCTCTGACAGCCATGTCAGCCTCCCGCCCCTCCCCAGTGCCTTCTGGGTGTTTTGACCACGCCCAGGAATCAGCATCACGTCTGCTGCGTTGCCCTGGACCGTGGTCTGTCGGGACGATCCCCTGTCATGGTCCCGCTCCCGTCACATCTGTTCGGGGCCTTCCTGGACCATGGGGGGTGGTCGTTCGGCTCGCCACCGCTGGGAATTCACTGTGGTGAATCGGTGGGCCGTAACGTCTGAAATCACCCTATGGCTCATTTACAGGGGTGTAATTATTGGGGGCGGGGATGGAGGAAACACATGTTCCCAAAGGTTAGGAGTGTGGGGGATAGCATTACACATCTCATACTACATTTTCAGTTAATTTGGGCTGCCCAGCTGGCATCCATCTGTTCCCTCCCTGTTCCTTGGCTCAGGAGGGAAGGTGCCCAGCTTGGCTTCTCACACACACTCAGTAGCACATAGGCGTGTGTGGGAACTGCTGCTCAGCTGCCGCTGCAGCCTTGAAGCCACTCCTCAGCTTCAGTCACCAATGCCATCCCCTGTTCCTGGGAGGAGCACCTCAGCGGCTTTCTCTGAAGGACAGTCCTCAGGACTTGGTGAGTCGGGGCTTGTCCCTCCCCTGCCCTCATTCTCCCAGTGCCTGCTGCCCCCTTCCCCAAGTTTTGGGGAAAACTTACACCACTGTTCTGAAGTCCAGCTGTGCTGAGCTGTTTCCATACTCTCATATACCACTAGTGGTCCATGGACCACCATAACTTTGGGAACCACTGCACTTGAGAAATATTCTGTATGGAACAAACTAGCACTAGGAGAGGAGAGAGAGATCTATCAGGCCTTTGTTTCTCTAATGTCAATAATTCAGTAGTGAGAAAAAACAATGGGCATTTTTACACACACCTTAAAATGCTGGTCTTTCAATTGTCTGGGTTTACAAGTCCACAAGTAAGTTCCAGATGCAGGCTGCATTCAGATGTGCGTTTAAATTGCACAGCAGCGGCGGCGGCATCTTGCGATTTAAAGCAACGCGCACTTCCGGGTTGGTGTGAATGCACCGAGTGCGCACATTTCAGCGTAACGCGAACTGTTGGAGTGTGGTTTTCAAAGCTGCGAGCAGTTCGCGTTACGCTGAAATGTGCGCACTCGGTGCATTCACACCAGCCCGGAAGTGCGCGTTGCTTTAAATCGCACGATGCCGCCGCCGCTGCTGTGCGATTTAAACACACATCTGAATGCACACACATTCTTGTAACACACACTGCCCTGAAGCAGCTTAAAGTAGCCACAGCCTAAGTCATGAGGGGCTGCCATGGAAACCAAGTGACCACAGATTCCTGGAGCAAAGCAGTTTACCAGGAGAACGTTTTACACACACAAGTTCTGAGAGAAGTTCTTCTATGCAGAAGTTCAAAGAGCCAGATGTTTAAGATCTGGGTGAGTGATTTAGACACACAGAAAGTTCCGGATGTAATAGCAAACATGCAGGAGAAATGTGGGTGTAAAAACACCCACTGAATTGGTGTAAACAGACAGACTCTCCGTGAGTCTAAAAACACCCAGTGTCACGCCATAAAGGGGAAAGAGACTGAAAGTTCAACAAAGTCAGAAAAGGAGCAAATACTCAAGAAGCATGAGGAACAGCAAAGAAAAAAAAAGAGAATGATAAAAAAAGAAAAGAAAGGTGAATAGCAGGCACATAAAGCAGGAGAGTCATTTTCCTTAGTGGTGTATGCGTTGAAAAAGGGGTGTGTGGGCCATGAATTCCTATTAACATTAACAGAAATTATGAAGAGCTGCTTGGGAAATATAGACAATAATCAGACTGGGAGAAAACTATTTAAATTATTGCTGTTGGAGTGGCATAGGTTAATACAATGCGTATCTAAAGGCTTATATTTGTGAGAATTGTTTATAACCTAGGAACCAAGTTTTAGTTTTAAAGAGCCAAGAAAGGCCAAGTTTTTCCATTTCTAGTAGGAAAAAAAATGTTAACAGTAATAAACAGCTCTCAACAGTACAGTAAAAGCACTTCATTTTTTCTTTAAAAAATAATAATCTTTTACTGTATTTACAAGTTATGGATCTGAGATGGTCAACAGAATGTTCTTTATTCATTAAGCAGCTTGAATCAACAACTCCAAATGCTTTAGGAAATTTAGATTAGTATCATAATTCTCCACACCAAGACCACTGGCCATAGTTGTCTAGAGTAAAAAGAGTTACTTTGCAGACTTATACCTGCAGGGTGTTCCAGAGTTTCTTGCTATCTATACATCGTTTGCAAAGTTCTTACCTTGGCATTGCTGATTCTGCTGCTGTAGACGTAGCTGCATTTCTTTCAAGAAGTGAAAATGCAAAGCTGGAATGAGGATCATTCTGTTTCTACCTTAGTTTATTTTATCATATGTAACTACTAATTTCCAATTTGGGAAATGTGCTCTTGGACAGAGCTGAAAAAAATATACACGTTGAATGTCAAATTCAACAATTTGATTTCACCAACAACGCCGGTACAAATTGCTATTCATTCTCACGTCATTCAGATAATTGCTTCAGTTCCCTGGGTTGGATTTCCATTTATTTGCTTATTGTATTATATTAATTATTAATTATTATTATTATTCATTTTGATTCAGATGTTTGTTCAAATAACTCATTATTGAAATCAAAAGGACCCCTCCCCCCAAAAAAACCCATGAAAAAATCAGAGTTTCTGAAATGAAATATTTGGATATAGAGATAAATATCATTACAGCTGTGGCTATTTATCTAGATACTCAGATTTATTTTTCACATTTTTACTCCACCCTTCTCCATAGACTCAGGGCAACTTACAACATTAAAAATATAAAATACTATAAAACGCATTAAAAAATTTTGGAATCCCAACATCACCCCAACCACCCACTCACCCCATCCTTATCCCCACCTACCACACATCAATTCTCATCCCGAAGCCCCTCTACTAAATCCCACCCAACCCTATTGCTGCCTGTCAAATGCCTGGCCAAACAAAAAGGTCTTACATCTCCTCCGGAAGAGGAACAGGCTTGGGTTTTGGCAGATCACCAAAGCGAGTGTGTTACATAACAGTCGAGGCCTGTATTGGTTGACCTTGTTCCATTCAGATACTCCATACAGCATCAGCCCTGACCTGAGGGATGGGAGGGCGGCGAAGGGGGGTGGTATAGCCATTGTCTTTATAGAGTCCTGGTCCGTTCGGAGGTATCCAACGCAGTTGTCACCGGGTATTGAGGCTCTCCATCTCATGATAGATTTGGCCAGAGACAGATCACGGGTTGGGCTGGCTGGAGACAGATTGGGGGTGCTGTTAGTGTATCGTGATCCCACCTGTGCCGCAGAATCCCTACACGATCTAGCTAAACTGGTGTCGGAGGTGGTATAGCGGTCCCAGAGGGCATTAGTCCTGGGGGACTTCAGTATACATGCCAACACTAGTCTTGGAGGAACAGAGGATGTGCTCATGGCCGCCATGACCACCATGGGCCTGTCTCAGGTAGTGAAGGGCCCAACACATGAGGGGGGACATACCTTAGACCTGGTTTTCTGCACTGGCCTTGAGGTGGGGAATCCGTTAGTGGGGGACGTAGGGTAAGTGCCTCTGTCATGGATGGATCATTACCTCCTACAGGCTGATCTCCTGGCACACACTGGTCCCCGGATGGGTGCTGTACCAGATCGAATGGTCTGCTCTCAGAGCCAAATGGAACCAGAAAGGTTCCAGAATGCTCTCTGTGAGTTACCTTCAGACCTTGACGGCCATTCACTTGATGACCTTGTAACCTTATGGAACACTCTCTTGACTGAGGCCATCGACCAGACGGCTCCTAGATGTCCGCTTCCCAGGCATTGGCATCACAGGTCCCCGTGGTACTTGGAGGACCTGTGACAGCTGAAGCAGATGGGGAGGTGGTTAGTGAGGCGGTGGCACCTCACTCTTACTGAAGATGACAGATTGCAGCATAGAGCCAGTTTGAAAACCTATGCCATGACTGTGAGAGCAGCAAACAAGAGGGTCTTTGCTGTCCTCATAGCATCCATGAAGTCTCATCCAGCTGAGCTTTTCCAGGTGGTGAAGGGAATGGTCAGTCCAGCCTCTCTCTGCCTGGAGCTGGAGTCTTCCAGCGCTCACTGTGACTTAATTATTATTTTGTGGATAAAATCGCTCACATTCACCACAACTTCGACAACATGTTTATTGCAGTTGGAGAACCAGAGACTGCAGAGACCCCATCATGTCCAGTTTTGTAGGATCAGTTCCAGACGATGCTACCCGCTGATGCGGAGGGGATTCTGGGAGCTGTGAGAGCCACGTCTTGTGAACTGGATCCCTGTCTGTCCCTGACTGTGCTGATTAAGGCCAATTAGGAGATGCTAGAGTCATTGCTGGTGGGAGTGGTGAAAGCCTCTCTTCAGGAGGGCAGACTGTTGGGGAGGTCAAAGGAGGCTGTGGTACACCCTCTGCTCAAGAAGCCATCCCTTGACATTGACTCCCTTGCAAGCTATCGGCCTGTCTCTAACCTTCCCTTTTAAGGGAAGGTTGTTGAGTGGGTGGTGGCCCAACAGCTCCAAGGACACCTGAACCACATCAGTTTTTTAGTTCCTCCACAGTCAAGCTTTCACCCGGGTTATGGCACTGAGACTGCACTAGTGGCCCTGGTCAACAACCTTTGCTGGGAGTTTGATCAGGGTAGATCCACTTTACTGATTCTATTAGATCTATCAGCAGCTTTTGACACGGTTGACCATGAGATGCTGGCGACTCACTTGCAGGACTGAGCAGGGCTGGGTGGCACCATTCTCGAATGGTTCTACTCTTTCCTGTCCGGAAGAACCCAGTGTGTGATGCTGGGGGAGCATTCCTTTTCCCCTCAGGGCCTCACGTGCGGAGTCCCGCAAGGTTCCATTCTGTCCCCTCTCCTGTTCAACGTGCATATGCAGCTGTTGAATGAGGTTGTGAGAGGGTTTGGCATACAATGCCATCAGTACGCCAGTGACACTCAATTATACCTCTCTTTTTCATCCAACCCAGACCCGGCAGTCTCAGTGCTTACTCGGTGCTTGGCAGCTGTGGGGGACTGGAAGAGGGAGAGCTGTCTGAAGCTGAATCCTGACAAGATGGAGGTGATGCTGGTGAGTAAAGGGGTGGGGGAGTTGGTGGTCCCCATCATCGATTGGGTCCATCCCTCCCCAGTCCCTCAGGTTCATAGTCTGGGAGTGCTCCTCGATTTCCAGCTCTGCCTGGAGGCCCACGTGGTGTCCATGGCGAAGAGTGCTTTTTGTCAATTACATCTGATATGGTGGCTTCAGCCATATATCTTGGACTCGGACCTAGCCACCATCATCCATGTCATTGTTACCTCGATTACCTGGATTACCTGGATTACATTGTTACCTGGATTACTGCAATGCGCTCTATGTGGGGCTACCCTTGGTGATGGTTCAGAGACTGCAGCTGGTGCAGAATGCGGTGGCCTGTCTCCTCACGGGGGATGGGGTGCCGATAACATATTACACCTGTGCTACGCACTCTGCAATGGCTGCCTATTGTCTTCCAGGCCTGATTCAAGAACTTGCCTATATGGTCTAGGCCCCACTTACCTGTGAGACTGCCTCACCTCCCATGTTCTGGCTCAGCCCCTGTGGTCCGCCGGGGGCGCCCTCCTTGAGGTCTCCCAGGTTTCTCTTATGGGGACCATGGAAAGGGCGTTCCCAGTGATCAGCCGCCTCGAGGCTGTGGAACTCCCTCCCAGTGGAGGCCCATTTGTCCATGGATCTCCCCTCCTTCTGTCATTGCTGTAAAACCTGGCTGTTACACCAGGCATTTGGTGGGGGGAAGGGGTAGTGGGAGGGGGGTTGTTGTTTTTTTTGTTTCTTAGCCCCAGATTCAGTTGTTTTATTATGTATTTATTGTTGTTGTTAGCTGCCCCGAGGTGCCTGCGGCATGAAGGGGGTGGGATATTAAATTTTATTACATAAATAAAATAAATATAACTGTGGGGCAGCAACCGAGAATGCCTCCCTTCCCAGCACGCCCTCATTGTAACAACTTCATGGTCAGTTGGCACTCACAAGAGGGTGTCCCCGACCAACCTTAGGCTGCAACAGGACATAGGGAAAGAAGTGGTCTTTTAGTTACCTGGGACCCAAGTCATTAAGGACTTTATAGGATAAAGATAGCTATCTAAAAATTGAAATTATATTCACAAATATAAAAATGCCTATTTGTTTCAGCGGTTCTCTTGAATATACCTAAATGCTGCATGACTATTGGTGACAGCATCTTTACATGTGGTACATCTGACCACTGGAAAAAACCAATGGTAGCAGAGAAGCATCTTTACACTTTCTCCTGTGCTGCCCTGTGTGCATGGAAGAATCTCCCCAGAAACACTTGCTTAGCTACTTAATTTTCTTCAAATCTCTTCAAGAGATGATGCATAGGAGAGGATTAGGAAGGAAGGTTCTGTCTCCCCAACCTAGTTGCTCAGGCAAAGTCCTGCAGAGGTATGACAGTGGCAAGGCCCACCCTCAGGAAGAACTATAACTTGGGCCAGAGGATTCCTTCCCGCCCTCCTTTCCCTTGTAAGAAAGGGGGTCCAGAAGGGGTCCACAGACTAGCAGACAAATTTTCCTCCAGGCAGGCCGTGTCACCGCTGGTGCTCCACAGGACTCCTCTGGAGCAGCAACAGTGCCCAGAGGACAAGTGATCTGGGCAGTTGTCTCCTTCCAAAGCCCCCCTCTTTCCCCTTTCTCAGGGAAAAAAAGAGAGGGACTGATTGAGGGAAGCATCTGAAGGCTCCAGTCCTGTCCCTCCAGGTAACCAACCCATCAAAGGTTAGGGATGGGGCACCAGGAGGTCAGGGATGGGGTCTCTGGATCAAGAGAGGGAGGTCATTAATTGGTATTTTCAAACGTGACGCTACCATGGGTGGCCACGCTTACTCCGGTGGTCGCCCATGGTAGCGTCACATTTGTTCCCGTCCACCACCAGATGTTAACTGTGGGTGGGAACCAACTTAACCCGGACCGTGGCAGGGCTAACTCCAGAATGTGCGCTGGACTCCCTGCCAGCTCACATTCCAGTTAGCCCTGCCATGGTCCGGGGAAGACTGTGGTAGAATGGGCTGGTACGTCTGAGGTGGGGCCATGCTGAGCAACATGTGGGGTGGGGCCATGTGGACCCACGTCTGCATGTCCCCCACCCTCTCCCTGGCCCCTCCCTCATCCCTGGCTGCCAGTACGTTTGTTTGGCAGCAGGGCCTGCTCCTGCTCGGGGTGAAGACTCTTACCCCGGACAGGATCAAAGTGTGGTGGCTTGAGGAGCCATCACATTTGAAAATATGTAATAGCTCTTCATCTACCCCAGAAGGTGGACTTGTGGCCTGCCTATAATCCTTTATTAAAACTTTCTCTGACTGTGATGCTTATATAAATCCTGACAGTGGTTGTGCAGTTGGTAGTAATCACTTGTCTAGCTTATTGATTATTATTGTCTAGGGCGGTGGTGGACAATCCATGCTCAATGGGCTGTATACACCCCTTCTAGGTCAACTTGAAGCCCACTCCCTGCCATCAGACACTGAATGCACACATCGGTGGTCAGAGCTGCAGCTTGTACTGCTGTTAGGAGTCATATGCAGCAGCAACCAGAAATGGCAGAGAAGGGAGTGCTCCTGCTGTTTAGCTAGGGAATATGGCCAGCTAAATCACATGAAGTACAGGGGTGCGTTGTGACTCCACCTGTTATTATTAATTACTTATATAGTGCTAGAAATGTAGCTGGCACTAAACAATCATAAATTAGAATCAGGTTTCCTGTCCTAGGGGACTTACAATCTAGGATGGAAAAGGGAAGAGAGAGAAGGCTGAGGGGAATATAGGAGGAGACAAGGATGCATTCATGAAGTTGAGACACCGCAGGTGCACGTGTTTAGCTTAATTACAGGGGTGAGGAGGACCCTGAATGAAAGACAACAGAGGGAGAATCAGTGAGCAGACTGTGGAGGTGAGGAGCTAGGGAAAACTGGCGAAAGATGTTGGTTTTTACTTTTTAGGTGGGACTTGAAGGTTCAAAGGAAGGAGCAGAGTGAGTGTGAGGGAGGTGGTTCCAGGCACGGGGCAGCAAAGGAAAAGGGGCGAAGATGGTTTGGGAACTGGAGACCCTGCGACAGGTGAGGGTGCTGGCAGTGGAGGAGTGAAATTCTTGGGAGGGAACCTAGCAGGAAATGTGGGCAGAGAGATAGGGAGAAGCAAGGCCATAAAAAGACTTGAAGGTGAAGTCAAGGAGTTTGTGACAAATGCCAAGAGGGAGGGGAGCCAGCAGAGGGAGAAGAGGGGTAACCCATCCACCTCTTTCTTCTCCCTTCCTGGAACAGCCAGACTATTGGTAGCTACTCACTGTGTGTGATGGGCTTGTATGGACTAGCAGCAGAAAGAGGAGGAAACTTTTAAGACATTTCAGCTTGTGACTGTGGTAAAGGGGGTAGGGGGTCTTAAGGTCCTTGAAGGTGTTTAGAGAACCAGACTTGTGGCTCTCTGATGAGCTTAGTTAGCCCACCACCACTGGCTCAAATGTTTGTTTATGCAAAACAGACAAGTTAAATGCCTTGCGGTTTACCCTGGAGTGAGCATACACATGTCATCAGCGTTCTAGGATAAAGAGGGATCTGCCCTCGATTCCATTTGGGTAAATTTACTCTGGGGCAACTGGCAACTTACCCCAGGGAGATAGATCATTGAATGTATGCTCAAGAAGTTAACCTAGAGTAATGAACTGCTGCCTCATGTAAACATTACAAATCTTGATTGTTTCCTTTCTTCATAAATCTCACCACCTTCCATTCCATCTTTCTCCTGGCATTCACTGATACCAGCACACAAAAGTCACCCCCGCGCCACCAAAAAGGAAAAAGAGAATGGAAACAGAATGAAACAAAACTCTATACTGTACACCATCATCCCCTGAGTGAGGATGTGAGAGAAAATGAACCACAGGAGACAGGTGCAAGAAACATTATTTAATGTTGGAAAGCTCTTAAAATACCATGATGTTGAGCACTACAGAAATAGAATAAAATCGACTAGACTAGAATGGGGGAGGCATGGCTGGGCCAACAATACTACTTTATGAAGCAGTTGACCTGTGCATGAATTTCACAAAGTGTTTGACTATGCTGGAATACCATCCTTCATCTTGGCTACACATTAAGGCTCTAGTCCTCAAAGGATGTTTTCAGGTAGAGAGGAAGCCCGGAGCTGCTCTGTGGGCCCACCCCCATGGTCACCATTTACCAAGTCCACTTGGGCCTACATCATATAGACCGGCGGTGTCCGTGGTTTGCCAGCGTGGCACACCCCCCTTTCCACCACAGAGGCACAGCTCGTTCTCGCAATGCTCTAGGTGGCTGTCCATGAATCTATGGTGCTGAACACAGCAACAGACAGTCAAGCGCAAAGGTGCACTGTGTCCTCCCCTCCCCCCACCAGACAGGGAGCAGTTCCACATTTGGCCATTGTTCCATGTTGCATGCATCTGGAACTTGTGGAGCACACCGTACTGGGATGCCTCAGAGCAGCCCCAGCCTGCTCTGTGTTGCACATCTGGTAAACCTGTGGGGTCCACAGACTGGTAAACCTGGGGAGCACGGAAACATCTGGCAGGTGCCCTTCACACAGATTGATAAACCCAGGGATGATGGGAGCATCTGTGGGCTGCTGTCCGTCTGCTTACACCCAAAGTGTTCTGGCTGTGCAAGTCCCACTCGTAAACTGGCTGCCTGTCCGAATAATAACTTTTTAGCCGCTTCGAGCTGCTTTAGCAGCAGGGGCAGGGTATAAATTATGTAAAATAAAATAAATAAATAAATAAATTTAATTCATACTATTAGTATGGGTGATGAAAAGATTTTTTCCAGCTTCATTGCCATCCTGAGCCTTCAGGGAAGGGCGGGGTATACATTTTAATAAATTCTGAATTCTGGTTTGAATGTAAGTCTGGGACCTCCTTCCCCCCCCAAAAACAAAGCATTTAAGCATGTGCTCCCCTATATGCACACCAGTAATACAGAGTGATTTCAGAAGTGACGCGTTCCAATTTATCACAGTGAATCCCACCCCGGTGTGAACGGATTCACCGTGGGCTGTGGTGACACGTGCGGCCCCAACAGAAGTGACAGAATTGTGACCACCACCCAGGGGCAATCAGAGAGAACATGGGCCGGGGGAACACAACAGACATGCAGTGGAGACGTGGACCGCAGTTTGAGCACCAGAATGCACTGAGGCTGGGGTCAATTCCTTCCACCGTGGCTGCGGGTTTCCATTCAGAAGTTACTTTTCATTCACCCCTGCCGTGGTGACCATTCACCACACTTCTGGACCTCCTCCCGCCCCGACCTCATGAAGCTTGGTTAGCTTCACCCCTGGCTACGTTTGACTGTGGTGAACATCTGGATGCGAGCAAACAGACATGCACGGCGTTTTCACCCTCCCCCCCCCGCATTTGACTGAGGTTGACTGTGGTGAACATTCACCACGTCACTTTTGAAATCACCCACAGTGATCTACTACTTTAAGACTTACCAAGAACTTTCCATTGATTTTAAGAGATTCTCATTGGTTTAAATAAGATTTGGATCAAGACAATCACTCATACAAGTAGTTCTCTATCTATAAGCAAGTGCTTATGTTGCTTTCATAATGCTAGCACTTAGTTTACCCTATAATGGCTACAGAACGGGGCGATCTGCTGGTGGAAATTGTGGATTCGGATCCGTTACAGATTCGGATCTGCCATTTATGGATTTAAGTACTGATTGGGATTAGGATTTGTATTTAAATCAATTAAAAATATAAACAAATTATGAAAATGATTGTGTATGTGCAAAATCGCCACCAAACTGTTCTGTGCATGCATGCCCTTTTCTAAAATGGTGGTGGCCACCCTTTTGAAAAAGGGCAGTCAGTCTGCGCATGCACAAAATACTCACTGTACAGTGCAGACTGGTTGTCCTTTTCTTGTATCTGAGGAAGTCAGCTCTTGTTGACAAAAGCTCATGCCAAAATAAAGAAATGTTGTTGTTAGTCTTTAAGGTGCCACAAGACTCTTTTTTGTTGTTGTTGCTGTTTTTAGACCTATAGACTAACACAGCTACTCTTCTGGAACTTTTCCAAAATGGCAGCGATGCTGCCGATGACATTTTAGAAAAGGGGACACATGCGGAGAATGGTCTGCTTGCCATTTGTGCATGTACATGGTTTCTTTTATTTTTATATTATTATTTTTCGGCATGTTTAAAAACAAACTGCAATGGGTGTGCTGCCCACTGTTGTGGTTCAGTTTGGATTAATCCGTAACAGTTCATTATGAGTCGTTACAGGTTACTCTGAATCCGAACTGCCCACCCAGACAGAAAATGTTATGACAAGAAAATGTCATGGCTCACAATGAAAGTACAGAATGTTCACAGTGTGTGAATATATTATTTGTAAATTATTTATGTAGCTCTATCCATTCTACAGACTGAAGAATTGAGGAAGAGAGGTGGCTTACCAAAGGCTACGTGGGAAATCACTACTAGAGCTAGGTTTAGAAATCAGTAGCTCCTGGCCCCTAGCTCAAAACACCAGACCATATTTTTTCTGTTTATACACTGATGTTAATTGGACCAAACATCAGCCTAGGATTTTTCAGGGCAAAAAGAAAACAAGACCAAGCCATTTTCTTCCAATACATATGGGGGGGGGGGGGGGGGTGTATTTTCTGAATTTGGGGTTTTGGTGTTTTTTTAAATGAAAACTTGGCCAAGATAGATGTATTATTTTTATGATCAAAAATATATAAACGGATTGTCAAATTCTTCAGTATATTGATTTTCTGCTGTACAGAAATTTTTTTACTTTTTTTCTTAGTTGATGCAAAAATATTTTTTAAAAAGTCTTTGCTAAAACAGCTGAAGTCTTCTCTCATACACATATTTACTAACATTTCGTAAGCTATCTCTGTTAAATTTGTCTTCCAGGAGTAACATTTATTCTTAGCCTGATGTGAAAGGATTGAGGAGGTTGTTCTCAGAGTCATGGAGCCATTTCCCACAGCACGAGTCAAAGATTTTATTTGACATAAGACTTATAATCAGTGCTTTGCTGATATAAGTGTTCATACAAAATAAACACATAAATCAAAAGGAATCCTGAGACACCTACCATGTGAATTGTCCAAGACGAGGATGACTTAAAAGCAGGTGTTGGTCTTCAATAACAGCCTAAGTGGAAATTAGTTAGTGGGAAGTGCATCTGAAAAACACAAACACTTTGTCCCTTAAAATACTGTAGCATTAAAGAAAGGAAGTCATTGACATTCCAAAGTAGGCAGGGTTAATCAGTTACGTACCTGATTAATCTCCCAGTACTCCACTCCCTAACAAAGCCTCCTTTCTGTTATTGTTCAGATCTCTAGAATGGGTTGGTAAGAGGTGGAGGAGCAGGCATTTGGGGTTGATTAAAGGGTCCTACATTGTTTGGACCAGATCGGTAGGATAATACAGGAGTGGTGAAATGTGGTCAGGAGCATTCTACAGCGCTTATCATGATGACCCTTGATTTATGAACACGGAAATGGCTTCATTCAGCTCAGGATGCTGAGACCTCACTTCATTATTAAAGTTTAAGGATCCTTGCTTTTATGCAAATAGAAGATGACCTCAGGCCTCCAGCAAGTTATCAGTGTGGCTGTCAGCTGGGCAATATTTGGGCACTGCCTGGGTGAATGAGGAAGTTGGGGAACACTCTCTCTAAACGGTTCAACCTGGATAAATAAAAGATACCAGGTGATTTTCTTGCTCGTAGAACAAGACGAAAGCTACAACTTGCCTCTGGGAAAATATATGATTGTTACATCCCTCCGCCGCTACCCCCAGCAGGATCCTCATTGCCTTGCAATCTTCATGGAAGTGTAAATGAACTCTTGAAACACATTGTGACTTCAGATTACTCTACAGGAACAACTGATAGATCGGAATGGAATTTCCTTTTTCCTGAGGGCTTAGGGAGCTTATATATTCCTTGGGAGAAAGAAAACGGACACCCCACCCCCACCCCAGCCCCCAAATTCAAACCATAAGGGAATTTTTATTTGCATAGAGTTTGGTGCCTCTAAGAAAGTTAATTCTAAAATAGTTTATATACACAGGTTTTTTTTTTAGCATTCACTGGCAGCTCCATCTCTGCCTGAAAGGAACTTAAAACACAACTTGGTGTTCAAATGCTTAATACAGGTTCTAACAACACATTGACCACAGTCGAAATGCTTCCCATTCTTGCTGCGTGCTTGCAAACCCCCAAATGACACTGCTTCAGTCAATATTCCTGATTGACTCTGACTGTAACCTTTTGCCTTCTCCAGGTATTTCCCAGCCACCTTGTAGCTATTAGGCAAGCAAAGCAAGCAAGTTGAAAGGACAACAATTTAATCCTTTCCAGTGCATGTATCTGTCTTATTAAAGCACTCTCCTGGAGCAGTGTAATAATAAATCAAATGGAATCTATTTCAAGGTAAAATGGGTGCTGCTGATGGTTAACACACTGTTCTTGAGGCCTGACTTAGGCCTCTGCCCTAGTGCAGCCTAGCACTTATGTAGATTAAATATCAACCCGGGTCACATTCTCATGGCCCAGGCACAAGTGCCAACATTCTTCCAATTATTCAAGGCCAAAGAGAGAGCAACCTGCCTGACAGAGTTGTGACACAGCTTGATTAGATTTAGCTTAGAAGCCTGCCGAAAAGGATACTGTGGTATTTAACTCAGATGGGGGAAAAGGAATGGCATCTCTGTTTAAATGAGCACGGGAAAGAAAGGCAGGCAGCATACATTTACATGGTGACAGCATGTGCGTGTGTTTTAAAACTAAAACGAGCATGTCTCCTGAATATAGCCAATGCATCTCCGCTTTACACACAGTAGTTTAAATCAATTGAATTCAGTTTATTGTGAAGCCCGACAGGCTATTACAATATTACCAGATTACAATAACAAAAAGTATACACACACTCGTCGTACAGTCCGATCCGTCTGGATCAAAAGCTAGACGTTAACACAAACCATCAATCAGAATTTTCTAAACGGGATTTCCTTAGCAGCATAAAAGTTTGGCAAAAATTGGCAACTGCCCTTGACATCTCTGAATCCACGTGATTCAGAAGCTTCCTTAACAAAACCCCAGAGTCCTGTGAGTCTACAATAAACATACCCAGAAACTCTCGTCTAGGCCCACTAAGGGCTGTACAACGGAAAAAAAACGTGTCTACAGGAATCAGGTTCCTGCAGGTCGCACAGCTGACAGAACCTCTCATATCTAGGAGTACTCTTATAGCGCCCTCTAACAGGGCGGACGGATAGACATTACACCTAAAACAGGTAAAAGCCCTTCATTGGCTGGAATCCAGCCATGAGTATCGATAGCTATCGCCTGGACAGACAGAGGGTATTTAGGGGCAACTCTCTGATCAGATAACAGAGCTATCTCACTTTGTAGCTCCTGATCTAACAGCCTTCTTTTTATAAGAGACAGAACTCCAGCAAATCCCACATGCCCTAAAGATTCTTTGGAAAATCCCAGTTTGTTAATTTCAAACTCCACCAAGCGTGCCCAAGGGCTATGAAGCCCCTCATGTAGTTTACATCAGAAAATGCGACATACTGTGCCCTTTATTTAAATTATCTTATCTTACTTCCACAAATCCTCTTTTTACTCCAGAGGACTTCACAGATCTATTTCTCCACCACTGAAATGCAATAATTGCTGGGGAAGGTTAAGCAAGGAGTGAACAGTGCACAGCACAGTAACACCATGCAACCATATTAGGAGGTGGGCACTCCATCACTCAAAGTGCTTCCTAGGGACAAGTCCCATGCTCCTCAGTGGGGATTGTGTTGGCCAAGGTTCAGGCTGAAAGTAGAGATGAAATGAATAGACATTTTCACATTTATGAATATTATTCACATTTTTTTATAAACCACGAATATCCAAAAAAAATTTGCTATAGAAACGGTATCTAAATAGCTGTTTATTCAGATTCTTTGTTCCATTTATTTCGTCATTTTGTTTTTTCAATCATTTCATTTTGGTTATTTTGGTTACTTCATGATATCAGTTACTTCATTCTAGTATTTTGGTTAATTTGGTATTTGGGTTACATTCTGTCGGTAGTAGAGCACAACCTCATTAAAATGCGGTATTTGGAAACAATGCTTCATGTGTTATAAACTCAACTGCGTTATAACCAAGGATGCTCAAAGAGAACCCTCTCCTGGTAATGACATGATGGCGGTGGCAGGGGGTGGGTGGGTGGGTGGGGGAGCAGTCTGGATCTGTTTGGGCTGTGGCCTGAGCTCCCTCTGCTCATCTCGGGGAGGAGGCTGCAGCTTTTATTCCTGCTTCAGCTGCCACTGTCCCAGCTCTGCCTTCACTGTCTGGTGCATTAGCTGCTCTTCCTCCCTCTGCCTACCCTGGAGTCCTTTCACCTCAGGGTAGAGAATCAGGGTCAGCCTTACCAAAGGGCAACCCTAGGCGGGACCCCCTGCAGTAGCCCCTGTTTTCACTGGGACAGAGGTTGGAGGCCCCGCTCCCACTGAGCAGGCCCCAAATATAACCACCTTTAGGACTCCATAGAGGGTGCCGCCATGGGGGAGGGGCCACCAGAGGCTCCACTTTCTAACTTCACCCTGGGCCCTGCACATTTTTAGGCTGTCCCCCTAAATAAGCCTGAGGTAAAGGGCCTGCCCTGCCCTGGCCTGGCCAGCTGGGGGTCCAGGGTGGGAGAGGAAGATAGAGCAGCAAGTGCAGGGACTGAAGTTCTCTAACTGTCCAGGCAGCAATGACTGCAGAATAAAAGCTGCAGCTGTCTCCCTCCATTAGTCAAGACTACAGGGGAGGGGAGGGAGGATGAGCAGCTAGCACATGGAGGAGTAAAAGTAGAGCCTTGGTAGTGGCAGCTGCAGCAGCCTGCCAATCCATGTATTGTATTTGTGATGAAACACATCGGAAGTCATGGTGCACCCCACATTATGCATGACAATGATGCATATTATATTATTATTATTATTATTATTATTATTATTATTATTATTATTAGCATTTATATAGCACAAGCAATGTACATGGTGCTTTACAAATTAATTGTTATAATGAAGTTGCACTGCATTTAGTTCAATACCATTGCTGTGCAACAGTTTGGTGTGCAATAGCGCTAACCAGTGCCAAAAGAAACTAACCAACATTTGGTATTGATCAAAATACCAAAACACCAAATTAACCAAAATAAAATCCCCAAAATGGTCATTCATTTTTACAACTGAAGCAGGAGCCAAGCAGTAGTTATATCCACTTTGCCGGACCCAATTCGAAGTGGGTGAATTCAATGCATACAGTATTTGGCCCAGATGTTCATTTCAGCTGTAGCTGAAAGTGAAGATGAGAAAGTATAAATTGCAAGGGGAAATTGTAATGGGATTTTAGGTATGCAGAATAGAATTACATAGCTTCAAAAAATCTGGCTGAGATTTTGGCATGAGCATACCAAATCTGTAAAAATACCATTGTGGTCAAGTCTTCAGTTTAGGGGGGATTCAGATGTTCTGATTTTTGCGAATTTTTTTTAAAAACGAATGTTTCATGCATGTCTGAACACATAAATTCGATTAAATGCGGTCAATATCGCACTAAAGAAATCCGACTTTCAAAGCTACTCAAACCTACCTTTTTGCTGTCCGTTTTCAATAAATCCGCACTTAACAGCAGTGTGAAAGCAACATCGTACTGGTTTTAACTGGTGTGAAATCTTTTCTGATGTGAATGCAACCGTGCTTCCAAGTGCGCTGTTTTACTCCTGCCCCTACCGGAAGCAGTGAGACCAGCTGGAGCCCTGTAGTTGCCTCGCTGGGTGCAGGCTGCAGCCAGCTTCTCCCCAAAAAAGTTCTTCCCCTCCATGTTTCCCCTCCATGCTTCTCCCCAAAAAAGTTCTTCCCTCCAAGGGACTTTCAATCATCTGCCTCTGCCTCTACCGTAGTGCTGCAGCAGTAGCAGCAGCGGGATACCGGAAAGAAACCAGGGAGAGAATGCGAGGGGCTTCTTTCCAGCAGCCTCAGGCTCTCCCTCTTTACTCCCTGATTCTACAAAGTAGCAACCTTTGCTACAAAGGTTGTAGCAAAGGTTGTTGCAAAGTTTGCAAAGTTGCAGCAAAGGTTGTAGCAAAGTTGTAGCAAAGGTTGTAGCAAAGTTGTACTTTGCTACAAAGTAGCAACCTTCTGGCTCCCCACAGGCCACTTCCTGTAACTGAACCGTACTGAGCAGCCGGGTAAGCACGCACTACAAGAAGGTCTGAATGCATTATTTCGCTGTACTTAAAATCGGTATGGCATGCATGTGAATGCAACAGGACATGTTAACAGCGAATTATTGAGAACCAGTTTTTAAAAATCCAGATAATTGCTGCACGTGTGAATTCGCCCATAGTGTCTCATTTAAAAATAGTACTCCCAGAAGCATGATGTACCTTAATACTATAGTGAGATATCAGTTTAGCCCTGATTCAGAAAGGAGTGCTTCCATGATGTTTCAACTTTTTATAATCTACTCTCTAAGTAGCAGCCAGGCCAAAAAAGCATTAGGTATAAACAGATGTAATGGCGGCAAGGCACCTCCCTGTCCCGGGGCAGGGCAGGAAACAGCATCTGCCACTCTCCAGGTCAGCAAGTGGCATGCAACAGACATGCCTGCGACCTGGGTGTCTGGAGAGCTGTCCTACACTACTGGCCCCTCCCCCATCTGGGTAGGGTGGGGGAACACAACAGGTGTGTGACCGGCCGGCTCTGTCCTCAGCCCCATCTCCCACCATGACGGGCCGGCCATGGCAGCACCCACCCTGTGGTGAGGACTGAAGGGCCAAACAGACACGTTGGCCTACTGTGGCCCGCGTTGGCCTACCTGGGTGGTCCTTGGCCTGGAATGTGCGACCAAGTTCTTCCAGGGGACATATTCAGGGCCAGCCATCTCGCAGTCCCAGGCCAACAACTGGCAGCTGGGGAACAGATGTGCAGGTGGTTCCCTGACCCAGGTGAGCCCTCTTTACATCCATTTTTACACATTGTGAGATCTCACTGGATCGTCACACAAAGTGGTATGGCTGAAGATTAGTAGCAGACCATCCAAAAGCTTTGAAAATCATGACTTTTTAAAGCATAAGGACAGAGGTGGTATCCTACACTATGTAGACAAAAGGTATGGACCAGCTAGCTCTAATAAGCAAGTCTCTACAAATGTTTCAAGAGGTAACATGTTTGTGATACAGGAAGTAATACCCTGTGTAAGATCAGATCAGGTCTGATGTATACAAAGTAGGCTGGTGCTGGTGTCAGGTCCCAAGAGATACCTAAAAGTGCATTAGCCCGAAGACTCAGACCCCCACCCCACCCTGAAATTGAGATTAAAATACCTTTCTTTCTTCTGTTCTGTCCTGTGTGTGTTGAATCTAATAAATACAGAAACAAGAAAAAGAGTCTTATTTACATTTAAACTTCATTTATATTATCCTGGCAGAAAATGTCTATATCAAAAATGTTTACACAGAACTTGATTATTTTTATACGTTTTTTAATGGGTGCAGGAAGAATATAGGGTCAGCTGGTCTTTGTATAAGAAAAGCAACGTGTAAGTTTCCTAAATTCCTCAGTCTACTCCATTCAACAGGGATGCAGTTTGCATTACTGGTCAACAGTCTCTCACCATGCTCATTTATGAACTAGGCTGTTTTATAAAGAGCTGTCAACTCAGAACCATGTCCATTCATTATAGAGTGACTTTCTCTCACTGAAGGCTCTTTCTTTAACTCTGAAATCAGTCAGTTATTTTACTATCTCCATTTGTTTTCTTGGCACAGTAATTTCCTTCATGAGGTTTTATTTGTTTAATCATTTCAGTCACTTCTGTCCCCAATTTCAGTTTTTCTGGTAAAGACAGAATTCATAGGTTTTCTAAAAACACAATTAGTTCCAAATAAATGGTCCTGCAACTGGAATCATTTCCTCCCCAAATAGCCCATTCTAAGCCAGAGCCTAGGGAAACATTCTTTTGTCTGGAAATGAGAAGAGCAAGTTCATTCTCAGCATTCACTATCAGTCAAATAATTGTTGTTGTTTTTTAAAGTGGGTTCCGAGGACCTGCTCAAGCATTAATCTACTCTCTGCCTGTACAGGATTTTTAAGTAGCTTTAGGAGAAGAGCATTTTGGCCTCAAGACTCTTTTTCTGTGTAGGGGCCATGTGGAATGTGAAACTATCCCAGCACGCCTTTGGGAGAACTAAACCCCTTGCACCTCAAGCACAGCCCTTTGCCACTGTCAGCTGCAAAAGAAGGAGATGCGTCAATTTAGCAGACAGGAGGGTCATTTTCATGGTGGAGGGTCTGCTGTGCCCTGGAGCTGACTGTGAAAGGAGCAGCCGCATTGGTTACGATCCATTTTCTCAACTTCATTCAAGCAGAAGAACCCATAAGTCTCGACATTCTGCCCCAGGCAAACTAAGATCCCCTCCCTGCCCTTGCCTTGTCCTAAGACCACTAGGTTAGCATTTAACAAAGCTCAGGGTGAGTTAATGAATGGGTCAAAGAAAGAGCATCCTCTCCCCTATTCCCTTACCAATAGTCCAATACAACAGATGAGTGCAATTCCACACAGGCACTGATGGCACATTCAAGAGGGTGATTTATATAACATCTGTATGTTTCAGTGACATATTTGTTATTATTGGCTTCTTCATTTAAAAAAGAATTGGTTGATTTATCTCCACATGAAGAGAGTTTGGTTTATTTATTGATATAAAACCAAGACGCCTGAGTTGCTATAACCCTTACTCCCATTCGCTGTCTTTGGGATTAATGAGATTATTCATGTGTGTAAAAATGAGGGGTTGCAAAATCAAACCCTTCAGAAAGGAATATCCAATTGGGAGGTCGTGTTTACAGGATGATGTTGAATCATGCCGAATCTGATTTAAGCTAATGCACATTATTAAATTCACAATAACATTCCTGGTTAACTAACTTGGTTTGCATCTGCACAGATTTGGGATTCTATGCTACTCTAGAGTAACTGGGAAGTTACATATTTATTTTTTTAAGTGTGTATGATCCTGATTTGAAAGTACTGAATAAATTAGGATTGCATACATTTCCTAGAGGACAGATCTATGAATGAATCTTAGTCAAGTTAGTCAGGGGATGAGACAAGGAACTGGGAGCGAATAGCAGGAAATGCAATTAAACCGTTTTGCGTTTCTCCAAATCAACCAAAGCTGGCCATTGCTGGGACAGGATGGTGGGCTAGGTGGACCCTTGGTCTGACCCAGTATGGCGTTTAGGTTATTCATTCAACTGTGTGAAATTCTACTAAGCTAATTATTGTCAGTAACAGCGGGGTTGAGGGAAGCGTTAGAAATCTAAGTTCCTGCTATATCTTTGGCCTACAATTTACCAGTGCACTATATATAAGGAATAGTGCTGGATCCTGGGAAGCTGGGGCCCCAACTGAAATGGTGATGTGGGCCCCTCCAATAGGGCCTGCCTTACCACAGGGTGACCCTGAGTGATCACCCTGGGCCTCACTCTTTCTGGGGCTCCCACAATGGCTCCTTTCTTCACCAGAGCAGAGTGTAGGGGCCCAAACATGACCACCTTTTAGATCCCCGCAAAAGGAGCCCCCAAAGGTGGGGTAGAGGCCCCATATTTTATTTTTGTGCTGGGCCCTGCAAATTCTAAGGCCAGCCCTGCCTCCTAACACAGGACTGAAAGACACACAATGAGAGAAAGGAAAGTTTGCTGTAATTAATTTTTGCTGTTCAGTTGGACAAAACATCCAGAGTCACTCCTTGCACTGCAGATCCTATGAGCCCACAGGTTACTCATATGTTATTATTTCTAATTTCAACATGGGCCCCATGTGTTGAGAACCCCTCCTGTAATGTCATGGGAATTCCACAGGCTGGGGCTCCCTGTCTCCGAGTCCCTGTGGGTCTATATTTTACAATGCTTCTCACACTCATGTTGTCATTTCAAGTTTATTCAGAGACCATCAATGCCCCCCCTCCCCCCCCATGTATTGGGGCCTCTGTGAGACACACATACACCCTCCCCCATCCCAGCACACAGGACCCTGTGTAGTCATGCAATCTACACTGGCCTGGATCCAGCCCATATAGGGAGCAGTGGCGGCTGGCGGACTTTAAGGTTGGTGGGGTTGTGGATTGAGCCACCAGAGGTGGGCAGGGTCACCCAAACCTAATATTACTGTTAAAATTATGAAAAGACCCCCTCCCATTCCCATGCTCTGGATTAAAAACCAAACCAGGATTTCTCTCCAAAACAATTTTAATCAGTTTTAAAAATGGCACCAAAAGAGAGAACAAGCAGAAATATTCCCCAACCTACCCTGGGAATTAAATCCCAAACCCTACATTTCACCCACAAAACAACTGCTTTAGCAGCTTTAAAAGGGGCACAGCAACGAGCAATCATGTAAGCAATAGCTGCCTCCCTCCTCCATCTTAGATGCCATAAAAGAAAGAAAGAAAGAAAGAAAGAAAGAAAGAAAGAAAAGCAACTGGTTGTCTTACCTGATCTGATGAAGCCAAAAGGGAAAGGCGAATGCCTTTCTGCAATGCTTTGAAATAAGTTCTGACTCCACCTCTCCACCCCAGTGCCCCTCTTCTTGCACTGATTGGCTAGGTCACAATGGCTCCATCATCAAAAATTGCCCCCAATTGCTCCAGTTTGCTAGATTCCTCCATAGGAATCTATGGGCCATCTCGCAGCCCCTCCTGCACCCCTGCCCCTAGAGACAATTAACCATGCATGAGGTACCAATTATACCTATCTCCCACCCTCACGCACATGCTCTTTTGGCCCTAGTCCCCATTCCCACCCTCCCCCTGGATGGCAGAGCCCCAGATTGACTGACCAGGCCTAGCTGGCTGCTTCCATTACCTCTCATGCATGCAGGAGCACTGTCATTACTCCTCACACAATGCAAGGTCAGGTCAGGTCAGGTAACCCAGAGCAGGTGTGTAAAACATTTCCAAAGTGCTTGGAGCCATGCCCAACACAACTGGATGAGCACGCGCCAGCAGTGTTGCAGCTACAGCGAGGGAAAGCGGGGGTGAGCATCCATCAGAGACATAGCAATTGTCTCATGAGATGACACCATAGGCCAGTGCCACAGTCCAACCCTCTCACCAGACAATCATGCTGCTGAGCAAAATGGGTGACCTATGGGTTAGGAGGACCAATTGCCCAAGTCTCGCAGCAAAGGTACTGGCCAGCCTCTCGCATTGGGGCTGTCATCCCCCACTCACCAAGTACCTGCAATACTGTATGCTGAGGTGGGAACCTTCCCCCTTCCAGGGCCCACCTGGAAATTCTGTGCAAGGTCTAATTGGCTGCTTAGTATTCGAGGTTAGGGGTGCTGTAGTGGTAGTCATGGAACGAAGGGTCTGCCTTATGGATTTGTGTCATTAACCAGTTGCCTATCCATGTGTGCAATGCCCTCATCTCTTCCTCCATTTCCTCTGCCCTTCCACTCCCATCCCCTTTTGTTTACCTTTCTCCACATATGTCAGAAAGGTGTGGGTATGGGTGATGCTGGAATGGTAAGGGGAGAGAGGAGGGTGAAGAAAATGAGCACTAGGGATATGCGAACAGAACGGGGTTCGGGTGTTCGGACGTTTGGACGTTCGGTCAGAAAACTTACTTCGGGTTCGTGCATTCGGTCTGGCGAAGCTTGGACCCCCCAAAACATTTGGAAAAGTTCAGTCCTGCCAGGAGGCTTGGGACGCTCCAGAGGTGCCCGTGGGGGTATGGCAGGCTGTCAGAGACACAGCAGCAGCAGCAGCAGAGACCGGGACGGCTTGGCGCTTGGCACACCAACTTGCCTGGGCAGGCAGGCTCAGCGCTTGGCCTCTGGGGGTGCCCGTGGCACCATGGCTGGCCATCTGAGACCCAGCGGCAGCAGCAGAGGCTGGGAAGACTTGGGGCTTGGCGCCTGGTCTGGCACCCCTACTTGGCCGGGCATTTCAGACTGTCAGGCATCGGTGGAGCAGTGGCAGACATTGGATTGCCCAGTAGCAGAACCCATGGCACAGCAGAGACAGCAGCGGCAGCAGCAGCAGCAGACAGGCAGGCAGCATGGCATGAGCATGGGAAGGCAGGCTGAGGCAGGGTTCGAGCTTGGCAACCAGGGTGGGCAGACAGGCAGCGTGGCATGAGCAGAAGGCAGACTGAGGCAGGCTTTGATCTTGGCCACCTGGGCAGGCAGGCGGGCAGACAGGCAGCGTGGCATGAGAGGCAGTAGGGAAGGCAGGCTGGGACTTTGCAGGGCACTCAGATAAGCTGGTGAAGACCATGCAGCATGAGAGAGAGAGAGCCAGTCAGATAGGTAGGCCGAGATAATCTAGCCAGAGGCCAGTTGACAGACTTACAGCTTCCCAATGCCACCCTGCATCATGAGGTCAGTCAGATAGGCCGGTCAAGGCCGTCTAGTGTGTGTGTGTGTGAGAGAGAGAGGCAGGACGGGCGCCAGACATTGGGAGGGAGGGACAGCACCTCAGCAGCAGCAGCCCAGACTGAGGAGGAGCCCCGTCCCCAAACTGCTCCTGGCATGGGATGGTGTGTGCTACTGCACCATCAATCCATGTCCAGGGGTAGCTCGGGGAATCCCAGCAGCGGAAGGTTCACCTTGATAAAAAGCAACTGCTCCACCCCCAGTCTCAGGAGGTGCGGCGAGCAAATGTCCCCCACCATGGAGAACACCCACTTGCTGGGAACATTCGTTGGTGAGCAGGACAAGGAACCCTTGGCCACTTTGGACAAGGCCAGCCACACGTTGGTCTTGCCAGCCCAGTAGGCCAAGGGATTGCTGCTGGGTTCTATTCACGGCTCCTTCTCCAGGTAGTTCTCCACTGTTGCTGAGGCACTGTTGTACTCCCTCACGGAACTATCCTTGGGCACCACCTCCACCACTGCCCTCAACCACGCTGCCTGCCCTGCTGTGCATGAGCCCATGCTCACCAGAGTTCCTTGCACATACGAGCTGCTGGTGTTGGCAATGGGTGCTGCTGCTGCTCATCCTGCTGCTGGTGCTGCTACTGCTAGGGCTGTGGGCAGGGATATACCCCGCCGGCTGAAAGGGGTGGCTGCTTCCACTCCCACCATCCCCAACGGTGTCCTCCTGCTGCTTCTGTGCACTCTCCAGAGCCCGCTCTGCCTGCCGGACCCTCTCCACCAGCTCACCCTTCCATTGCCGATAGAGCAGTGTCTGGCGTGCCACGCTGTCCTTGACCCTGGGGTCCAGCATGGTTGCCAAAATGTATTCCACCCACTGCAGGAGCTCATCGAACTGCACCTTCAGCCCTGCCTTCAGCTGCCGCACCAGGACAACCTTCTCATCTGCCAGTTTCCTGCCCTGATAGCCACAATCCCACCCCTGGAGAATCTCCTCCAGACTCCTCAGGAGACTGTGGACCAGAGGGGTCACCTGGATGATGGTGGCTGTGGAGGAGTGGATGGTCTTCGTCACAGCCAGGAACGGTCTCAGCATGAAGACCGTGTGAGCCAGGATCTCCCATTCCACCCCATCATTCCCTGGAGGTGCCCTGCTGTTCATCACCAGTTGAACCTTGATGCAAGGCAGCTTTCTGCTCAAGAAGCCGCTCAAGCATCAGGAACATAGAATTCCACTGTGTGGACACATCCTGCACCAGCTGGTGTACTGGGGAGCCATGCTTGGCCTGCTTTGCCCACAGGAGGTTGCTGCCTTTCACGCTCCAGTTAAAGAAACTGGTCAGCTTCCTCCCCCGCTTGATAAGGGAGCTAAGGGTGCCTGCCCCAATCCCCTTCCCCCCAAGCCCAGGTGAAGGGTGTGTGCAGCGCAAGGGATGCTGGTGAAGCCCCCCTCACCGACTGCCTTCAATATGTTGGCCACGTTGTCCATCACCACACACACCCCCTTGGTGAAGGGCGTGCTTGGTGTGACCCACTCCCTCACCATGGTGGTCAGGGGTGCCTCGATGTTCTGAGAGGTGTGGGGGCCATTCATGACTTCTGCCTGAAGCAGGGCCCACGTATACCCTGCTTCGGAACCCCTCCTGCCACCTGCCAAATGCTGCCTCTGGGTCCTGCCACCAGTGTGCCGTCACTGCCAGGTAGGCATGCTGCACGTTCCTGCTCAACCACATGTCTGTGGTGAAGTGGACGGTGGCACCCCCAGTCCTTGCCAGCTGCTCCCTCACCTGCTCCTTTAAAGCCTATCACCACCTGCCAACTCAGGGTGGTGTGCAAGGGCAGCTTAAACTGGGGAGCCAGGAATCCAATCAGGTGCCTATACCCCATGTCCCCGACCACCAAGAAGGGCTGCCCATCCAGTGCGATCATTTCCCCCAACATGCACGTGGCTTTCAGTTGAAAACCGTGCCGCCCTCCACATCCTGCAGCTGCCGATGGACTTGGCAGCTGCCCCACCCCAGCTCCTTCATGGTGGACTGATGCTGCTGCTGCTGCTGCTGCTCCCCCCTAGCAGTGATACTTCTCCTGCTGCTAGAGGCAGCTATTCGAGCAGGACGACTGGCCGCTGCAGTCGGGAACCCACTGGCATCCACTGCCTCTGCCTGCCCGCTTAGCAGCTCAGCGCTGTGGCATCCCTTGAAGTGGCTCACCATGGCAGTTGTGCCAAGGTTGGTGAGCACCTGCCCATGCTTCACCACCTTCTGGCACAAAGTGCACTGCACCTCCCTAGGATTATCCGCCCGCACCAACTTAAAATGTGCCCAGACGGAGGATTTTTTGCCCCCTCTTGCCTTCTGGCCCACACCAGATGACGCACTGCTGACAGCACTGCTGGGAGGGACAGAACATGGTGGCGACACAGCTCTTGGAAGGACAGCCATCGCCTCAGCACCAGACATCTCCTCCACAGGACTAGTGTCTGCCTCGCTGTCCCCAATCAGAGTGAGGTCCCCCTATGAAGGGGAGTACTGGGACCCTGAGGCTGATGAACTGCCCACCATGCTGCTGCCACTCTCCCTGTACCCCCTATAGCTGCTGCTGCTGCTCCTCTCCCTGCTGCCATTGCCCGGGGATCAGGCCCTGCCTCTAGCAGCCGTGGTGGGATCCACCAGCCCTAGACTGCTGGGGATCACCTCAACAATTGGGGACATCGGTGGCCCTTGAGGAACATCCAACCCAGAAGCACGTGCTGCACCTGCTCCTGCAGCTGCAACTGCAGCAGAGACAGCCGCAACCTCCTGGACTGCAGGACTTCCAGTGCCCTGCATCACAGTAGAGGATGCTGGCAGGAGGCGCTGCCGAACCACACCCCGGCTAGTGCCACTGCTGGCAGCCTCTGAAGCCTGACTGCCAAAATCAGGCCTGTGCAGTTTGGGGTGTGGTGATGGGCTCGGGCTGCTGCTGATCCCTGCTGCCACTCCACTGGCATGGCCTCTGCCACCTCTGCCACATGCCCCATTGCCTGCCTTATGGGCAGCAGACTGGTCTCTCCTGCTTCCCTTCTCCATTTTTCCTTTTCAAATTATGCAGATTTTATTTTATTTTATTTATTTATTTATTTATTTATTTATTTATTCATTCAGAATTTGAATATTATATATCTATATCTACTACACTGTAACTCTAACTGCTATTAACTATTCTAAAACCTATGGAACTAAATGGAATATTATCTAATATCTACAAAGGCCTAGTCCTACAAACACACTATAAAATATTAAACCTGAATCACTACACACTATCTCTATCTATCTCTATAACTAAGCTAACTCCAAACAACTATCTATCTATCTATCTATCTATCTATCTATCTATCTATCTACACAGTGATGGGGACACAGACAGCTCACAACAAACAACCCACGGAGGGGTACAAAACTGAAATGAAAGCTAAATCAATCTAATGCTACTCTAAATAAATCCAAAAACAGGGGAAGGGAATCAGGGATGGAATATATAGTGGGGGGAGGTAAGGATTCAATGGAGGGTATGGAGAAAGAACACAGGGAGGGGTTAAAAAATAAAAATAACACCTAAATCTATCTAATCTAATCTAAATAAATGAAACTACAGTGGTAAATGTGTGGAAATGGGTGAAATAGGAGGAGGATGGCAATGGATTGGGAGGTACACAAACTGCTGGGAGAGGGAGACTTCTGAAAATGTCTACTGACAGGATCAGTGGCTAGCTCAGAAGGAGTTGGAAGGGGGGAGGGCAATTACCTTTGTTACTTGCTGCACCTGCCTTACCACAAGCCCCATTGGCTCCGTGCAGCCTAGCCCATGGCAAATCGCAGACTGCGAAACCAGTGGTCTGAGGAAAAGAGGGATGGTGATTGGGCAGGCTGACTGCTAATCCAAGCCTCTCCACCCCTGGTGCCAGGAAGTCTGCTCATCAGCTCCCCCCCCCCAGGCCTTCCAGCCCTGTTTTTCCCGCCCGAACTCATCCGAACACAGCTGAACTGTTTGGCCACTTCCACGTTCGGTTTGGCTGTTTGGTTTGGCCGTCCGAACGGGTCAAGTTCGGGCCGAACACCAAACGGCCGAACCGTGTTCGCACATCCCTAATGGCCACATTTTGTAACCATACCAGATATCATGCACTACTCCAGTTGTAAACAGTGCACCATGTATATCCCCAGTGGTTGAGCAATGGCTTTGGCTGCTTGTGACAATCACTGGGAAGCTGGCGTGGAGCACCTTCCTCATGGGTTCCATCTGCCAGGAGCATTGGTAAGCATTTCCATCTATTCATGAAACCACATAAACTACCCTAACCTTACTGTATCCACAAAGTTAACTTTATTGGTAGGGACAAAGGAATGGTGCGACGACCCAGAGTCATACCCCTTTCCATCTGGCATGTTCTGTGCCTCATCTTACTGATCCCTAATGCATTCTCCCAACCTATTTCTATTCCAGCCACCGGGACCCTCTATTATGGGGTACTGAAGAAAGGCTAATAGTCCCTGCACTGACTAGGGACAGCATGCATCCTGCTCATCAGCAGCACACACACCCCTGCCCCCCTCCCGAGTTGTGGGGAGGCCTTGGTCTCATGCATGAAGTCCTGACCAACTTGCCCATTCCACCCCCCAATAAAGGACATGGATTTAGCAGAATATTTGCAAGCTGGAAATGCATCCCAGGCAACCCAAGAATAACTCATGGTTCCTCTTCAACTGTTACAGTTCAGGAGCTAAGAGAACAACAATGGGAGGATGCCACAGCAATGGTCCTCATGCCCACAGACAGTGGTCCACATACACATGAGGCCGTGGTCCACATACACAACCAGGTCCATGAGCTGTCCAGGGGAGCAGAGGCTTGGGGAGCCAAGAGGGGAGGACCCTGAACAATAAATTCTATTAATATTAATATTTATAGCTGTTTATTGTTGTTGTCAGTCACTGTGTTCTGCTATATTGTTTTCTGTTTAAATGTTAGCGTTCCTGTTTATTTGTGTTTATTTTATTAAATATATTGTTGTGCGTTACTATTGTTATTCTTGGTGAGAATGGGATTCTATACTCAGTGTATAAGTACAGTGTGTGTGTAAGAGCACCTATCTTCTCAATACACACTTGTGCTTCCATGTGGGCTGTCCTGGGCACTTACACAACTCTGGCTTTCCCACCATCCCTGGAGTGAGGGGTTTTCTGTTCCAGTGGAGTGGGAGCCATGTTGGCACAGAGGGAGGCACAGAGGGAAGCACAATGACTCACTGCTAATGGATGACATACATTTACAAAGGATTGTATTTACATTTATATGCATAGAATTCCTGGCCCCACTGTTCTTGGGATCAGGGCTGGTTGTGTCCAGCTCCATCTTGTGCCATGTGGTGGCATCCCTTATCCCATTGGCCATGCGCTACTCAGCCCTGGCACACTGCTGCTGGTACAGGGGACCGCCGGGGGTGGGGGGGAGGCAGGGGAAAATCCAGGGCACCTCCCTCTGTCTCCATGGTGTTATGGAGGATGCATCCTGCAACTGTCAGCAGGCCAACTATTTCTAGTTTGAAGTTGGTCCTCCTGCCCAGCAGCCTCCAGTGCTGTTTGAGGGCCCCAGAGGACCACTCCACAATGCAACAGGCAGCATTCAAGTACACATTGAAGGCCATCTACTCTGGAGTGTTGGGTGCAGCATAGGCCTTCATCAGCCACAGGGTGAGGGGCCAGATCCCCCATGATGGCAGGCCTCATCCAGATGTCCTCTATGTCGGTGGTTATGGTCAGACCAAATTCCCCTTTGTACATCCTGTTGTACAGTGGGGTGACTGACACAGGATGTGGGCATTGTGGTTCTGGTCTGACCGCCTGCCAAGGACCTCCATGAAGAGGCCCTGGTCATCCACCACCACTTGGAGAATGGCAGAGTGGTACCATTTGCAGTTGTGGTAGTCCTCCATGGTGTGAGTGGACAGAGGATGGCAATGTGGGTCCTATTGATGGCCCTGTGCAATTTGGGAACCCAGCCTGCTGGAAGCTCCCCATAACTGCATGTGGGTTCTGGAGCTGGACCATTCACTCCAGCAACACGTCCTGCAGATCTGTGCACACCCCTGTAGGATCCTGGTCCAGGGTTCAGCATGGTGGGCTGTTTCTGTAGGAAAAGATGCAAAGGAGAGAGCTAAAGAAGGATTTGAAGGTGGACAGTACGGTGACCTTTTGGTATCAATGGGACCTTCTTCCATGCATAAGGAATGTAATTGGAGAATGCACTCGCTGCCTATCATTGGGACCCAGTGGAACCAGCAACAGTGGGTAATTAGGGGACTGGACTCTTCCAGTCTTGAAGGAGGTAGCTGGAGGATCCAGTCCCTGTGCCATAGCCCCTTCAGTGGAGGTACCAACCTCAACCTGCCACACTGAGTGGCATGTGTCCAGAGTGGCGGGTTTCCAGACAGCAATGGTCACACATTGTTCTTAGTGGTGGCCTTCCTCTGCAGCCAGGGTCTCAGGATCTGGACGATGCGGAGAAGCAGCCACCAGGGCATCCTGAGATGCTCCCTCCAGTCCTCATCATGCCAGGTGCCCATTATGGTCTATACCCACCACTTCCTGCTACTGTCCCCTGCCCAGAGTTTCCTCTGGGTGGGCACGACCATGCACCCAAAGTAGGCCAGTGCAGCAGTGTCCCTGCCTGGCGAGGAACCTTGCTACCCACATCAGCTCCCTGAGCAGGGTCTCCATGTGGTGCAGTGAGGTCCATTACCACAAGAGGGCAGCCTGGAGGCAGTGACTCATCCTGCGCCGAGCCTCTGGCATGTTGACAGCAGCTAGGTGGGTGATGGCATGGTGGAACAGATAGTAATGCTCCTTCATCTCCAGCACCCAGTCCCAGCAAGTAGAACGGAACTGCCAGATGGCTAGGTGGTAATGAGGAGAACTTCCAGCAGAGGTGCCATGTGTTCAGTGTCCATGGTTCCTGATCGCTTTCTATGCTGTGTGGAGATGGACAGCTGGGTGGGGTGGTCTGTGCACATGCCTGGGTCTGTACCTTGTTCCGGGATGGGACTGTGTGGTGCTACCCCCACCTAGTGAACAACACACACCTGTGTGCGGTCAGATCCCTGGATCTCCCTGGGACCCACTGTGCCTTGGGGCCCCATGGGCGTGTAGCCACTGCCAGGAGTCTGGTGACCCTGACTGAATGTGGGGTGGCCCTGAGCTTACAGGCCTCTTGGAGGGCAGGCATGCGCTTGGTCCCCCCCTCTGGGGCTGTGGGGTACGGGGGGGGAGCGATGGTGTCCCAGGAACTCCATGTTTGAGTGGTGACTGGGGACCATGTGCAGGATTGGGGGTTTCCCCTGCCCAGCATTGGGAGGGGCTCTCAGACATGCCTTTCCTGCCTCCCTTCCCATTCCCCTGTTCATTCTGGCCACTTATTAAAGTCTGCTTTTGGCCCCCAGCCATCAGCATTGTGGGGGTGTCACGAGGTTCCTGGGACTGGCTGTGTGCTGGCATGGTGGTGTTTGTCCACCCTGCAGTGCTCCCATCCCAGGGGTGTTTGGATGGGCAGCTTCAGGGACTGTAGACGGTAGAAGTACCAGAAGTACTAGAACTAGGGGACACTCCATGAAACTCATGGGTGGCAAGGTTGATCTATAAAGCCCTGCATGGTCTGGGGCCCTCATGCCTCGGGGACCACCTCACCCTCCACAACTCAGAGCGATCCCTTCGGTCCACTGGGGGCGCCTTTTTGAAAGTCCCCCGTGTGAGATGGGGGACCAAAATGGAGAGGCCATTCCCGGTGGCCAGGCCGTGGCTCTGGANCAGGCAGCATTCAAGTACACATTGAAGGCCATCTACTCTGGAGTGTTGGGTGCAGCATAGGCCTTCATCAGCCACAGGGTGAGGGGCCAGATCCCCCATGATGGCAGGCCTCATCCAGATGTCCTCTATGTCGGTGGTTATGGTCAGACCAAATTCCCCTTTGTACATCCTGTTGTACAGTGGGGTGACTGACACAGGATGTGGGCATTGTGGTTCTGGTCTGACCGCCTGCCAAGGACCTCCATGAAGAGGCCCTGGTCATCCACCACCACTTGGAGAATGGCAGAGTGGTACCATTTGCAGTTGTGGTAGTCCTCCATGGTGTGAGTGGACAGAGGATGGCAATGTGGGTCCTATTGATGGCCCTGTGCAATTTGGGAACCCAGCCTGCTGGAAGCTCCCCATAACTGCATGTGGGTTCTGGAGCTGGACCATTCACTCCAGCAACACGTCCTGCAGATCTGTGCACACCCCTGTAGGATCCTGGTCCAGGGTTCAGCATGGTGGGCTGTTTCTGTAGGAAAAGATGCAAAGGAGAGAGCTAAAGAAGGATTTGAAGGTGGACAGTACGGTGACCTTTTGGTATCAATGGGACCTTCTTCCATGCATAAGGAATGTAATTGGAGAATGCACTCGCTGCCTATCATTGGGACCCAGTGGAACCAGCAACAGTGGGTAATTAGGGGACTGGACTCTTCCAGTCTTGAAGGAGGTAGCTAGAGGATCCAGTCCCTGTGCCATGGCCCCTTAAATATGAGAGGCCTGGAAAAACGTCTCCCTTTGTTCTCCTTACCTGCCCCTCTGAGTCCCCTGTTTCCCCCCAAAACCGCATAGTGATGAGATGTTCTTTTCCTGTACTCAAGAAGTTAACATGAGGAGTGTGTGTGTGTGTGTGTGTGATTGTGTGTGTGTATTTTGGGAGTGAGGGGGGAAAGGGGGAAATCTTCTTTGAAGGGACATTGTCCCCTAGTAGAATTCTTCCATCCCCTCTTCTAGGGTGGCCTAGTAGAAGCAAAGCAGATGCTATTCTGACTGAAGTCAAAAGGAAGGTACGGGTAAACCTGGTCACAATTTCTAACATTTCAATTGGGGAAAGCATTGAAAATATATCTGTTATTTTTATTTCTGAGCCTTCAAACAACTGGAAAATATTTTAAGCATTTTTATTTATTTATTTATTTATTTATTTATTTTTTCCAAAACTGAAAATGTTGGTTGCTGGAAATTGTTAGGAAAAACTCTCTAAAATTTTGATTGTAGAGAACAGCTACCTCTTAATTTCATAAATATACCAAAGATTCAACATTTTTTTTCACAACAAACACACACTGAAAACTATGGTTTCAAGAAATCAAAAAAATATTTTCAAGCCAATTTATTTTTTAAAATCACAAAAAAATCAATTAAAATGCTCATTTTTGTCCAATGTATTTTTATGCAAAAAACATCAGTCATCATTCGCTATGGGGGCTCAGCACCATTCAGGATCAGACCACAGGATGCCCCATGGCACCAGCTAGGCAGCTGCTTGCCCCATTTATGCCTAAAGCTGCCCCTTCAAAACCTGTCAGCAGCACAGTAAAATGGTTACTGTTATTAGCTGATGTAATGGTGTAGGGATGCTTGCCAAGAGGAATGGAACTTACATGTGGTCCTTTGATAAATAATGTTGTGTGTGCTTAGTATTAACAAAAGTATTACCATCTGTTTACCTTGCACTAATACGCATCACATTTTTGCACAAATCTGAGCTTGCATTGTATAAGCTGATCTAGGCACTGTAACCATCAGAATAGGTGACAAAGGTTTAAATCAAGTGGGCCATGTTTCAGCATGTTATTCATAAAACTAGGTCATGGGATAAATGTACTGCTGGAGCATAGCTTTATACTAATTTCCCCAGTAAGATACATCATAAATATTAACTGTCCTGAACCACATACACACCGGCTCATGGCCTTGGCTCCGAGCCCTTCACATGGAAGCTAGAGAATGAGCTCTGAATAAAGGTAGTGAGAATGTGAAGAATTCTGGGTTATCATTTGGATTCTTTACTGCCTGGAGCCCTTTTTCTGTCAAATAGCAACACAAGCCTGAACCACAGAGACGAGCAACCTAAAGACTCATCCTGCAAAACTATATTCATCTATAGGCTGAGTCCTACTAACTTCAATAGGACTATTAAGAATAACTGCCAGTACCAGCAGCACCAAAGTTTCTTTCACGGGACCTGACAATATCTTAGCTCGAGGGCAGGGTACCAACACTGGTTTAAAATACATGCTTAAGAACTTTTCAGGAGAGGAATGAGCTTAAGCATGTGCTAAGTGATTTCCTGAATCAGAGCTTAGATAATCGTCCAAACTTTGAAGAGCTCAAAATAGTTTTCATTTAAACTCACAAGAGGAAGGAAGTTCAGATTTACTGCTGCTGTTTTACCCCAGACATCCTTCTGTGCCAACAATTTGCAGTTAGAAGTATGAGAGGTTTGTAGCTATTGTAGATGGGGTGGATTCTTAACAAAAATAAAAGGTTCTCTACCAAATATTGTGGATTTACTGCACTGCTACATTGCACTGACACTTGACAATAGTACTCCCCCAACTCCCAGATCCCATGTCAACACCCCACCCCCGCAACCCACCTCCCAAACCATCATTGCAGTGGAATACATTTTAAGAGGTGGCCAAAATTTCATCAGATATAGTACAATAGCACTTTGTAGAAGCCCCACATTTGCCAGATCAGTGGTTATGTAGTCTTACACATATTACATCAACTATTTTACGCATGTAGAATCATTCACCCACTTTCTTTAGCAGTACCATAGAGTGCTCCATCATGCTCTCCACACCTGTAGCAAGGGCATGTTGTGGCACATGGGTAAAATCCTGTGGTGCCCAATCTGTCCACAGCCACCTCAAGTTCTTCTCAACTGGTGTTCCTGACAAGCTATGAGTGAAGCGCTACCAGCCCAGAGCTTCTGGCCAGCATGAGCACAGAGTGGTTCCCCTTTCCCCAAAGTCCCGTCTCCTCTTGAGGTGGGCAGTCAGAGTTTCACAAATGATTGGGCTCAGGATTGATCACCCTTCTGTTGGTATCAGCCCATTTGTGATTCAAAAAAGACACCGGACTCATCGCTTACACCAGTGTATGGCTACTAGCTCTGTGAAAAAGCATACAGGAAATAACTTCACTGCAAAATGGTCCTGTTGGAAAGATGGGCAGCTAGATAGCTAGAAAGGTAAATGGTGAGAAAGCTGTGTTTAAATGATGGCCCCAGAACTTCAGCTGGTGGAAACTGACATAGCTCTATAGATCCCAGTGGAGCAACACTGATCCACATCAGTTGAGAATCAGGCCCATCTCTTCTCTGTGATAGATTTTACTTTAACACAGATCTATGACTATTTCCCAGCAGCAATAATGGCTTCAAAGTATTTTTAGGGGAACATTACAGAAAAGGAAATTGTAACACCGACTGCTGTTATTGTATCTCAGGTTTTACTGCAATTAAAAATAAAATACAGCTTGTTACTACCCTGGACACGTCCTTTTTTTTTTTTCATTTTTAGCCTTGGAAAAACACAGGCTTTGACTCCTTGTGTCAGGAGAAGGGCCTCCGCACATTGTCCCCCGCATTACATGTTTTGATCTTGTTGAAAAATGTTACCCTGTGCAGCTCCATGCATCAAAGGAACGCTTGTACACACTAGGATCTGTTTCAACCCTCAGGCAATGAGACCAAAAGACCCTTCTCATAAATTCTAATTCAAAAGTTTTTAGTTATCAAGAGGAAGTTTCCAATTGCTCTCTCACATGTGGGAAAATATGTAAGCTACTGAGAGGACCTTTTGTCTGGGACTTTAATGGGGGCAATTTGCAAAGAGAGAGTGCACAAGGTTCTAATATGCAGTGTGCACAGACAGTAAGCAGGCGCATACTTGGTATTTAATGAAGTTCCATGAATCATTAGCTGTACAATAACCATAGGCTTCTATAAATCACCTGCAAAGATATTTTAGGCCAATAAGTTGAACAGCATAGTGGCAAAGTGGAACACCTAAAAAGACTGGGAAGTGGGAGAAGGGAGAAAGATAAAAGTGCGGGGGGAGGGGGTGGCACAGAGTGTATTATCCTTTAGCTGCCCTGCCAGACTGAAATTAAATCCTGTTGTTTTAACTTGCTAGCTTTACAGAAAAAGAGACAATAAAACAAAAATTGTGCAAATCAAAAGGAAGAAAACACAAAACTGACAGCCAACCATCCTAAAACCACTTATTCTAGAGCAAACCAATTGGCTTTCATAGGACTACTCAGGAGTAAGGGATTTCAAGACCGCAACATTATTAAGATCCGACAGAGGAAAGAGTAGCTTGACGATCACAAAACATTTTTTTTTAAATCTGGGGAAATGCTCATTTTAGCTTCCTCATTTTAAATTCACCCCACTCAGAAGGAGCTAAAATTGCCTCCCCCACCCACCGTTACAGTGAAAAGTATAACAAAAGAAAATCACAGCTCTGCACAGAACAGGAGCCTGGCTCTTCCTGATTTAATGGGAAGTCAAATCTTACTTGCAAGACAGTCTCTGTAATGAGAAATTCTTGTGCTTAATTATATTATGGGAAACACTAAGGGTGAAAACAGACATGACGCTAACCACCCTTTAACCATCCTTGGTAGTTATTTATGCATGTTGCAGGGTTGTATTGGTGCCCTATGCAGCCCTGCAACATGCATAAATAACCACCAAGGGTGGTTAAAAGGTGGTTAGCGTCATGTCTGTTTTCACCCTAAGACTGCTTTCATACGAGACAATTTTGCTGGATAATTTGTGTTTCAAGTTAGCTAGCTGCATGTGGAAATGTAATCTTCTGACTGAGCAGCGTGAACTCTGGGAATTCTACTTGCGCGAGGCAGGACAAAGAAAACCTACCTTTACAGCAACGGGTGTTATGACAGCGAGAGATTTCACTCATTTGAAAGCTTCCATTGTTGATGCCTCATTTGGAAGACTACACATGGACTGATGTTATTTAGAAAGGAGACACAGATTTTAAATCTTCAGAACAGATAATGGGATAGTTCGGAGGATTCTAGACGGTAGGTTGGGAGCCCAAGTGTCTCTCGCCTCAACCATTGTGGCGCCCTATAAGCTGCTAAGTCACACATACCTCATTGTCCAGCATGGATCCACCTTGACACAGGACAGACTGCTCTAACTATGCCAGTTGGCAATATTCTCTGAGGATGCAGCAACACTCAAGCCAGACACCCCTTTTGTCCCTAGCATGCCCCTCTCAGCTGGCAGTTGACATGGGAGCCAGCTATGCAAGCTTTGCGCTACCTAAGTATTTTCCTTTGCTTTGGGAATTCTCCATTAACCACATCTGGCTGTATTCCAGTCTGTTTGCACTGCCAGGTATGACCTTATTTGTCACTCGTATCACTAGATGTTGCATGTTAACAAATCTCACTCTCAGAATGGTTTTATGCTCAAAGAACTGTTGCCTAGGCTCTTGAGTTGATGGACTTGAGGCCTAGGTAGTTACTCATACAGTTACACATATTAACATTTATAGAGTGATAAATTAATGTTAGTTGCTTGATAATAGAGTGATTTGCTTTGAAGTAGAGGTTTTATATTTAGAGTTTATATATTTAGATTTTGGTTTATACAAGACGATTTTAGTTTTAAGAGGATTTTAGTATGTAGAGAAGAAGGTTGGAGATTTCTGCAACAGAGTAAGCAGTTAGAAGCAGAAGTTAAAAGGAGTTGAGAACAACAGAAATTAGAGAACCTGGTATCATTTGGCAGGATTCGATAAGATGAGTTAGGGCAAGATGACTTTGACCATCACCTCAAAAGATCTTGTTTGTTCCAAACAAGAGTAACCGCAAGATTGTAGCAATACTGGTTAGTTCCATTGACATATATGTGCGCGTCAATTGAATTTAGTCTTATTGTTGGTTGAAATTACTTCAATTTTATTGGACCAAGTAATATCCTGGGTGGATAGGGGAGGAGAGTTGAAGTTTTTAAAAACCCAGGTAAAGAGGGGAGACCATCTTCAGCTTCATTTTTCCATCTTTTAATTTCTCCTTTCTACTTCCTGGTTATCCTTTGACTTCTTTGTTTTACACTTCTTGGTCTGGACCTGATCAACTTTTATATCTATCCAGGAGCTGGTCTCATTGAATGGAGGATAACTATAACTTAGCTTATTAAGGAATGAATAGAAGGCAAATTGTGGACGAATGACTGAAATGGTTGAGATTAAAGGTCTCGATCCACCACCACAACGCCAATATTCCATTCCAGATATTTCCAAGCCATATGTCAAGAATACTATCGACACTCTGTGCACTTTAGGTGTAGTTCATGAATGCACTTCTACTGCAAATAGTCCAATTTGGCCTTTTTAAGAAGCCAAATGGTGAGTGGAGACTCACTGTTGATTTTAGGAGACTGAACAAAACAATTCACACTTGTGCTCCTACTTTTCCAAAAACACCAGATTTAGTAAAAGCTTTTGATTACAAAGCACAATGGTTCAGTACCATTGATTTGGCCAATGCATTATTTTCTGTTCAGCTTACTCCAGATTGCCAATACAAAACAGCCTTTACATTTGATGGAATACAGTACTGCTCTATTGTCCTTCCACAAGGATTGTCTATCGGTCCCTCAATGTTCCACCATCACATTACAAAAGCTCTAAAAGTCTTTTCAAATCATGCAGTTCTTTTTTTTTAGATAGATGACATTTGCCTGGCAACTGTTATGAAGGAAGAACATCTGGAGTGACTGGATGAACTTTTGCAGCTACCCAGGAAGCTGGATTGAAAGTCAATTCAACGAAAGTGAATTTCTTACAGGCACAAGTAACCTTTTTAGGAATTACTTTAGGTAAAGATGGATGCAGCCTGGACCAACAGAAGCTGAAACCATTCAAAAGTTGTCTTTACCTATTTATGTTCCTTCCCGCCACAATTTTTGCTAGAAAGCATGAGATATCACTGGAGCTACATTCCTAATTTTGCTTCTATTGAAGAACTTAAGAAGGATGTCCCATGGAATTGGATCGAGGAACAGATGGCATCTGTTACAAAGCTGGAACATGCACTCATGTCAGCACCTGTGTTGATTAACCCAGACCCACATTCACCATTTCATCTTGAAGTGGCAGCACAAGATACATGCATGGCAGCTGTTCTGTCACGGGAAAGGCAGAGCAGACTTAGACCAATTGCCTATGCCTCTAACCGTCTAAGTACAGTAGAGAAAAAGTTCATCGTGTTCATGAAGCATTTACTTGCTATCAGCTGGGCCTTGCAAACTTTTGCTTATATTATAGACCTAGACACCATCATTTTACATACTAAACACACACCCATTCAATACTTCTTGAGAGGGTGTGAAGTTTCAAACACCCAATTAGCACATTGGACTCTGCTATTACAAGACCATGACATCACAGTCCAACCCCTCAAATGCCCTTCATCTTTACCAGCAGGCTTGCTTTATGAGGGTTTGTCAAATGCTTGTCCATGCCCTTCTTTATCCCCTTCTGCTTTAACTCCAGTTTTTGTTCTCCAAAAATCAAGGGAGGATATACATGAGTTGCTGATTTTTGTCAATGGTTCCAGCTATTTTGATCTTGGAGTGCGTTATACTGGATTTGGCATTTATGCCGTGCCTCCAGATGGCTTTCCAACAGGCTTCATGTTCTCGTACACTCCACATTCTGCTCAGTACACCGAGTTGGCTGCTGTTGCTTGCAACTTGGAAATGTGTTCCCAGGGCAAGTTCATTAACATCGGCGACCCAGTGGTTATCTGTACAGACAGTGCATGGGTGTGCAATTCCCTTACAAAATTCCTTCCAGTATGGGAGAGACATAGCTTTAAATCATCTAATGGCAATCCCCTTAAATATGAGAAACTACTGAGATATATACACAATTTGGCATTTAAATGGGATCTGCCATCCAAACCTCGTGTTTTGAAAGGGAGGAGTCACACATGAGGCTCCCCGTATTTTAAATACAATTCACAGGCTGATGCTTTGACAAAGCAGGGAGCTAGGGAAGGTCCTGTATGAACTCCTCAGTTCTCTGATCAATTTGAAAATTCTTCCAATTCTGCTTGTGATTTTTGCACTGTTGAGTTTGCACTGTTGTAAGCCACAGGCAGGGACCGCGTCTATTTCTATGTTCCGTACAGTGCCAGGCACATGGCTGGCGCTATATAAATGTTTATAATATAATAAAATAATAATAATAATAATAATAATAATAATAATAGTTAATAAAAAATAATAATAAATCCATACAGGCTAGAAATCTGGAGATTTACACATTTCTTCACTTGCAAGGGGGGGCGGGGGATTACAAGACTATAGGCACCTGATACAGGTTTAGGATGGTGTACTACTCTACAGGGGCATGAGTATCCTGTCTGGGCAGTACCACATCATCTTCAACAAGACATGTTACATGTGGTACATGATCGACCATCAGGAGGATACTTTGCAGTTAAAAAAACAATGCAGAGATTGGCTCAAGTAGGATGGTGGCCCACTGTTGTAGATGATGTGGCACAATATTGTTCTAGCTGTCTTATTTGTGCACAGGCAAATCCAATGCCTAGGAAATTGAATGCCCCACTCAGACCTCGCATTTTTGAAGGCCCATGGAAAATGCTACAGATTGATTTTGTAGGACCTCTTCTTTACACCACCAGAGGCAATCGATATCTCCTTGTGATTATTGATTTATTCAGCAAATGAACAGAGGACTTTCCGATTAAAACTGACACTGCCCAGGCCACTGCCAAGACTCTGGTGACACAAGTCTTCTCTCGTTGGGGATTACCTTCTTGAATTAAATCCAATCAGGGTTCACATTTTACTATGGATGTGAGAACAGAATGGGGTTCAGATGTTCGGCCGTTTGGTCATTTGGTTCAAAAACGAGTTCGGGTTCGGTTGTTCGGTTTGAAAACCAAGTTCGGGTTCGGTTGTTCGGTTCAGTGGAGTTTGGTACCGCCAAACATTTGGCAGAGTTCGGACCCGCCATGAGGCTTGGGGCACTCCAGGGATTCCCAGAGGTGCCCGTGGCAGCATGGCAGGCCGTCAAAGACCCAGCAGCAGCAGCAGCAGCAGACACCAGAAAGGCTTAGCACTTGACACCCCAGGTTGCCCGGGCACTGCAGACTGGCAGGCTTCCAGTTCTACTCACTCTATGCTGTCTGTCTGGCCATGTGAATCACCACCAAGCAAGGCTAAGTGACCAATTTGCAGAAGAGTTGGTTGAGATCTAGTGAGTAGGATGCCAGTCTGCTGTGTCTGGCGCCGTATGGGTGCTGTGCCAGCCACCAAGCCCTGGCCAGGTCTCTTCCCTGCCTGGAATGTAGGCCCCAGAACCCTGATGGTGGGTCCTGGGGCTGGAGTGGCTGATTCTTGAAGCGGTGAAATGACAGCTCCCCGTGAGCAGAATGACAGTCCCAGAACCCTGAGGGTGGGTCCTGGGACTAGGGTGGCAGCTTCTAGATGACATGGATGGACAGCCCTCCCTGCCTGGAACATAGGCCACAGAACCCTGATGGTGGATCCTGGGGCTGGAGTGGCTGCATCTTCCTGTGAGTGGAATGACAGCTCCCCATGAGTGGAATGACAGACCCAGAACCCTTACAGTGGGTTGTGGGACAGGAGTGGCAGCTTCTGAATGAAATGAAATGACAGCTCACACATGGAGGGTCCTTATTTGCTTACAGCATAGCCCAAGGACAGCTGGCTCTGCTCCTGTTGGACACAGACAGCTATTTGGACTTAGAGAAGGTATCCAGCATCATCACTGAGGCAGGTGAGGAAATAGTCAAGAGGAGCTTGCAGGCTGGCTGGCATGGGTGGAGCAGCGACAGAGGCCCGGCCAGGGCTTGGTGGCTGGCAGCACCCCCACTCGGCCAGGCGTTGCAGACTTGACTCGTACTCAACAGAACTCAAGAAGCTCTACTGCCAATTGGTCAAGCCTTGTCCGGTAGTGAATTACGTGGACACCCAGTAGCAGACATTGGATTTCCCGGTCTCAGAACCCATGGAACAGCAGAGGCAGCATTGGCAGCAGCAGCAGACATTGGATTGCCAGGGCACAGTACCTGTGGAACAGCAGATAGCAGCAGCAGGATTTGCCTGTGTACAGCATCCATGGAACCAGGATTGTAGGATTTGCCAGGAAAGAGTTTCCATACAGCAGCAGATGGCAGCATCAGGATTGCTTGGGCACATTTGGATTTGCCAGGGCAGAGCACCTATGGTCCAGCAGACAGCAGCAGTGGGATTACCAGGCCAGTGGGGCACATCACCCACAGTTGCCAGGGCAGGCAGACTGCCACCTTGGCATGAGAGGCAGGCAGGCTGGGGCAGGGTTCGAACTATGGCCACAGGGCGGGCAGACAGGCAGCGTGGCATGAGTAGAAGGCAGGCAGACTGAGGCAGGCTTTGAGCTTTGCCCACAGGGCGGGCAGACAGGCAGCGTGGCATGTGCAGAAAGCAGGCAGACTGAGGCAAACTTTGAGCTTTGCAACCTGGGCGGGCAGACAGGCAGCATGGCATGAGAGACAGTAGGGAAGGCAGGCTGGGACCTTGGCAGGGAACTCAGATAGGCTGGCAAAGACTGCAATGTCGTTTTCATTACTGTCGATATCGATACCAATACCAATTTCAAAGATTTTATTTTCGTTATCGGTATCGATATCGTTTGGTCCCATGATCGCACCAAAACTTGGAAATCGGAAATGGCATTTTGATTGCATGTGTTCTCATGGTGTCTGTCTGGGTTGTGTGAAAAGTGTGAAAAATTGGTTGTGAGCGTGTGTGTGTGTGGTTTGGTTTGGTTTGGTTGAGGTGGTGAAATGGAGGGTGAGAAAAAAAGAAAAATGAAGATGAGGAAGGTGAAGATGGAGGAGGAAGAGGCCCAGCCTGGAACATCTGAGGTGGTGGAGGTTGGCTCCTTGCCAGAGAGGAAGAGGGCAGAGGAGCTGCCACTGCTGCCAGGTTTGTAAAATTTATTTTTGTTTATTGTTCCATATAACTTTGAGGAGAAGAAGAGTACTATCCTTTAGAGCGAGCTCACTGGCATGCGGGTGGGTGGGTGGTGGGCAGTCAGGCACAAACTGTGGGCATCATCAGGTGGCAGCAGATGGGCAGGATTTGCATGTGTCTTATTTATGGATCACCAGAGAGAGAGGAGGGGGGGCTCTTGCGGCAGCAGCAGCAGCCAGAGTCTCAACTTGTAGACACTACAGCTCCACAGGTGGTGGTGGTGTACATGGGAGAAAGGGAAAGAGGCAAGTAGGCAGCACTGCAGCACCATCCATCCACCTGGTGTGGGAGAATGGGTATTGGTCTAGGAAGGACTAGAGGGATCACCATCAATGTAGGTGATATGTAGGTGTTTATGTGTTCCTGTTTCAGAGACGGTGCCAAAACCCCATCAAAGGGGACGTCGGTGGATCAAACCACCAGGCCGATGAGGTCCACGGTATGGAAGTAATTCCATACCGTGAAAAGCGGATTTGCAGAATAGGGATGGGCGAACAGAACATGGTTCAGATGTTCGGACGTTCAGTCATTCAGTTCGAAACCCAAGTTCGGGTTCAATGGTTCAGTTCAGCCGAGTTTGGTTTGGCCGAACTTGGCCAAACATTCAAAAATTGCACTGTCGATACCGAAACCGAAATGAAAACGAATTTTTGGCCCAGAAAAGATGTTTTTCTGCTCCCAAACTCATCCGAACTCATCTGAACACAAACGAACTGTTCAGTCATTCAAAAGTTCGGTTCGAATGTTCGGTTCGGACATCCGAACAGACCGAGTTCAGTCTGAACTCCAAAACATCCAAACCGCATTCGCCCATCCCTATTGCAGAATGCAAGGTAAGGCACGGGGCTGGAACAATAGGGAATGTATTGCCCTATTATCTGTTCGGAAGTCCCCCGCAGAGAGATTGGCCAGCCAGTGCCACCCACTTGTGGAGACAGAATGCAGGCAGGGCTTGATAGATCATTGGTCTGATATAGTATGGCACTTCTTATGTTCCTATCTATTTATGTTCTTTAGATCTGCAACAAAAAAATAAAACATGGCACACAGGGAACCACGTCAGGGCTGATAGCCCATGTGGAGAACGTCCACCAAATTGAGGTGATGCGGTGGGACGTGTCTCGGTCAGGGTGCAGGGACTCCGTGGAGGAATATTGCCCGAAGCAAGGATGGAAGGCACGGCAGAAGTACTGCCACTACAGCCCTTCCCCCTCCAGCTCTGCTGAGGAGTCTCCAGCCCCCTGTGAGGAGACACAAAAGGTAAGGGCATTTCAGGTGGAAATTGAGAGGCCCACCAAAAAATACATGGACGGGCTAAGGGTCCATGCCCGCAACATGGAGGACTGGCTGGTGGAACGGTTCAAGGAGCTCCAAGTAAGGGAGCGTTAGGGCAGAGGCATTCCGGGAGTACCTCCGCACTGAGAAGGATACCCTCTAACTGTTCCGCCAGTCGATTGTCAAATGGAAGGCATCCCTGGAGGGGGCTCTTATACACATCTAGATGTGTATAAGAGACAGGGCATGTTGTGGCACATGGGTAAAATCCTGTGGTGCCCAATCTGTCCACAGCCACCTCAAGTTCTTCTCAACTGGTGTTCCTGACAAGCTATGAGTGAAGCGCTACCAGCCCAGAGCTTCTGGCCAGCATGAGCACAGAGTGGTTCCCCTTTCCCCAAAGTCCCGTCTCCTCTTGAGGTGGGCAGTCAGAGTTTCACAAATGATTGGGCTCAGGATTGATCACCCTTCTGTTGGTATCAGCCCATTTGTGATTCAAAAAAGACACCGGACTCATCGCTTACACCAGTGTATGGCTACTAGCTCTGTGAAAAAGCATACAGGAAATAACTTCACTGCAAAATGGTCCTGTTGGAAAGATGGGCAGCTAGATAGCTAGAAAGGTAAATGGTGAGAAAGCTGTGTTTAAATGATGGCCCCAGAACTTCAGCTGGTGGAAACTGACATAGCTCTATAGATCCCAGTGGAGCAACACTGATCCACATCAGTTGAGAATCAGGCCCATCTCTTCTCTGTGATAGATTTTACTTTAACACAGATCTATGACTATTTCCCAGCAGCAATAATGGCTTCAAAGTATTTTTAGGGGAACATTACAGAAAAGGAAATTGTAACACCGACTGCTGTTATTGTATCTCAGGTTTTACTGCAATTAAAAATAAAATACAGCTTGTTACTACCCTGGACACGTCCTTTTTTTTTTTTCATTTTTAGCCTTGGAAAAACACAGGCTTTGACTCCTTGTGTCAGGAGAAGGGCCTCCGCACATTGTCCCCCGCATTACATGTTTTGATCTTGTTGAAAAATGTTACCCTGTGCAGCTCCATGCATCAAAGGAACGCTTGTACACACTAGGATCTGTTTCAACCCTCAGGCAATGAGACCAAAAGACCCTTCTCATAAATTCTAATTCAAAAGTTTTTAGTTATCAAGAGGAAGTTTCCAATTGCTCTCTCACATGTGGGAAAATATGTAAGCTACTGAGAGGACCTTTTGTCTGGGACTTTAATGGGGGCAATTTGCAAAGAGAGAGTGCACAAGGTTCTAATATGCAGTGTGCACAGACAGTAAGCAGGCGCATACTTGGTATTTAATGAAGTTCCATGAATCATTAGCTGTACAATAACCATAGGCTTCTATAAATCACCTGCAAAGATATTTTAGGCCAATAAGTTGAACAGCATAGTGGCAAAGTGGAACACCTAAAAAGACTGGGAAGTGGGAGAAGGGAGAAAGATAAAAGTGCGGGGGGAGGGGGTGGCACAGAGTGTATTATCCTTTAGCTGCCCTGCCAGACTGAAATTAAATCCTGTTGTTTTAACTTGCTAGCTTTACAGCAAAAGAGACAATAAAACAAAAATTGTGCAAATCAAAAGGAAGAAAACACAAAACTGACAGCCAACCATCCTAAAACCACTTATTCTAGAGCAAACCAATTGGCTTTCATAGGACTACTCAGGAGTAAGGGATTTCAAGACCGCAACATTATTAAGATCCGACAGAGGAAAGAGTAGCTTGACGATCACAAAACATTTTTTTTTAAATCTGGGGAAATGCTCATTTTAGCTTCCTCATTTTAAATTCACCCCACTCAGAAGGAGCTAAAATTGCCTCCCCCACCCACCGTTACAGTGAAAAGTATAACAAAAGAAAATCACAGCTCTGCACAGAACAGGAGCCTGGCTCTTCCTGATTTAATGGGAAGTCAAATCTTACTTGCAAGACAGTCTCTGTAATGAGAAATTCTTGTGCTTAATTATATTATGGGAAACACTAAGGGTGAAAACAGACATGACGCTAACCACCCTTTAACCATCCTTGGTAGTTATTTATGCATGTTGCAGGGTTGTATTGGTGCCCTATGCAGCCCTGCAACATGCATAAATAACCACCAAGGGTGGTTAAAAGGTGGTTAGCGTCATGTCTGTTTTCACCCTNGAACTGTTCAGTCATTCAAAAGTTCGGTTCGAATGTTCGGTTCGGACATCCGAACAGACCGAGTTCAGTCTGAACTCCAAAACATCCAAACCGCATTCGCCCATCCCTATTGCAGAATGCAAGGTAAGGCACGGGGCTGGAACAATAGGGAATGTATTGCCCTATTATCTGTTCGGAAGTCCCCCGCAGAGAGATTGGCCAGCCAGTGCCACCCACTTGTGGAGACAGAATGCAGGCAGGGCTTGATAGATCATTGGTCTGATATAGTATGGCACTTCTTATGTTCCTATCTATTTATGTTCTTTAGATCTGCAACAAAAAAATAAAACATGGCACACAGGGAACCACGTCAGGGCTGATAGCCCATGTGGAGAACGTCCACCAAATTGAGGTGATGCGGTGGGACGTGTCTCGGTCAGGGTGCAGGGACTCCGTGGAGGAATATTGCCCGAAGCAAGGATGGAAGGCACGGCAGAAGTACTGCCACTACAGCCCTTCCCCCTCCAGCTCTGCTGAGGAGTCTCCAGCCCCCTGTGAGGAGACACAAAAGGTAAGGGCATTTCAGGTGGAAATTGAGAGGCCCACCAAAAAATACATGGACGGGCTAAGGGTCCATGCCCGCAACATGGAGGACTGGCTGGTGGAACGGTTCAAGGAGCTCCAAGTAAGGGAGCGTTAGGGCAGAGGCATTCCGGGAGTACCTCCGCACTGAGAAGGATACCCTCTAACTGTTCCGCCAGTCGATTGTCAAATGGAAGGCATCCCTGGAGGGGGCCCTGGACTTTGCTCAGTCACATGGGAATGAGGTGGAGGAGGTGCCCACTCCTCAATCCCACGTACCCCTTTCTCCTTTCCTTCACGCTCTGGGGGACAGGACCACAGACCCCTAAGTTAGTTTCCTTTCTTTGTATATATATTAATGTTTGTTTTATAAAGTTGTAATGTATGTTGTTTAAAAAGTTTTTATAAAAGTTATATTTGTTACCAGCTGAGTTTGACCAGTCCAATCTTTTATCCCTTTGTGCTGCTTCTGGAAGGTAGCAGAATCTCATTGTTTAATACAGCTTGTCACATTCCTACGTGACAGCAGCAGCTCATGGAGCGTATTAATCCCAAGATGTGCCAGCAGGGTCTCAAATTGCACACTGCCCCCCAGGAGGGGCAGGGCTTGTGTCTGTGTGGGTGTGCCAGAGAAAAAGAGAGAGAGGCTCTTTGGCAGCGGGCTGTAGGCGGCGGGTGCTGGTGGTCAGAGGGGTTCTTTCAGCAGCTTCAGCGGGCATCCGTGGGTGGGTGCGGAGGAGTAGGCTGGTGAGGGGGGCAGGCTTGTGGGTGGGTGCTGGTGGCCACTGGCCAGTCAGGCATGAACAGCAGCAGCACCCAGATGATGGTTCTTGGGACTTGAGTGACTGATTCTGGATGCAGTGGAATGGAATGACAGCCCCCCATGACTGGAATGATGGTTCTGGGATCTTGATGATGGTTCCTGGGACTGGAGTGGCTACTTCAGGTACAGTGGAATGACACCCCATGGGAGTTGAATGATGTCCTGAGAATTAGTGCTTGGTTGGGCACACTTCATTCAATCATTCCAATAGGTGGTACAGGAGGTACAGGTGATACAAGGAGGCACACAGGCAGGGGCACATAATTTCAGTGTGTGTTATTTCCATCTCATTCTGGTAGGTTTGCTGCTGGATGTGGACAAAATAAAACTTCTAAATATTCCTCAATATTGTCCAATGTCTCTGTATTATTTTATTTTATTTATTTATTTAAAATTTATATCCTGACCCTCCTGCCCACAGGACAGCCTGGGGTGGCGAACAACACTCAGTAATTAAAAAAAAAAAAACAATTAAAAAATACAATACAATGTGGGGAAACACCCCACCCCACCCCACCCCTACCCCTCGCCAAAAGCCTGATGGAACAGCCAGGTCTTACATACATGCCAAAACAGCAGGAGAGTGGGAGCCGACCGAGTCTCCTCCAGGAGCGAATTCCACAGCACAGGGGCGGCCACCGAAAAAGATCTAACATCGGTGGCCACCCGCCTTGCCCGGGGAACCTCCAGAAAGACTCCCACAGATGATCTCAAGGGTCAGACGGGCACATGGGGAGTGAAGCAGTCCCGCAGATAAGCAGGACCAAGGTCATGAAGGGCTTTAAAAGGTTAAAACCAACAACTATTAAATTAGTTGTTGTTCAACAGAATCCATTCAAAAGTAATTTATAATTTCCAAATATTCAAAATCAAATATTTGCTTCCAAGAAAATGGATCAATCATCCTGTTGATAACAGAATGTAACTGTGGCCATTTTTACACAGACGCAACCCCCCCCCCAGTGTTTAGGCAGGTGTGCGGGGGGGGCGAGTCCGTGTAAATGTCCAGCAGTGGGTAGGGGGATGGGTGTCCACTCGGTGTTCACCTGTGCAACACCCACCTCAACCCATCACACATCCACCTCCACCCACGGAGCCCTCTGGAAAACTGAAGGAGACCTTGTGGGTGGAGGTGGGTGTATGTCCATGTAAAGAGAGAGAGACACACACACACAGCTCCACCCACCATGCCAAAACACCTATCCACCCAAACTTGTCCATGTAAAAATGACCTGTGATGGACCCTAATCAGCCAAAAAAAAATTGGGGACTTGTAAAATGAACACTCTGCTTTCATCACTAATTTAACTAAAAACATTAATTACAAAACACAAACAGGCTCAAGCTGGCTTACTGTTACCAATGGTAAAAGTTCTTATATAAGAGGGTTAGTCAGAACCAAGTAAGTAAAAGTATACAACTATTAGGTCTTAACAGACTTACTATCCACAAATAAGGTTGCCACCTCCCCTCAGGTTTTCTTTTGACCCAAAGGGGACAAGTCTGCCCTTCTCCAATATGGCCACACCCCTTTCAGAGCACTGTGATGTCACAATGCTCTCCAGGGGGCAAAGGAGCCCCATCCCCTTTTCGGTGTAGTTCTGCTTACTGCTGTCCTCTGAAACCCAATTAAAGGCACCCCTGGACAACCTGGAGAAATTGGGACCTGGAGGGATGAATTAAAACCTGGAGACTCTCAGGGTGTTTTCAGATGTTACGCGGTCCGGATTCACCACAGTGGATCCCCAGCAGTGGTGAACCAAACAACTACCTCCTGTGGTCAAGGAGAGCCCCGAACAGACGTGACGGGATCAGGACCACGTCTGGGAATCGGGCCACCAGATCACGTCCCGGGGCAGTGCAACAGACGTGACACCAATTCCCAGCCGTGGTCAGAACACCCACAAGGGGCGGGACACAGACATGGTCGGCTGAGGGAAAAGGAAGCCAAAAGCGCCAAAAGTGAACACCCACACAAGGGAAACGGGAAGGGAGGGGAAAGAGGGAGAGGAGTCGCCGAAGTACCACACACAACAGGCACAGAGAGAACAAGGTCACAGTGGAACACACAGCACAAACACATGCCCGGGCGCACACACACCTGCGGGGGAAAGGAAGGGAAGGGGGGACACAGCGGGACAGACAACACACATGACACAATGGGCACAGGGGGGAGGGGGGGCAGCGGGACAGGGAAGAGGGGGGGGAACGGGCCAGGGGCAGGACCGGGCATGGGGAATGGCAGTCAGACTCCCAACAACAGCACAGCTCACACAAGCACCCCCACAGCTAGTCAGTCAGTCCCAGAATGGGGGAAACCCAAAAGGTCATGGTACAGGCATAGGGGGAGGCCACATGGAACAGGCAGCAGCCCAGGCACAGTCCAGGAGGCACACACAGACCCCAAGTGCCGGCGAGGGTGTGATGGAGGGGAGACAGGGGAGCCAGAACCGTGCAGCCAGTCCAAAGGCACAAACACACACACACCCGGGAGGTATCTGGGAGATGCAGTCTGGGGGCCCCAGCACCCCGAGGTCACACAGGCACCCAAGTTGGGGGCATGGGGTGCACGAGGGAGTGCAGGTGAACAAGGAAGGTCAGCGGCCCCCAGGGGAGCTGGGGGGCACTTCAGAGAGCTGGACACGGACACCAGAGAAGGCAGCCATGGAGGGGAACAATGGTTGCAGAGGCAGACTGGGGTGCGGGGGGGCCCGGAGCCACAGGCAGGGACAGCGGAACCCCAGGAAGCAGACAGCACATGGTCCAGCAAGGCAGGGGGACTGATACCACAGAAATGGAGGCCCACATTCCCTGGAGGACTGGGAGGGGATGCAGGGGAGCCCCAAGGCAAAGCGGTAAGGCCACAGGCTGCAACAAGGCATGGCAAACAAGTAAGGTGTGGGGTGCGGACCCAGCACAGCTGCAGGAACTGAGAACACAGACAGGATCGTCAACATACTAATCAGACCGGTGAGCACACAATGTTGCCAACACAGAAAGGTGGGAGGTGATGACAGCAGGAATGCAGCTGCCGCCAACACACCCCGGGCTCACGCTGGTCCATGCACAAGGCCCCTGGAAGGGACAGCAAGTGTGCCCAATGGGCCGCTCCTGCCACCCCGGGCCTACACAGGTGCCCCCGTCCGGTTGCCGGGTCGCGACCAGGGGGTGGGCCTACACATGTCCCAGGCTATAATGAGGCCAGCTGAACCCCACCCGGCCCAGCCGGCACCATGGAGTGAGGCCAGTTGGGTGCTTGTGGGATGCACCTAGTGCTCTGTGCCATGTGATACCACTCGCACACTGATCAGCTGCGCCTCCTGACCGCGGAGGAGCACCTTGGCACCCAGCTGCTGGTTGGCATGGCCTGGAGTGCTGCTAGGGCCTGGAGAGCCCACCATGGCTGCAGGTGTTCCCTGGCCTGGCTCAAGGCACAGTGGGTGTCTGGGGTGGAACGGCAGGCCCTGATCCACGGCCAGAACAGGGCCGTTGTGCTCCATGCGGCGGCCAGGCACCTCCAATGGCAGAGGGAGACCATGGGGCACGCCGCCCAGCTCGCAATGCCCATTGCCTGACAGGTATGGGTCATGGAGCAGGCACAGGGGTGGTGGTCCTGGGTGCTGACTCAGTGGAACGAGGCCGCCTGGAGGGCGCACTTTAGGATGGACAGGCTCACCCTACTGTGGCTTGCGGAGCTGCTCATGCCCTGGGTGGAGCGACAGCACACCCCCATAAGGACCCCTATCCCCATGGTCCAGCGAGTGGCCATCAGGGTCTGGGCTCTCGCAACGCCCAACTCCTGCCAGTCCGTCTTGCAGCACTTCGGTGTTGGGGTGAGGACTGTTGCCTGTATCCTCCGGGATGTCTGTGAGGCTGTGGAGGGCATTCTCCTGGAATGAGCGATCCAGCTGGTGGACCAGGAGGCCATGATGGCCAGCTTCGCGGCTGGAGGGTTCCCCAACTGCATGGGCGCCGTGGACGGCACCCACATAGAGATCCTCCGCCCCTCCGCCGGAGAGGCCACGGAGAATGTTAACAGACACAGTCAGTTACCACTCCCTGCAGCTGCAGGCTGTCGTGGACCACCGGGGGCGGTTCATAGACATCTTCATGGGAAACTCTGGGCGCAGACATGATGCCCGGAGCATCTCCCCCTTCTATGCCCGGATGTACCGCAGGGACTTTGCGGATGTGGGGATGACGCAGATCGAGGGGGTGCTCATGCCCCCCTGTATCCTGGGGGACCCAGCCTATCCCCTCACCCGGTGGCTGATGAAGGTATACCCAGCCACCACGTTACCAGTGCAGGCGTTGTACAATGCCCGCCTGTGTGCGAGCAGGACCATGGTCAAATGGGCCTTCGGGACCCTCAAGCAGTGCTGGAGGAGTCTCGCTGACCGGCTGGACTACACGGTAGAGACCTCAGCCCCAGTGATAGGTGCCTTCTGTGTACTGCACAACGTGTGTGAGACCGAGGGGGCAGCCCTCGAATACCCCGAGCCCTGTTGCCCATCTGTACCCATGCCTCTGTACGTGAACGTGGACAACCTGAGGGAGAACCGATACACCAAGCACATCCGTGCCACCCTGACCAGGCATATCAGCCAGGAGGCCAAGGTGTGAGGGTGCTCAACCCCGACCCTACCTTCCTGCGGCCCCCACTGGCTCCCTGGGCGAGACCCTCTATGGCCATGGGTCCGCCCCCACCCCTGGGCCTGTGAACAGACCGAGGGAGGCAGTTTTGGTGCCCAGACATTTATGCCCTCACTCACGTACATGTGCCCCCTACACCACCACCATCACACCGTGCAGGTTCCATGCCCCCCCTTCAGACTGCCCTCCCCCTTCCCCCCTGTCCCCCGCATTTACGGAACCTCCCGCTCGGCCACCCTGTGGGTGCCGCAGAGCTCTGGGAGCTCCCCTCCCCCCCATTGTCCGTGTCCCCAACGGTGTCCTGGGAGGCCTCAGTGTCTGAGGGACAGGCGGTGGTGGGAGGGAGGGAGGACCCAGGGTGGAGGGGCCCCCTGGGCGGCTTCTCCCTCCGGAGGCCTACAGGGACCGGGAGGCAGATGCGCAGCCCCAGCTGGCGTGGCGGAAGCTGGGGTTGTTGGGGAGGTGGTGGGGCGCTGAGGGGCCTGACATCATGGCCTGGGCAGGCAGGGTGCCCGGTGGGGTGGCTGCCATCACATAGGTACTCATGATGCCAGCATGCAGGAGCAGCAAGGTCCCGATGTCGTGGGAGCTATCCATTTTAGCGGAATGCTCCCGCACCATCCCCTCGATGGCCTGTTCCAGCCGCCCAAACGCCTCTACCTGCCTGCTGTAGTCCTGGCGCTCTTGTCTCCATTCCAGGCACACCTCCACCAGGAGTCTTGGGTCCCTTGCCACCGCCTGTTGCAGGGATCGCTCTGTGGCCGCCTCCATGCGATCCATGGCCACTATCATCTGTTCCCCCTGTTCTGTGGTGGAGCAGACTATGTCCTTTGCCTGGTCCTCCCTCCGGCGCCATACCCGTGCCCGGTGCTCACTTATCCGTTGTGCTGAGGGCACAGCCCTAGGTTGCTGGGGCCCCTCGGGCTGCCCTGTAGAGTACACAGACAGTAGTGGTTAGCCACCCTGGCCGGCCACCCCCTGGCCGGGGACACGGCTGGGGGTTTGTGGGTCCTTCTCCGGGCTGGTGACTGGGGCCCCCCAGATTTCCTAAGCACCCTGCCCCCCCCACATGACCCAGGTCCCCCTCCTGGCCTTCCTGCCCCCCCCTCCTTGCCGGTGTGCCTCACCTGGGCCCTCCGGCTATTGCCGGGCCTGTTCCCCACCGGCCTCCTCACCCTCCTTTCTCCGGTGCTGGAGCATGCTGTGACCTGTGGGGATAGGGGTGGAGGGGGTGAAGGAGGGCTTTAGGTGTGCCCGGATGGCCCACCAGGCCCCCGTTCAGAGACCTGGTGTGTCTGGGGTGGACGGGACCTGCACCCTGGCTGGGCCTCCCTCCTGTCCCCCCTCGCCCCTGGTCCATCTCTCCTCCCACCTGCTCGCTTACCCTCGATGTCTGTCTCCGATCCCTCCGAGGCCAGCCCCTCCATGTAGCTTGGGTCCCGCACTGACCACTGGCTGAAGGTGACCAGTGTGCCAGTCTCAGAGTTGTCCTGTCCTGCCAGGGGGTGGGGGATCTTTGGGCTGGTGCTGGGGGGGGGCTTATGGTCCCTGAGGTCCCTGGGTGTTCCTCCTGGGGGTCGGGGGCCCTGGAGCCGGTGCCTTCTTGGGGGGCGGTGAGGGGAGGGGGTACCTCGGCCCGCTCCCTGCCCTGGAGCACGGTGCTCCCCATGAGGCGTGGGGCTACTATTGAGCCCTTCATGTGGAGTATGCAGTCCAGGGCATCATAGTAGGGGGCGGTCCAGGCTCCGTGCCCGGACCGCCGGTTGTTGTCCTAAATGGCCTTGTACCCCCTCTTGAGTTCCTTGGCCTTCGACCACCACTGTGTCATGGTCCTGTGATGCCCCGCTGCCTCCATTTCCCACACGATCTCCCAGAACATGTGTTTGTTGCACTGATGGAGCGTGAGCTCCAGTTGATGATCCAGGGTCCCCCAGATGTGGATGAAGTCCTGGGTCTCCCGGAGCCCCCATTTCCCCCCTCTGTGGTAGGGCCATCTCCCCCATGGTCCCTCCAGTTCCTCCTCCTCCTGTTCCTGCTCCTCCTCCTCTGCCTGGGCTGCGCCCATCTCCTCCGAGGGCTCGGGCTCCCGGGCCCATTTCCATGTCTGCGGGACATGGGGGGGGGGTTTGGTTGCTGTTCTGCCCCTGTCCCATGGCCTGCCCCCGGCCTCCCCTTCTGCTGGCCGGCCCTCCTCCCTGGGTGCCCCTGTGCCACCGGGTCCCCTCCCCTTCAGTCCCCTTACCCGTTTCCGGGGTGCCTCCTCCCCCAGCCCGGACATTGTCCCCGGGGTGGCCTGTCCTGGCTGCTGCTGCTGTTGCTGCTGCTGCTGCTGCTACTCCTGATGCTGTTCCTCCACCTCCTCCATGTGCAGCACGACCACCCCCTCCTCCGCGTGCGCCTCCTCCGCCTCCTCCGGCCTTGCTCTCTCGCCCACCGCTCTCCTCTCCCTTCCGCCTCGCTCCATCCCGCCACATCCCCCTGCTGCTGTGTGCCCTTTAAATCTCCCTCTGCAGCCTGTGTTGTTGCTGGTTGCCTGGCAGCGACGTTGTGTGCTTTGTCCCTGGCTGGGAATCATTTTGTTTCATTCCGGCCAGTGGTTGCCATTCAGACGTTACTTTTTATTGTTTCCCGGTGGGAATCGCTTTGACCATGTTTTCGGCGATGGTCCGGTCTGGAGATGCGGAAGCATGGCTGTTTTTGACCCCAGGTGGGTATTGACTGTGGTGAACATCTGGCGGCTGCTGAACAGACGTTCGGGGCGCTTTGGCCCCACCGCGGGATTGTCCGTGGTTCAGTGTGGTTGACTGTGATCTCATAATGTCTGAAAATACCCCCAGTCAAATCTAAAGAAGTGGTAGGCCTGCCCATAAATTGTAGAATGTCTGAATGGATCCCATTTTTGGAAAGCATTCAAAAAACACCAACACCCGTACTCCTTTTGCTGCCAATGCAAATCCTCAAAACTACTCATCAGAGGGCTGATTTCTAAAGGTTTCCCTTACCATTTTGTTCTTCTCGATAACTCAGACACAGACCCTTTTCACATGACCGCCCCCCCTCGCATACATGGATAGGTGTGCGAGGGGGGGGCAGTCATATGAAAAGGACCTGTGTGTCCCCCACCCACTGCGGTGGGCCAGTGTGTGGTGGTGGGCATCCGTAGGAACGCTGCTGGTGGTGGGTGGGTGCGCATGCCTGCGTGCGTGCGTGCTCCCATGCTCCACCCACCTCCATCCATCACCTATGCCTATGCTCCATGCATGGAGATGGGCGGAGATGGGTGTGCGCCCATGAGAATGGCCGCTCACCCACCTCCACCTGCCGCCAGCAGACACACATCCCCCCCCCCCACCTCGGCCCATGTGAAAGGGGCCACAGAAGCTATTCTATGGGATTTATCCAGGCTGGCCAGCACAGCCATCTCTCTTTAATTCTGAATGAGGAACGAGCCAATCTGAATCCACTTCTCACCAATGGATCCCCCTCTCTATCTACTCTGCTCACTTTTATAGGCTGTTAAGAATAAGAATCCTTCCTTCCAACCAGAAAGTTCCATTTCTGGAAGCTTCCAAGCAGTGTCAGACTATATCCCTTCACCCTGCAGATATAGAGTGATGGAAACAATGTTTGTTTCCCAGTTGCCTATGTAGCAGGGCATAGTTACCTGAGTAAGTCCCAGCAGGATGCCACCCAATCAAGTCAGAGGCCCTTTTTACATGGGCAGCGGTGGGTGGGAGGATGGGTGTGCTGCTGCGGTGTGTGGAGGTGGGTGTGCACCCGTTCCCACCTCCACCTAAGGAGCCCCCTCCAGTTTGCCAGATGGCTCCATGGGTGCGGGATGGGTGGAGATGGATGTGTGTCGGGAGCTCTCACACACACACACCCGGCCTGTGCTATTCACATGGACGAACAATCATCCTCCCACCCACCACCATGTCATTTACACAGGCAGCCCTCCCACCGCACACCCACCCGCACCCAGTGGGATGGGTGGTGTCCGTGTAAAAATGGGCATTAGCTCTTAGGGAATTAGCTCCCAGGACAATCCTTATTCCATCTCTATATTCACATATACAAGGCATCCACCATCCCAGTCTCTGTATCCTGTTACTATTGCCAGGAAACTGCCCTCTGGTATCAAAAGTCCCTAAACTTACTATTATTCACTGTCCATGGTCTTTAGGCATTAGGCTGCTGACTCCTTTGCTCCCACCCTGCAGTCTTGCAACAAACCTTCCGCTGTCCTGGGGGAGAGAGCTCTACTCAGCTGCTGTCTCCTCACTGCTCTTCCCCAGACTGAGCCCTCAGCTCAGCTTTTATCCTTAGGCTGCCTCCAGCTACGCCCACCCACAGCTGTTTCTCTTTAGGTGTGGGTATCCTCTCCTGGCAGCACCTGCAGCTCTGCTAGCACTGGCAACTGCCGGGTGCTAAGTGTCACGTCAAGGGCCAGCACTTCTCCTAAGCTGCGCCCTGCTACATCCTCCCAAACCAATCCATTCCAGAGCTTAACCCTTTACGTCTCTAATGTAGGAAACAGTTCGATACAATATTTTAAAAGTTCCCAAGAAAAGTGAACCAAAACAAACAATTGTCACAACAACGAACATCTCATAAGCAACAGCAGTAGGTGTTGGTTGCATTCTATACACATGTTACACAGTCTATACACAGTCTATACACATGTTACACAGTCAATTCAACTTAAATACTTGCAGTGAAATCTAGATATGGTTTATGGTTTCCAGCTACTTACTTAGGATCCGTTGTTCAAATCACAATGAAATCACTACACAACATGCTTGCCTGTCTCTTCCCAAGAGAGAAACCCAATACTAGAAGAGCAGATATAGGATTCAAATAAATTAGCAAAGCTGTATGAGTAATGGTGCTTGCCCCAAACATGCCAGGTTCTAGACTTTAATTTAGGTTCAAATTTAGGTTTAATTTATCAGAAGGTTTAATTTATCAGAAGAAAATTCATCAGAAGAAAAATAAACTGAAAAGAAAATTGAATGCATGAAAGCTATAAAATAAAATCCCAGTCCAATTGAAGGTAATGGCAAAACCCTCATTGACTTGAATGTGGGCAGGATTTTACTGATAAGGTAGACACACTGCAAAAATTATAAAGCTTAGAATAAATGTTTAATCATGTAAACCACAGGCAGGGACCGGGTCTATTCCTATGTTCTGTACAGTGCCAAGTACATGACCGGCGCTATATAAATGTTAATAATAATAATAATAATAATAATAATATTTGGTTTTCTCATACCTTAAAGTGACATGTTTATTAATAAAACAGAATACTTATCAATGGGACTTCTACAACTTCAGCAGTTTAAGAAAGCACAATATTAAACAGCCACAAGGAGAGAAAATAACCTGATTATGATTACTGATTGTACAGTGCTAGATACACTTTTTGCACTATATAATTAATAATACTAATAATTAATGTACCTTTTCATGATATTTTAAGTCACTATTCCTTTTTCAATTTGATGCAATGTATATTTTAAAACAGCATTTTCTGAGTCATCACGTGCTGAATATGAACAGTTAGTTACTGATTACCAGACACACACAAAAAGCTTTTTGCAGACTTTTGGTGAAACCATAAGTGACAGCGCCATCATGGTAACCGAGTCCCGATCGGGAGGGAGAGCTGCGGTGGACATGGTCAGGTCCAGGGATCGCCACGAAACATTCACATGACCCAGCTGCCAGAGGAGTGGGGAGCTGCACAAAGGTGCGGCTGAGCAACCTTGCTCCCACGCTGTGGCCAGCGCCTCGTCACCCACCATGATGGGCAAGCATGGTGGCCAGTCCTGACAGACCCAATCTGGACCAGGCCACAGTGGGCTACAACAAGCAACATTGTAGCCCACTGTAGCCAGCTCTGGCCCGATCAGGCAGACGGCAGCCCGGTCTCCAGAACCTCAGCCCAGGCTAACCACTAACCAGGAGAAATCTGGGTCAAATATGTGGCAGGGCTCCAAGAAACGTGATGGTGGCCTAGAGGCCAAAGTGGATCACAGCAGGCCTAAGTGTGCTGCCATCACATTTGTTAACACTCTTTGTGATGGATTGAGATGTTGAGCTATTTCACCAACAAAGTTTCCATAGTTCACTCTCTTTTGCTAAAACCATACTCATTCGGGACTAAACTTGCTCCTGAATGAAGGGTGTTTTCCAATTTTGACATTCAACAAATGTAAATGTTTTCCCATTTTTAATGGGGAATAATGGTCTTTTTACTGACTTGTGTGGAAAAGAAATTATTCCATTGGAGAGGTACAGCATGCAAAGCCAAACTGTAGTATTTCTATGAGAAATTTGGTGGGAAGATATTCACTGGATTCACCCATCTCTATTTATGGGTGTGATTTAATCGGTCACACCCTCTGGTAATCTCTTCTCCTTTACACTGCAAAGAAGAGGCACTTAATCATTCACTGTAGATAGCGGGGGAGAAGGTTTCATTAACAGGCCTTTTTCTAAGTGATCTGAAGCAAGAGATAAATGTATTTATTGTTTAAATATTTGGAGTGGTGGTAGGGTAGAGAAGAGGAATAACAGCCTCTCTTGGTACTTGGTGTTGGATTGCATCTTTTATGAGGCATAAGGTAGTGATTAGGAAGCTTAGTTTTAGCAGCAATATAGTCATATATACCTCCATATACTGCAATACTTTTTCCCAGGGTTAGGATTCCATTCCCAGTTTCCATACAGAAGATAACAGCAGGATTGTGTTTAGGATCAATATAATTAATGGTGCTGTGAATTGGAATCTCTTTTCAGTGAGATTCCAATTAGGCTATTGGTATGTGAATGTATGTATGTGGGCAAGCTTATGCATGCAGACTCATCTGTGCCTTTTTAAATATGTAGGCCTCACTCAAAACTCTCCCTCCAAATACCTTTTGTTGCTAAGTGAGTTCCTACCTGGATCTGAATTTTGGAGCTGGCCCCTGTTTATATAATGAGCTAGCTTTCTTAGACCAGAGCACTAACTCTGGCAAAAAGATTTAATTCAGATCTGTAGTCAAACTTTCCAGTTCACACCCATTGCTAGTTTTTACCTTCAAACTCTGAATTAGTAAAAAACGAGATCACAAGGAGCTCTGTTTTCTCTAGTGAGACAGAAACTTTTTGTTGACCTAAAAATAAATATAAAGCACAACTGCTGTTTTGGGTTAGCAAACAGTTCCAAAGCCTGGTGTCCCCAAAAGCTAGCCCTCTCCCCCAAAAGAAATACGATTCTTGATCAGTCTTGTTTCAAAGGATAAACTAGTAACGTTTTATGCTGGAAAGCTTGGATACAGGTCTTAATACAGGTTTTCACATATTTTTAGGAGATGGAATTCTGAGAGGTATCGAACAACCCCATCTCAGTACTTCAGAGGGTGTTTTTTGACGAGCATGGCTGGAGGGGAGGTATCTGTGTCTGCTGAGTGGAATTGTCGCAGAGCTCCCACACACATGGAGGGGGTGGGGAGTGGGGAGGGATTCTAATGAGCAGCTCCCTGGGTGGCCATCATACCCAGTCTCCATGCACTCCCGTTACCACAGACCAGCCGTACAAACAATTCATACGGGCAGCTGTTCCCCCTCCACCACTCCGCAACACCCCCCCATGCCCTGCCCAGCCTTTGTCATAACGAACACATGTGGACACCTTGGAAATAGGAAACTGTAGCTGCCAGTAACCCCTTCCTGCCCAGGAGTGGGTACAACTGCTGCAGTTACTGGCAGCCTTGGGCTACAATGGAGGCACATACCAGGTTGGGGGAGCATGCAGGAAACTGCTGTCCAAGCTGCTGTCTTTCATGGCGTTGGCTCATCTCTTGTGAATCATGAGGGGGGCTTATTGTGCTTTAAGCCACTATGGTGGTGTATTTTATGCAAGTGTCTTTTAAGAGCTTCCCAGAGTGCTCCCAGCACAGCAGGACTGTGGGCAAGACCAGGGAGGTTGCCGGTCATGTACCTATCCACTAGCATAGGTGGGCAGCCTGGTTCAAACAGGTCAGGGATGCGTGGGCGTCTGTCCCCCAGACGGGGGACTCTGGCTTTTTCTCCGGTGCCTGTGGCTGTGTGCGCCATGGAAGCGCACCTCCATCCATACCACCTTCAGACGGGCGTTTGGGTGTGTGGTTAATGGGTGGAAGCATATCAGTAATCCTATCAATTTCAAAGGGGCTACCTCAATGCTTAAAGCGAATTACATTCTCTGCAGGATCAGGATTTTAGTTCTTTGTACTATAGAAATAATGGCCCCATGTAACTTTGAATTTGGATCAAAATTGCCTTAACAGTAAGTATCTTCTTTATGGATGCTCCATCAAAATTTGAGAAAGAGACACCTGGGTGGGTAACCTTTTCCCTCCCAGGGGCCACTTTGAAAATTAGTACAAACTCTTAAGGGCCGCATAGAAGTTGAGGGGAGGGGGGAGGTGCATAAGGGATGTGCTCAAGAAAAGAAGGCCCTCAGCACCCAATGATGGATCTGTGCATTGGATCTGCCTCCTGTCCTTTTGTGTACATGCCTTCTTCTCTGCTCACTTACCCTGAGCTCAGTTTTTTGGTGACTGGCAATAGGAACTTGATCCAAGAACTAGAAAGGGGCCACTTTTTAAAAAGGCTGCATTTGGCCTCAGGCCTGAGTTTTCCTACCCCTGGTTTATGGAGATGCAGGCGCTGAAAAAAGGAATATCCATTATATCCTATAGAGCTGCAGGGTATTGAATAAAGGTCATCCAATTTGTAAAAAGGGGGCATTGGTTACAATAATCACATGGAATGGTTTTCTCCCAGATAAGGTATATTTTGTGAAAACACAGTCACAGTCTCTTCTAGACTCTGCCTTCATAGCCTAATCTATCTGCTATCTGCTGCCTTAGTTCACCATTGCCACCTCCCAACCCCATTAGTGGGACCAACCCCAAAGGTAGTGCAGAAGGGTAGAGATATATTCTGGGAAAGGGTCCCACACTCCTTCCACAGCAACTATTGGTTCTGTTTGGCTGTTCTGCCCCTCTCCTTGCTGTGCCCATCCCACCTTTAAGAAATTCGGTAACTCTGGATCATGCCAACTGAAACCCCCAAAGAAAATAATAATATTAAGCAACTTTCCAAAGTACAGAACAGTTATTAACACTGTTAAATACCTCAGATAAAAGCGCAGCTCAACACCAGAGAGCCTAATGCCTATATTAAAAATTGACAGTCTGCCTTGAAAATAATGGAGCTTGACAGCTGGAGGATGAAAGGCTGCAATAGAAGAAAAACATGGGCCACCACCCTTGACATTGGTGACCACCCCCCTGTCGACTGCTTCTTCCCACAGCCCAGTTTTCAAAAGCTCTTCCCACTCTAAGAAAACGTATCAGAACCTAAGAGTTTATCTGACCTGACCTTTACCCTACTGCTGAACCCTCTTTCATGTCAATTCCCTTCACAAAAGACACCACATGTAAGATCCCTGCCGTGCTTTGTCTTGTTTGGCCCCCATTCTTATTATTTCTTTCAATATATATATATATATATATATATATATATATATATATATATATATATATATATTTTCAACAGATAAGGAAATCCCCAGGAAATTATTGGAACACATTAAATATGAGTGTGTGTTTGGTATCCTTGATAGTTTGAATGAAGCCAACAAGCCAGGAGTTTGGGGGAAATGACAAAATAATCACGAATTCTAAGTATAAGAGTTTCAAGTGAAGACAAGAGTGTTTATAGCTGTATTATACTACTGTATTGGGGTTTACGTTTTGTGGTTTTAGTTTATTTATTGGTATTTTTTATTCCAATGGCTTCTTTCTCAGATGTTGTAAATTGACTTCTAAGGGTGTTTTCACACAAGACACTCTCCACCCATTACCCACCCACCGCCCACCCATAATACATGTTACAGTGCACCCATAGGGCAATACTGCAGCTCTGCAACATGTATAGTGGGTGGGTAGTAGGTGGAAAGTGTCTTGTGTAAAAACAGTCTTAGTCTTATCCTTTGGGTGTGTGTGTTCTGAAAGCCAGCAAGGCCTGGGTATGGTTCTCTAGCATGAATGTTTTTATGTCTTGATTAGGGATGGGCGAACAGATCGCGGTTCGGGTTCGGCCATTCGGTTTGGTCCGGTTCAGTTCGCCCGTTCGGTTTGGCCGTTCGGTTCATTCACCGTGTTTGGGTTTGACCATTCCGTTTGGTCCTTTCAGTTCGGTTCGGGCATTTGGAAAAAGGCTCTCTGTGCGAGAAATGATGGCCCCAGACCCATGATGGTGGGTCCTGGCGCTAGAGTGGCAGCTTCTAGGTATTGGTCGCAGCCCTCCCTGCCAGTAACTTGGCCCCTCAACCTTGATGGTGGGTCCTGGGGCTGGAGTGGCTGTTTCTTGATGCGCTGGAATGACATCGTCTCTGTGCGAGGAATGATGGCCCCAGACCCATGACGGTGGGTCCTGGGGCTAGAGTGGCAGCTTCTAGGTATTGGCCACAGCCCTCCCTGCCTGTAACTTGGCCCCAGAACCCTGATGGCGGGTCCTGGGGCTGGAGTGGCTCTTTCTTGATGCGGTGGAAAGACATCATCTCCATGCGAGGAATGATGGCCCCAGACCCATAACGGTGAGACCTGGGGCTAGAGTGGCAGCTTCTAGGTACTGGCCACAGCCCTCACTGCCAGTAACTTGGCCCCAGAACCCTGATGGCAGGTCCTGGGGCTGGAGTGGTTATTTATTGATGCGGTGGAAAGACATCACCTCCATGTGAGGAATGATGGCCCCAGACTCATGACGGTGGGTCCTGGGGCTAGAGTTGCAGCTTCCAGGTATTGGCCACAGCCCTCCCTGCCAGTAACATGGTCCCAGAACCCTGATGGCAGGTCCTTGGACTGGAGTGACTGTTTCTGGATGCAGTGGAATGACATTGTCTCCGTACGAGGAATGATGGCCCCAGACCCATGACGGTGGGTCCTGGGGCTAAGGTGGCAGCTTCTAGGTATTGGCCACAGCCCTCCCTGCCAATAACTTGGCCCCAGAACCCTGGAAGTGGGTCCTGGGGCTGGAGTGGCTGTTTCTTGATGCTTTGGAAAATTGGTTCTCTGTGTGAGGAATGAAGGCCCCGGACCCATGATGGTGGGTCCTGGGGCTAGAGTGGCAATGTCTAGGTATTGACCATAACCCTCCATGCCTTTAAAATGGGCCCAGAACCCTGACTGTGGGTCCTGGGGCTGGAGTGGCTGTTGCTTGATGTGGTGGAAAGACATCGCCTCCGTGCGAGGAATGGTGGCCCCAGACTCATGACGGTGGTTCCTGGGACTAGAGTGGCAGCTTCTAGATACGTATTCTCCACAGCCCTCCCTGCCTGTAACTGGGCCCTAGAACCCTGATGGCGGATCCTGAGGCTGGAGTGGCTGTTTCTTGATGCGGTGGAATGACATCATCTCTGTGCGAGGAATGATGGCCCCAGACCCATGACGGTGGGTCCTGGGGCTAGAGTGGCAGCTTCTAGGTATTGGCCACAGCGCTCCCTGCCAGTAACCTGGCCCCAGAACCCTGACAGTGGATCCTGGGGCTGGAGTGGCTGTTTCTTGATGCAGTGGAATGACATTGTCATTCCACTGCATCAAGGGGGGAGGCAATCAGTTTTGTTTCTTGCCCCTTTGGCTCCGTGCAGCCTAGCCCATGGCCAATCACAGACTGCAAAGCCAGTGGTCTGAGGCGAAAAGGGATGGTGATTCGGGAAGCTGGCTGCTACTCCAAGCCTCTCCACCCCTGGTACCTGGAAGCCTGCTCCTCAGCTGACTCCCCATCCCTGTCATGTATGTTTTGCCTTCCAGTGACATGTTTTTGCCACCCGAACTCACCCGAACGCAATCCGAACTGACCAAACTGTTCGGTCATTTCGATGTTCAGAATTGAGTTGGTTCGATCTGTTCGTGTTTGTGTTCGGTCGTTTGAACAGGCTGAGTTCGGGCTGAACTCCAAACTTCTGAACTGCATTTGCCCATCCCTCGTCTTGATTAGATTTTAAGTTCCATGGAGCAGGGACTGTCTCTATGTTATGTGTATCTGTACACATATAGTAGGGCTATATAAATGATAAATAGTAATAGTAATGTATTTAAACAGGATGCTACCCGCATGGCCACCCAGGAGCCACTCATCCGACCTCTCATCTGAAGATGGTGTGGGGTGATGCACACTTCTGTGAGCCACTCAACACACACCCATGGCCATTCTGGGTGCATTGCTGAGTGCGCTGTGTGGGGCAAGCCAAAAACATGTGTGGCAATGGACGCCCACACTTCCCCATCCCATATGAACTGGGGCAGTCACCCATGCCAGCAGACAGGTCCCCCACTCATAGGCACTGTGAGCGGAGGACATGGCCTTTTAAAAGTAACAGGAAATGGCCACAAGCGCTGAGGAGCCCAGTTCCCCAGCACTCACGCCCAGGGCATGTCAATTTCAAAGGCCAGCCACCATGCTACCCCCTCCCTCATGGTCCATGACAGGGGGAGTCCAAGGTAGCTGCCACAGTAGCCACACTGGGAGCTCTCCCCAACTGTCCACCTAAGTGGTTGCTCCACAACTGTGCCACACAGAGGCCACGGGCTCCATTCCCCAGGCTTGCTTTTTAAAAAACACCCCATGAGGGCAAACTGTCAAGCTTCAAAGAGTTGGTTGGACCCCTCTCTTGCCATTTTCTTTCTAATGCCCTGGGAGCTCCTCATATATTTGCATGGAGGGAAGATTTGTGGGCTGAGTGACCAGTTGGTAGCTCTGTGCTGACACTGCTGAGCCATTAAAGAAACTCTATAAGGAAGGGGAGAAGAGCCCAGAGCTACTGTAGCATCTGGGATACAATAGCAACCACAAATCAGTTCAGCTAGAACTCTGAGCTAGGCTTGCTAGATGTTCCTTATTATAAGGGGCATCTCTTATTTTAAGGGAACATACCTTATTTCAGAACCCCACAGCTCCAAAGAAAAAAAATGGGAGTTCCTTATTTCAGAAACCCACCACTCTATAGAACATAATGGACATTTCCTATTACACAGCTCCACAATTTTATATGTTCCTTATTTCAGAGCCTCTCAGCTCCACAAAACATAATGCCAGGCGCTTATTTCAGAACCACATGGCTTTACAAAACATAATAGACACCTCTTATTTCCGAACCCCATGGCTCCACAGAACAGATTCATAATGAATGTTATTGATATATGATCTTAATGGATCTAATCCTAGAATTACCAAAGAAATAGCTTTCTTTGCATTAAAAGCTGCCAGGGAGAGAGTTAAATTTGTGGAAAGCCATTTGTTGGACTGCAAAGGAGATCAAGATGTTTAGTTTTTTATAATTCTGTAAAGAAATTTGACTTCTTATTGTTTTTATTGGTATATTTTTATCTCTCATGTATGTATAGTTGAGATGATTTTAATGTTATGGCCTTGTGACCTCAACAATAAAGATACATCTGATCTGATCATTATGGATGATCCTTATTTCAGAATGCCACTTTGTAGGGATGGGCGAACGCGGTTCAGAAGTTCGGAGTTCGGCCCAAACTTGGCCTGTTCGAACCCGAATCCGAACACGAACTGACCAAACCAAACTCAATTCAGAATGTTGAAATGACCGAACAGTTCGGATCGCGTTCGGGTGAGTTCAGGTGGCAAAAAAAGGTTCACTGGAAGGTCAAATGTGACAGGGAGGGGTAGTCACTGAGGAGCAGACTTCCAGGCACCAGGGATGGAGAGGCTTGCAAGAAATGAAACTATCTGCCTCTCCCCTTCCCAACACCTTCTGAGCTAGTCACTGTTCCTGAGCAGCAGGTGTTTCAGAAGGCTCCCTCTCCCAGCATTTTCCAGTTCCCCAATCCATTGAAATCCTCCTCCCATTTCACCCATCCAACCCATCTACCCCCATATTCTCATTCATTTATTTAGCTTAGTTTAGATAGATTTAGATTGCTTTAAGTTTCATTTCAGTTTTGTACTGAAATGAAACTTAAACCTTAAACTGAAGTCTTGTGTTGTTTGTGATTCCCCCCATCCCATATAGATAGATAGATAGATAGATAGATAGATAGATAGATAGTAGACAGTTGTAGGAGTTAGCTTAGTGATAGAGATAGCGTTAGTGATTTAGTTTTAGTGTTTGTAGGAGTAGGCCTGTGTACTTATTAGATAATCCATTTAGTTCATAGCATTTAGAATAGTTAATAGCAGTTAGATTTAGTGTAGATAGATAGATATAATATTAGATAAAAAAATTAAATTTAAAAAACCCATATAAAAACCAAAAAACCAAATAAAAAACAAACAAAAAAACCATATAAAACCAAATAACCCCCCCCAAAACATTAAAAAAAAAACATAACAAAACATTTCCTGAACGGCCGAACCCGAACCGAATGGCCGAACAGAACGGCCAAACATGAACCGCGATCTGTTTGCCCATCCCTACCACTTTGTAGCATCCCTTACATTTTAAATTTTGACCTGGTAGTAATAGCTGACATTCCCACATTCCCAAACTATCTTCCAGCTGCTGTTCAAAGTTCATCTACTCAGGCTTTCATAGGGGAGAGGGTTTGAATGCTTAGACCACAAATTATCTGTTGAGATATTAATGTATTTTCACAATGATCCTTTTATGTGTATACTGTGTACCAACTTCCATGCACAGATGCATAGCGATATAAGCTTAAGACAAAATATCTAGTCATAAGTAGATATTGTTTATAGCTATGTATGCAACTTATTATCTATTACTTCTAATGTAATCACAACAATTTTTCCTTTAAGATTATAATGAGCTTGAGCGGAAAACTGAAGACAGATAAGCACTGATAGACATACTACTGCAACTGTTTTCAGAACACAAGACATTGGGGAACTGAATTAAGACTAATAAATATCAGGTTACTTTATTGATAATACCAGCTGAGATCATTTCTTTCTTAGTGATTCCAAAGGTCCTGAGGAAGGATAATTTTAATTCCCTTGCTGTATCCCAGGGAACAGGAAAACATCCTACATACAGTAGAAGAGCCAGGAGTTTCGAAAGGCCTTGTGGCATAATGAAAAGTGAATGGAACTGAAAGGCCATTGCTAGCAATTATACTGACAATAAATGAAGTTTCACAAGGAGGCTGAAGCACAGGGAAGAAAATCCATTTTGAAAGTTGAGTGAACACTTGTGGAAATATTTTGCTGTAACCCCCTTTTTTGTGAGACATGGGGTGGTGGTGTGAAAAATGAGTTAGGAGGTACTTACATCCAATAAGAACAAGGCCCAGCTGTGGATTTTGATCTGTATTCCCATCCCTGACTGTGAAATATTGCTTATTTGGAATTTTTCAAATCCAGCTTCATTTAAAGTCTAGTCTCCTTTCCCACTTATGTGACGAGATGACTTACACTCAGTAGGAGAGAAGACTTTTGCCTTGCTTACATTAAGGATACAGACACGGATGTAGCCCTCCCTCTTGTGGATACCAGTACCACCCCCCACCCAAATGTGAATGAACTGTGCCTTCATTAGGGATGTGCAAACGCCGTTCAGAAGTTCGGAGTTTGGACCGAACTCAAATAGTTCGGTCGACCGAACGGAACTTTCGAACCGAACTTGAATTCGACTGAACTGTTCGGTCGAATCCGAAACAGTTCGGAAGGCCAAAAACCCTGGTTTTGAATGTATGAACTTGGTTCGGAAGTTCGGAATTCGACCAAACTTGAATAGTTTGGTCGACCGAACTGAACTTTCAAACCGAACTTGATTTTCAAACTGAACCGAATTTCTGAACTCAGTTCTGTTCACACATCGCTAGCCTTCATAAACGATAACATACTCTAATGTCAGCACAATGCCAGATTAAGGGCATTTTCACACAAGATACTCTCCACTCACTACCCACCCACCCTCTATACATGTTACAGGGCAACCACTGCAGTCCTGCAACATGTATAGTGGGTGGGGGGTTAGTGGGTGGAGAATGTCTAGTGTGAAAATGCCCTACGATATAGCAGTGCAACATGTCTACAGCATGGAATTATATAATTAAATAGTACTCCATTGGCACGGGAGACCAATGACATCATGGAGTGAGATAAGGCATTGTCTCTGGTGTCAAAGTGAAAAGTATCTATCCACTATTACTTTATGGACTCGAAGCACCTGCAATAAATGAAAAAGATATCAGAAGCTTGCAGGTAGGAGAGCTGAGGGATACTAGAAAGATGGCAAGTAAGGAAGGGTTTGAGGACAAATGAAGACATTCAAACCATGGTTTCTAAACAGGAAATTACCCATTGTAGCCCCTTATGATGACTGAATGCTGCACACCCTGCTAACTACATGGTGGAGCATCCTATTTAGGGACATGATTGGATGGAACTTATTATTGACATTAATGAATTGCTCTGTGGGTCTGCAAAGATGCTTAGGATTGGAACAAAAAGAAAAGCCTGCGTGGATGAATGTGATTCTTTAAGTGTAGACTAAGACTGCTTTCGCACGTTCTGCTCCTGGCCAGTCTGCGCAGATTTTGACTCTGTGAGACAATCTGGAAGCTAAAACATGTGGAGTTTGGCCGTGTGAAAGCCACCTCCTGCCCCCGGTGTGGCTTTACCAGTAGTTACCTGAAAAAGTACAGAACTGGATTTTCCTGCTCTGCACTCTTCTGGGTGATCACCGGCAACGCTGCGTGGAGGGGCTTTCACACCAGCCAAACCCTGTGCGTGTTTTGGTTTCCAGATTCTCTCCTGGATCTAAAATCTGCACGGACTGGCCTAGAGCAGAAGATGTGAATGTGGTCTCAGTCTTATGCCTAGTTCCTGCATGGAGCTCTACACACGAAAAAAGTGTTTTTTAGATGGACGGTGAGCCCGCCGGAGACTGGCACTGCTACGGGGACCCACCCCCATGACCACCATTTAGCAGCTCCACCTGGGTCCACCACAGATAAATCAGCAGTGTCCCTAAGCCACAGATTGCCCACGCAGCACCCCACCCTACCCCATAGAGCTGTGGGCACTCACCCAGCACTCTAGACTGGCACCTGAAACTCCATGGTGCTGAATGGGGCAACAGACAAACGGGCATGGAGCTGCACCGTGGGTCTACGGCTGCGCAACCAAAGTGCAGCAGCTGCACGTTAAGTCATTGCCCTGGGTTTGGCTAGCCCACTCCATGCAGCATGCTCCTGGATCTTCCAGAGCACTGCCAGCAGGGCTCCCCATAGCAGCCGCAGCCTGCTCCCAGCTAAACATGTGGCAAGGGTCCTTTCTACCCAAAGAGACTACTGACCTCAGTTGAGCTCCAATAGGTCTCAAGTCAAACTGCATAATGCCGAATCAAGGCCTTACTTCTTTAGTTCCAGTTAACTTGAAAATCTATGCAAGTTCTTTACCAGAAGGTATGATCTTAAAGTCTTTGCTTTTATTATGAAGTATGGGTATGGAAACCAAACAGTGAGAAAAGAATAAGTGAAAATGCAAATGACAAACTGAAAATAATCTGGAGTCAAAATTAAATTCTTAATTCTCTGGTGTGGAGTGGAGGTAATTGATGAGACTTGTATGTATGTCCAGGTTAACACAATCATTCTGCTACATAACCATAGAGCTACTCGGTTCTTCCATGCTTTCATGGAATAAGGCCACATGAGAAGCATATTATGTTTTCTAGTCCCTGAAAGTGATTTTGTGATTTTGACTGCATGATGGTTTAATGCATTTGAGCAGGGCTGGACTTAGGATTTTTGCAGCTGTAGGCACGTCTGAGGCTACTGCCCTCCGAAGTCATACACGCCAAGCCAAACACCCCAAGCCACACACCTCCCCAAGCCATGCCAGGCTCTCCCCTTGAGGGATTTTTTTTTTTTTTAAATGAAATAAATCAAGCATAAAATATTAATTTAAAAATCCTACTCACCCAAATAGGTTGTGCTGAGGGGGCATCCTCAGCTGATGCCCAGAAACCCAGCCTAGCACCCCTGGCACCACCCCCACCCCCTGGCTGACTGGACTGGGGGTGGAGCTGGGCTGGTTGGGGGCAGGCAGGTGAACGAGTGGGTTGGGGAGTGGATTGGGAGCAGACCAGGGAGCAAGTGAGCCAGGTGAGGGCTGGCCTGGGAGTGAGCAGGCTGGAAGAACAGGTGGGCTGGGGGAAGGCCAGTAGGCCAGCGGGCCAGGGAGCAAGTGGACTTGGCAGGCCAGGGAGTGAGCGGGCTGGGTGGCCCACAGCATGCTGCATATTTGCTCTCTGAGCATGAATAGCTGGTGTACACATGGCTGAGATGCACACAGGGAAACTGGATGCTGCAGCCGTATGCACAGCTGATCCGATCATGACTTAGCTACGCAGATGGCTGTGACAGCAGGTAGGAGAGAGAAGTGGAGGTAGCTTTGGGCGATGTTTTTGCTGCACCTCCAAATCCACCGCCTAAACAACCACCTAGATTGCCTGCCCCTAAGTCCAGTCCTGCATTTGAGCAAGGAAATGTGCTAAGTACTGATGTTACACATATGCAAAAGTTTAATAAAAATAATCTTTACCTACACGGTCTGGCCCTTCATACCTCAGGGATCACCTCACCCGGCCTCCGCGCCCCAGAATGACCCCTTCAGTCCTCTGGGGGCACCTTCTTGGAGGTCCCCCGTGTAAAACGGGGGGCCACAATGGAGAGGGCATTCTTGGTGGCCGTGCCCTGATTGTGGAACTCCCTCCCAGAGGAAGCTTGTCTGGCCTCAAGTTTGTTGGCCTTCTGCCGGGCCTGTAAAACCGGACTGTTCTCCCAGGCCTTTGGAGGCAGGGAGGGGGGGTTGGGATAAAATTTGGGGGAGGGTTGTTTTTAGAAGGATTTTTTAGATGTTTTAAATTTGTGTGTTTTATTGTCGTTTTAAATTATTGTTATTCTTTGTACTGTAAGCCGCCGCGGGATGCCATAGGCATGAGGGGACAGCGAAGAACTATAAATAAATAATTAAATAAATAAACATGCATTGCCATACAATATGCAACATATTTACCACACCACACCATGCCCTTCTGGACATGGGACTACCAACGCTACTAAGCTTCTTGTTTCTCCATTTAAGCACTCTGAAATCTACAGTTTTTCTTTCAGCAACATGAACACAGGCTATTAACACTTTGACTAGCTTCTGAGGAAACTCTGATTCAGTCCTCTCAGCAAGTTAAGAAAAACAAATGCAAGTGCCATCCACTAATTTTCCAAACCCTAAGCAGGCTAATATGTGAAGAATGCTGGTTGTACAGTGAGTTTCGGTAGCATGTTTCTTTCTAAACAATTCCTAGTTTTCACAAGAGGGCTAGCTGATAATGACTGCATTCCTACAGTGTCTTTTCCCAAAGGATCTTGAACTATAAACATTGGATCAAATCCAGTTCTGGCTTTCACTGGTGTCATTCTGGAAGAACTCCAATGACATGGAAAAGAGCAGAATGTCAGTTATTTATTGGACCCCTGAGAGGTATGCATTATATTACATCAGTTTTGGGGGTTGGTAAACTGAGGCAAGGATAGGCCCCTGTTGAGTGAATGAGTCAGTGTCTGAGCTGAAAAGAGGGCCCGCCAGGCTGTGAGGCACTTATGAAAACTGTAATTTAAAAACAATAACAATTGTAGGAAAAATGGATAATCATTTTAGAAGCTACTGTAATTTATGGAGACCCAGGAAGGATAGGTAGACTGAAACAGGTAGTTCATTTAAAAATGATTACTATTTGTCTTGTTGATATAGAGTTGTCCCATATGCAGGATGTTTAAAGAGGAAGGATGCTCTTATGGATAAGGCACTGAGGGTGGGACTCAGGAGATTTGGGTTCAGTTTCCCACTCTGCCACATATTCCCTGTGTAGAGAAAGTAAACTTGCCGTTTTGGTCCCAAATATAGGCAAAAGAGACAAAGTAGTACAGTGATATCTTTTTTTCCGGCCAACTACATTTGGTAATTCCCTGTGTGCCCTTGGGGGAATCATACGGTTTAACTCTTTCAGGAAATGCCATAGGTTTCTAGACAGAGACGGTTCCTTACTATGTGTGAAGCACAAGGGACCCTTCTCAATCAAGGTTGTGATCTCTAGGTTCTACACCTAAAATCATTTATATTGAGAACGGTTTGAGATAATGTTATTCACATCCTCCCACAGTATCATGATAATTGGTGTTTTCAGAAGCACTAGGTTATGAGCCCAGCCACTGTTAATATCACAGGTAGTAGAAATGTCTCAGTTTAAGGACTTCCCAGACTTTTTGCTCTTTTCTATTAAAGCTGAGTCTCTGTTAAGATAAATGAAGTTTGTAGCCCCTTTCCTTTGTGAGGATACCCTTTCCAATCCCTATACAAAGCCATGTTCTGTTGTCTTGTTAAGCTAGTCATGCAGAAAACCGTTTCCAGCCAAAGAATAGGAGTAGCAAACGTATGAACTCTATACCTCAATGAGGTGTTAACTTCAAAGCCTAGCTGGACCATTTAAATGCTAACATTATTAGGCAAGGAAGTCTATGAAACAAGCACTCAGTGGGAGTCAAAGAACTTTTTAAAAAGCATTTTCTTTATGCTCATCACACCCCAATTCATTTAGGATGGGCTCTTGTTCTGTGCCTACCAGTTCACTAATTAAGACTTTTTTGCTTGCCACAATGTTTAGACTGGAGGGTCTGAGTTTCCCCTTCCACTCCTTTGCCATTGACATTTTTTCCCTATCTCCCTTACTTAAGTTATAATTACATTGCAGGAGCTTATCTCCAAACCAGAGAATGGCACATTGCTACCACTATCAACAGCTAGACAAAGGATCAGTCAGGAACTGATGTGGACTAGTCTGTGTTTACACCGTACCTATAAAACTGGTCTAAAATGCTAATGCCAGTTTGATGATGAGTTCAGTGTAGACTAGGACAAATTGTTTTCATTGCCATGTCAGTTATTTTCATTAAAGAACAGTCCTATCAGGGATCAATCCAGATTAAATTACATGGTACTATCTGTGATTTGTCTCGGTTTGTGTTGACCAAATACATCATGATCAGCACCATGTTCTTTAACTCAGTCAGTCCACATCCTGTTCACATACAGTTTTTAAAAGTGCAGTCACGAATTGAGCCTAATCCATTTTTAGACGTGCGCGGCGGTGCCCGCGCTTGTTTTCCAAAAGAGCCGGCATCCCGATTTACACGTGATGCGCAAACACGCATGCGCGGGCGATGCACACCCATTTCCAGCCGCGAACTGACCGGGTCGGTGATTGAGGCTGGTCATACACGGCTGGAAATGGATGCGCATCGCCCGTGCATGCGCTATTCAGCGGCGGCATCACATGTAAATCAGGCTGTCGGCTCTTTTGGAAAACAAGCGCGGGCGCCGCCGCGCACGTCTAAAAACCTCCATTACCATTTTGCAGCATGAGACAATGACCCGCTAACATGTAAGAAGACTTCTAATGAGAAAATATAAATATTTACACACTGCCAACAAACCTTCTCTGTTGAGGTGAAATTTAGTGTTTTTTATTCTAAAACCAGTGGTTCCAAAACCTTTTGTCTATGTGATCCCACTCTGAGACACAGATATAGTTCAATGGCCCCCGACAACAACAAAGACATGCAAAGTATGTTGACTGGGATTGTCACCCTATGCAAACAATGTGTGACCCTGCCTCAGGTTTTGACCTATAGTTTGGGAACTTCTGTTCAGTTCCTAAATATTTTAAAAAGAATGTAAAATAAACAGAATTATTATATCATCTGAATTCTCATACAATGAAAATGTAAAGTCCCAAAATCTTCTATAAAACATATGTCATTGTCTGCTACTGGTTCCATAAATCTGCAATGGATTTTCCTCACTCATGTGGATTTGCAAGTCTCACCAGACATTGTCAGTGTTTTATACACATTAATGTTCATACAACCATGATGTGTTCGTTTCTTCCAAAATGGGACAATTCCCCATGGACTCTATGATTTTTCTACACCTTTCCAATAGACCTCCTATTTAGTACAAAAAGACAGATTCCTATATACAGCTGGTCAAAATAGAAAAAAATGATGTACCTCTTCCATTTGTCTCCAAATTCAGAATGTTACAATTTGACATTTTATTGAAAATTCAAAGTGTGAAAAATTTCAGCCAACTCCCTAATGAATCAAATGAAAAGAAAAGCCTTTCATGAAAAATTCTTTTTAATCTTTCATTTTTCTAAAGTTAAAATTTCAAAATTCGCTTTTAAAAAATATCAAACATCATAACATTCCTACCAGTTATTTATCCTATAAATGGTAAGATGAGGGCCCACTAATACTTTCTCACTGTCTGTCATAGCCTCCTTCTTTCTAGCCTCCTTGACAATCAAAATACAATCCTTCCAGAATGCAGCTGTGAAAATCATCTCCCCCTCTCAACTACTCCAGATTTCTTCATTGTCTTTTTCATCATCATGTTCAAATCTCTCCTCAACAGTTCAACCACTCTCTGCAACTTTGCTCTCATCTCTTATGACTCTACTTGCCGTGATCTCCATTCTGTCAGCTCTGCCCCCACTAAAGTGCCCTACCTCCCTCTTTTATGTGTTCATATAGAATCTCTGCTGTGTTGGTCCTAAATGTAAGAAATGGAGGCAAAGTAGTTCAAATGATATATTTTATTGGACCACCTTCTCTTGATACGAATATGCAAGCTTTTGGGCCATACAGGGCCTGAGGACTGACAGACTCATGGGGCTGGGAGAGACATCAATGGTCATCTAGTCTACCCCTGCAATGAAGTGCACAGATTCTACCCAAACCAGCTCTGAGAAATGTTTACCAAGCCACATCTTAAACCTCCAGAGCAGTGCAGTCCACAGCTCCCCTTACACACAACTGTTCTTGCCATTTAGAAAGTTTTCGTACGGTTGACCTTAATCTACCTTCCTACAGCTTAAACCTTTTGTCCTTCCCTGAGCATGAAAATTGAGAACACTCGCTTCCCATTTGCTTTAGAGCAACATTTTAGCTGTTAATGAGTGGGAGTGAGTGGGGATGCCCCACCCACCCACTGCACACGCATCGACATGCCTACACCCCCCCCAAGCGGTGGTGCCGTGTAAAAATGGCCTAAGAGTTACTGGCACAAACACTCTATACTTCTATAGGGTTAGAGTATAAATATACCTCCCAACATTTTGAGGAGTCAAAGAGGGGCAAGCCCCTCCCCCTTAGCCAATAAGATCTGCCCCTCCCCTCAGTGAATAAACTCTGCTTTCTCATACATAAATATCCACCTTCCAACATTCCCAGTGCTTCTCATTCTACGTAGTTTCTTGTTATCTCATCATCCTCAGGTTCTTTTCCTGGGAGGTAACCAGGAAAGAGATGATTAATGCGTGAATACTGTTTTTTCATCGCTCCCTCCTGACAGAGGAATTTTGACCCCGTGAAAGAGGGACAGTGGGATTCAGCATCCAAAGAGGGGCTGTCCCTTGAAGAGGAATTGTTGGAAGGTATGATATAAACGATAAAAGTTAGACCTATGAAACCTGGTGCAGTCTTTTGGCCCTTTTCAAATGGGGGCAAGTGCATGGGGTGTGTGTGCTGCAGTGAGTGGGTGGTGTATGGGAGGCCCGTTACATGGATGCCCCCCTCCATGCACAGAGGCACCTCCGTTTTCTCCAATGCCTCCATGCGGGGGTGATGGACAGAGGTGGGTGGAGCGCGGGAGCGCACCCCCANTTTCTCCAATGCCTCCATGCGGGGGTGATGGACAGAGGTGGGTGGAGCGCGGGAGCGCACCCCCACCCACCCACCCACCCACCGCGTCGCCCAGACACATACCCCCCGCTGCCCCCCCACCCGAACACATGGACAAGGGTGGGGGGTGCCTGTTATGTAATTGTCATTGCATGGGGATTAAAACAGCAGGAGGATCTGAACTTTTTGGCTTAAATATGACTATGTTTGCAGTTATCTTTTGATTTAAATTAACAATGACAGGTTCTCTTTTTTTGCTTGCAGTAAGACACCTAAAACAAGTGTAGCAGCTACTTTTGAATGAAACCGTATGGATGGGCCCTTAGTTCTTTCCCCATCTGCTTATGTTGTACATTATGGAGTCAATGGAGGATTGGCCCTTCTCATCATGCCAGCTCTGCTTAATACAGAGCTAAGTGGGATTGGAACAAAGGACATTATTCAGATACTGGAGACGGAACACTGATGTCTATGTTTTGTAGTCTATTTGAAGCTTTAGATTTTTAAGGGTCAGCAGCCTCCCCCAAGTCTTCTATTCATTTTGCTGGTACCCCTTGGCAATGGAGACTTTCTTTTTGAAACCTGGAAATCCTCGGGCTCCTAGAACTGACAGTTGCTCTATACAGAAAAATGTGTATATTTGAGATCACATCTGGTGTCAAATATATTTATCTTAAGAGTCCTGACCACACTGAGGCAATGTTTAAAGACTCCAATATTTTTAACCAAAACACTATGAGTCAGTCACCTGCTCTTTATATAGTTTCCCTCCTATCATTGCTGACTAATATATCCATGCATACATTTGTTTTCACTTTAGAATTTGCCTCTTCTTCCTCTTGACCTGAGCCTTGTGATTGGGAGAATGAGGTATGTCGATCTGGAAATATTCATTATCTTGGGATGCGTACCACACTAGATTTTGGCATCAATTAATGCTTCAGGTATCAATAAGCAGGTTCATTAAAAATGGGAAAGTTTCTTCCCTCTTAGTGGGGACATACCCATCATAGGGACAGGAGGGATATTTGTCCCAGAATCCCCAGCTGTGGCACAAGGTAATCAGCATAACCGCAGCCTCCAGTGCTCAGGCACAGCAAGCAGAGGGAGGGAGAGGTGCTGGGGGGAGGAGATGGGACAGGGGTGAGAATGGTGATGGGGGAGGAAAGTTCTTTTCTTGCACCTGTGACCATTCCAACCTAGCTACACCCCTGCCTCTTAGTTACTCGTGTAAATCTCCTATATGTCGGAGGGACACAGATTGAGTATACCTGTAGAGAAAAGGAATTGCCCATGTGGGATAGGGATGATTGAGGATTCCATATATGATCTTCTTGCGAGTTTATATTTTCTTGCTCCCATGCTGAAACAGATCAAATTTTTCTCCAAGAGAGAAAAATTGATATGGCTGCATCAGCAGACTGATTTTGATGTTGTTATGAACTTAGCTATTTTTGCTTCTCAGGTAGAGGCCATTAGGATTACCCATCCTATAATGGCTCTGAAATAAAATTAAGTGGAAGGTCCCTGCTGGTGAATGAGGGAACCAGATGTTGTATTCGGAAGGCTCCTATCTCTCCCCTTCTGCACTTCGCCCAGCGGGCAGCATGCCAAAAGGAGCTGTCCTTTAAAAGGGCAAGTCCCCAGTCAAGAAGGGAAGGGAAGGTGGGCGAGGGAGGGACCGCCCCACCTCATAGAGTACCCATTGAGACCATCCTATACTCCCTGCAGGAAAAATGGGAGGCTGTGAGGCAGTGGTGCAGCAGATAGCAACAGTGCCACAGTTTGTACCAGCCAGGCAGAGAAGGAAGGTTTACCATCAGCTTCCCGTGCCCCCTCAGCAGTCCTCTCAGGGGGCAGACAAGAGGTTGGGGGCGGTAGATTGGCTCCAGCCCAAGAAAGGGAATGCCCAGAAGTGGGAGAGCAGTGCCTTTTCCCCTCTGTGCACATTGGGGACAAAACCCCACCCGCACAGCACCCAAGGGGTGAACTGGACCCAGAACAAGGGAAGAGGATTGTAGGCATCATTAGGCACATGGAAACACTCAGCAGATAGTGCAGATACCCGTCCAACTCTTTATGCCAGAACTAGCCCTGGATGAGGTTGCAGGTCCTTCAATCCAACTCCCCAGTGGAGAGTTTATTTATTTATTTTATTTTAAAATTTTATTATCCCACCCCTCCTGTCTCAGGCAGCTCGGGGCAGCTTGCATAATATAAATATAAAAACACTTAAAATAACTTAAACAACTTTAAAAGGAGGTACCAAATACCCACCCCCATCCACCCCACTCAAACCCAAACCCCCACCCATCACCCATCTCCCTTGCTAAATGACTGGCGGAACAGCCAGATCTTACAACTTCATCGAAATGAGGGGAGATCAGGGGCCAGCTGGGCCCCCACCATCAGGTGTGGCCCCCACAGCTGTGGTGTGGCCACTGAGAATGCCCTCTCCTATGTGGCCCCTCGGAAGACTCAGGGGACCTCAAGCAAGGCACCCCCGGATGACTGCAGGGGCCGATCCAAAGCCCGGGGATGAGGCGGTCCCGCAGATACGCAGAGCCTAGGCCGTTCCATTTAGGTATTTATAGACCAATAGCAACACCTTGAATCGGGCCCGGAAAACCACTGGCAGTCAGTGCAGAGAATGGAGCACCAGTGTAATGTGCTCCTGGCAGCCCAGCCCCACCAAAAGCCAGGCCGCCACATTCTGCACCAGCTGCAACTTCCGAGCTGTCACCATGGGTAGCCCCACATAGAGTGTGTTACAATAGTCTAACCTGGAGGTGATGAAATCATGGTAGGTAGGTAGGTAAAATATTTATTGTTAGCCGTAGGCCATAACAAGACATAACATGATAAAACAAAACACATACAACATGTAGTAAATAAACTGTAATAGACCCTCACATAATTGAAAACTGGGTCGGAGACTATTGAGTCAAAACAACCCATAACAACTACAAGAAATTGGCTATTTAGCCATAAACTAAACACTTGAAAGACTTACTTAACAAGTGTTAAGGCAAACTATAAGCTATAAGCAAGAGATGATTTCCCTATGCTGCTTAAAGAAAATTACGTTTTCACAAAACGCTGCAACTGCGGAGGAGCAAGGAGAGTCACAACCATCCAACAAATAATACATTACAAGGTTGTCACTCAACTATTTACACATGGTATTAGCAAAAGGTTCAATATATTTAGTCCTCAGATGGCTAGTAGCGGGGAAATATAGGATTATATGCTTGTCTCCGTTACAACCATATCACAATAGTTACACAACCAATCCTCTTTTGGAGTGCTACGAAATCTTCCCATCAGAAAAGTTGATGGGAAGACATTGCACCGCATCAGAGTAAGGGCTTTTCTATAGGGCCAAGATATCCATTTGATTAAATACTGTGGCAGAGAATTAGTTGATCTAATGCGGTTATAACCTGGGGTAATCTTTTGGGATGTTAAAGCGGAATTCTCGTTCTGAAGCTCCTGATCAGCAATCCTCCGAGCAATCAACCTTGCAGTACCCTTATAACCTAAAGGGAGCAGAGACTCCCTTGAGAAGCCAAGTTTGAATATTTCAGTTTCCATGAAACGACCCCAAGGATCAGAAGTATTTGAATAAAAAATTAATGACAAAAGAGACTCTGGTACAGGGGGAAAAACTTTCACTTTCAGCTAGAACTTAAGAATGGCAAGTAGGGCGCCAAGGATTTGATTGTTTTCATCGCTGTTTCAGCCCTCAGGATAACCAGGGGGACACAAGTTGGAACTCCTAGTATTGAACGTAAAAAGGAATTCTGAAGGCCTTCTAGGTTATCTAAAACTGAGGCTCCTCAGATAGCCACAGCATACAAAAGATGCGGAATCACCTTAGCCTTGAAAAGCCATAAAGCTGGTCCTATAAGTTTACCTCCCCGGGTATGATAGAAGCTGATGATGGTACTTGAGATCTTCCGAGCCTGGGCTATGGCTGCTTTGAAATAAGGGGTCCAACTACCAGACGCCGAAAGTACCACCCCTAGATATTTGAAGGTTTGAACCTGCTCTATTAAATTACTGTCCACTCGCCATCCAAGTTGGCGTTGACGACGTCCGACTATCAGGACCTTCGTCTTGGTGTAATTTATTTTCAAGTTTTCCTGAGTACAGTACTGCACGGATCTCTGAATACTTTTTCACAAACCAATTTGGGTCAAAGATAGAAGAACTGTATCGTCTGCGTACAGCATAATAGAGAGCCTATGGGCTCCCAGATTTGGAGGGTGTGTATTGCAACCGACCATAAAAGGAATTAAATCATTAAGATAAAAATTAAAAATGGCTGGAGCCAAAATGCAACTCTGTCGTACACCCCTAACCAGGGGAATATCCCCTGTCAGGGGTTGATCCAAAGCGGGTTGCACCTGCATAACATTATCCTGATGTAATTTGATTAATAAAAAGAGGAGTTGACCGTCCACTGGATATCTACTAAGCTTTAGCCACAGACGCTCCCTATCAATGGTGTCAAATGCGGCCTTCAAATCCACAAAACAACAAAATAAACACCCTTTCATTTGAGCTTTGGTGTATTTGGCTACTAAATGTCTGAAGTCAAATACATGGTCCTGTGTGGACTGGCCTGATCTAAAACCCACTTGCTCTGGAAAAATTACCCTTTCAGAATCAAGCCAGTTCTGAAGCCTGCTAAGAAGGTACCTCGTATAAAGTTTCCCCACTACAGACAAGAGGCTAATTGGTCTGTAATTTGCAGGTTCATTGGGGTCTCCCTTTTTAAATATAGGCATCACTAGCTCTTTATATGGGAAATAAGATCAGTTAGCTCTATAATAGAAACTGGTGGCCATCCCTGGAACCTATCAATGGGATGGAATTCAATGCCAGTAGACAGGGTTCCAGGATTAGAAAACAGGTGCCCAAAATATGACTGCCACTTGGATGGAGAAAGCGGATTATTTTGCATACGGGAACCACCTACCTTAGCCTGAGCTATGAGCGACCAAAACTGTCTAGAATCGTTCGCTAAGACTGCTTGATGTAACTGGTTCCATTTCCTAAGTTGATACTCCAAATTCTTCTTCTGAAGGAGGAGTCCTGCTATCAACCATAAGTATCCTAGTGCTTTCTGTAGGGCAACTCCTCATAAGTCTAGTTATTTTTCGGAGAGAGCTTCTAGCCCTAGCACAATCAGAATCGAACCATCCAGGGGAGTACTTATTCCCAGATCTGTGCACTTTCATAGAGGTTAACAATGGGATAATAACTCCATCAGTTGTTCAAATAAAGAGATTAAATCTGGAGGAGTTTCCATGATTTTCAAACATATTTCAAGAGCTAAGGGCGAACGAATAAATACTGAAAATGGTTCACTCAAATTTGAAGACCATTTAGCACGCACAGGGCCAGCTATGGGTTCAGGCATAGCCTGGACCTTAGCAAAGGGAAGTGCCCTCAGTTTGGAGGGATGGGGACAGCCCAATAGTAGAGCGAGCGGGGAAAGATCAGTCTCTGCAACATTGAAAATCTTTAATTCCAGGGCATCGAATAGGTGCCTAGAAGAGATTATAAAGTAATCAATGACACTCGAACCTAACTTAGAATGGAAGATAAAGTGGCCTTCCAGATCGCCTGTTATTGTACCATTCAATATCAAGGTCCCTTAGAAGCTGCGCCAGTCTAGGGGCTTTTGCACTTTTAATTTTATCCATGGATGAGCGCAGATTATTAAAAGATGAAAGCATGGATGACGGAGGCCAGGTCAGAGTCTAAGACATATGGCCAGAGCCGTCGCACCAGGTGTAGTTGGCGAAAAGCACTCCTCACCACAACCTCCACCTGGATATTCAGGTGAAGCTGCGCATCGAGGAGCACCCCCAGACTTCGAACCTGGGAAACCAATGGAGGACAGACCCCGTCAATGACGGGGGCTGCCATCTCCATCAGCTTACCCACCAACATCACCTCCGTCTTGTCAGGATTCAGTCTCAGTCGGTTTGCCCTCATCCAGTCCCCCACATCTGTCAGACACCAGGTAAGCACCGAGACTGCCAGACCTGGGTCTGTTGAAAAAGAGAGGTATAGCTGTGTGTCATCAGCATATTGATGACACCGCATGCCAAACCTCCTGATCACCTCATCGAGTGGCTGCATGTACATGTTGAACAGGAGAGGGGACAAAACAACCCTGTGGGACTTCACACAAGAGGTCTCGGTATGATGAAAAATATTCCTCGAGCACCACTTGCTGAGTTCTTCTGGTCAGGAATGAGTGGAACCATTTTAGAACAGTCCCGCCCACCCCTGCACCGTCCCACAGGCGCATCACCAACATCTCATGGTCAACGGTATCAAATGCAGCCAATAGATCTAATAGGATCAACATGGTCAAACGAGCCAGGAAGGGCATGTGTTGGGAGAAGCTAATGCCTCTACTCTACACAGCCTCATCAGATTGGCACCCAGACATCTTAGTGGTCCACCTAGGGGAGAACAATCTGGCAAAGATTCCATGGTTGGAATAAATGCTGATGATCAAGAGGAATTGGGTTTCAGCAAGACAACTTCTTCTACACACTCTTTTCATTTGGACACATGCTCAAGCGCATAGTGTGGCGAGATGCCATTTCCCCGGGAAAAATTGACAGGGCAAGGAGGAAGATCAATAAAGAAGTGGGGAGAATGGTAACTTCCTGGGAGGGGAATGTATCTGCCAGGGGGAAATTCATTTTTCATGCCCTGAGCTGTTTCAAGTAGGTGGTGTCCATCTCTTGGATACAGGGGTGCCGTTGTACTTGCAGGTGTTAAGGGACAAGTTAATTCAAGTTCTAGGTGAAGCGGAGGTGGGGTGCAGAACCAGCCAAGCATGAGCTGGCGGTTTGCTGTGGCAGGGGTCCAGTTAGCTGGTATAGGTTTGTTTATGAGTTAAGAAAGACATCTCCTTAAGAGATGGGGTTTGTGGCTGAATCAAGTGCAAGGGCAAGGACGGACAGGTTTCTGCCAGTGACCCAGGGATGAGATGGTTGAGGACAAGGGCGGTCCCAAGTGGGCACTGGCCTCCTGACCTGCTTTTAGGTCATGGGTAATTACAGCTATGCCTTCCTAGTCCAGTCAGGAGGCTGGGGGAAAAGTGACCTAATTAATAAAATTTACAAAGGGCTGGTACCTGAGGGACATCAGGCGAGCCATTAACTGTTTGTTATGTTCTGTTACTGGATGCAGAGCAGAGGAAGTTTCCCATCCTAAACTAATCCAAATCTGATAATCTGAATAAATAATGTGGCCTTTCAAATTTCATATCTGGTGTCCTTGTCTTCTTCCAGGATGCGGCAACAAACAAGAAGCGTACATGGATTGAGGGAAACAAATAACTTTAACCAAACTGCTTTGTTGGATAAAGCACCTTTCTCACATATGTAGGAAAAGAGAGCCCAACCACAGCTAACTCAGATTCCTTAGGCACACACACCCAGTGATATGTATTTGTGAATATTTTCCACATTTGTATCTGCTTACCAAAGTAACCAGTTTTTACTTGTTTAATTATTGCTGAAGAGGAACTGTCAGTGCTTTAAGAGTTATGCCAAAGCACAGGGTGGGTTCTCTCTGATTCATACCCTGCATGGCTTCAGAAACCAAGACCCAACATCAGGAATGCCAGGCAGTTAAAAAAGAAGGAGCAGCAGCCAAGCCAAGCCAAGCCAAGCAAGCCAAGTTCTACCACAGTTATTTTTTCTAACCTGATTCTCATGTCAAATTAACATTTCATTCCTTATTTTTCCTTAAGCAGCCCCATATAATCATCTGATTAACAATGGCTCTTTTCTAATGGGCGCAGCTGCGTGGGAGGATGGATGGGCGGGGCAATGACTGGGCGGGGCATGAGAATGTGTTTCCATGGACCCCCACCCACCTCCACCCATCTCCATGCACGGAGCATCGGGCATTGGTGCCCGTTGCTCTGTACGTGAGTGATGAGTAGAGGTACTGGAGTGCAGGAGCATGCACGCACTCCTCACCCACTGCCCACGGCATTCCCACAGGTGCACACTGATCCCCACCACCCCTGCTGCCCCCCTCCCCACCGCACACATGTGCAAGAGCAGGAGGCATCCATGTGAATACAGCCAATGACACTGATACAGGATGGTTTGGGGGTATAACATATAACATCTTTAACCAATTCTGTGCTGAGCTAGGTTAATGCCTTCTTGAACTGCCCAACTCATCCCAGTATAGTAAATGGGCTAAATTTACCCTTATCCTTGCAACATGGACCTGCCTGCTGTCATTCTCATTGTAACCAAGCCAAGCACGTGCACTTGAGACCTCGCATCTTCATGAATGTTAGACCCCTTGTCTCTCCCTCTGTTCCCCTTCCTAAGTCTCTCCCCCAGCTCCTGTCTCTCAGATTGTAAGCCCTAGGGGCAGGGATCGTGTCTATTTTATTACTTTGTAAAGTGTCAGGTACACTGCTGGCGCTATATAAATGGTTGTTAATAATAATAATAATAATAATAATAAATTCAGACTGATGGAAATGGGTAGTGGAAGATAGGCCCTATGATGGCTCACTCAACAGATGAATGTCACCCAGGCTGACCAATTTACAGGATATTAAACTCCGTTGTACAGCCTGCTGATAAGGAATAAGGCTGAGTCACAAACCTTTAATTCAGTGGTTCACAACCCTTTTTGCCTGGGTGACTTCATTTTGAAACTTAAATATAATCATCTCTGTTTTAATCTCCCCACTCTGTCAGTAAGTAGATTAAAACCAGAAAGTAACCCTCCAGGCTGTGAACTAAGGATGTGTTCTCACAAGCTTCCTTATTCAAAGTTAGTTATTCTGGAACAAACACACTTGAACTACTCTTCTGATGAGTGCAACTATCCCCATTTTATAATGTTTAGCCACTATGAGCTAGAGAACAAAAGAGTGTTTAAAGTGTGTACTAACACACTTAGCCCAGAGGAAATGAGGTTGTTAGCCCAGAGGAAATGATTACAAAGACATGCCCTAAGAGTTGGATCCCCAAATACGCTCAACAACATACCTTCCAACAGCACCTTTTTACCTGGAACAGTAATGTGTTTTGGTTTCTTGTACCATTTTTCTAACAGTGTAAGGTTTGTTCCAGGTTCAGCAGACAAAGGGGGTCATGAGCACTTCATTAAAACCTTCAACTTAACCCTTGGGATAGATTCCTACCTTGGGTTCACATCTCTTGCAATAACTCACAAGGTGTGGCTCTCCAACGTTGCCATTTTAGGACATTGTTTGTCACCAGCTCACAGGTACACAAAATCCCCATAGGAAAGTCAGTTACCATTAACCTTTTTCTTTTTCTTTTTTTGTGAACAAAATGGCCCTGGGGTAGAAACATACCCCAGTTAATTTTACCATGGGGTAGATTTCTACCCTACAAAGCCCCAGTTCAGGCAACTGTCCACAACTTAACCCATGAAAAATAGGATTTGTTTGTTTCTCAAGCTGTAGATTTTTACCCCAGTCCTTTGGCACTTAAGTTACTTGAATGTGTCAACTAACATCAGACCTCTTGGGCTACATTTCTACCCCAGACTGGGGTAGAAATCTACCCCATGGTAAAATGGAATGGGGTATGTTTCTACCAAAGGGCCTTTTTGTTCACAAAAAAAGAAAATGGAAATGGTTAATGGTAACTGACTTTTCTTAGGCAATATTGTATACCTGTGTGCAGGTGACAATGTCCTAAAAGGGGCAAAGTTGGAGAGCCACTACCTTGTGAGTTATTGCAAAAGATGTGCACCCAAGGTAGGAATCTATTCCAAAGGTTAAGCTGAAGTTTGAATTTTCTTCCTCCCTCCATCCCCCCTGTCGGGTAACCCTTAAGCTCCGAGCAACTCAAGTCACACACGGTAGGGATGGGCGAACAGATCACGGTTCAGGTTCAGCCGTTTGGTTCGGCCGCGTTTGGGTCGTGTGTTTGTCTTCAGCCGTTCGTGCGGATCGCGCGTTCGGGTTCGGCCGTTCGGTTTGGCCGCATTCGTGTTGCGTGTTCATGTTCATCCGTTTGGGTGGATCGTGCATTTGTGTTCGGCCGTTCAGTTCGGCCACGGTTGGGACGTGCGTTCGTGTTCGGCCGTTCGGCGTTCGGGTGGATCACGCGCATTCACGTTCTGCCGTTCGGAGTTCGGCCGGAAATCGCGGCGGAAACCGGAAATTTGTGTGCGTGTGTGTGTGAGTGAGGCGAGAGGGTGTGTGTTTGAGTCGGTGGCTGATTGTTCGTGTGTTTTGGCTGCGATTGTGTTTGGTTTGGCTGTGCTGTGTGTTTGGGTGGGTTGGTGTGTGTTGCAGGTGACGGTGTGTGGGTTTTGTGGGGTGGAAAAAAAAAAGAAGAAGACTTTTGTTGGTGGTTGCATCCTCCGCTGGGGGCAAATTTGCTGGTGGAGGAGGAGGAACCGGTGGCAGCCGCTGCCCCTGCACCTCCCGTGGCACCGGTGGTGGCACTGTCTTCCTCCTTGGACGAGGAGGAAGTGGGGGGCTGTACTGCCATTCCTGCCAGGTTTGTAAACCTTTTTTTTACTTTTAAGACAAGAAAGGTTGTATCAGTTAGAGTGTGCCAGCCAGGGACGGCTTTCTAGTTGCACTATCTAGCATCCCCTAGAACCCCTAGGATGGCCGGATTTGCACATGCCAGTCAGGGGCGACTTTCTAGTTGCACTATCTAGCATCCCCTAGCACCCCTGGGATGGCAGGATTTGCACATGCCAGCCAGGGGACAGGGGCGACTTTCTAGTTGCACTATCTAGCATCCCCTAGCACCCCTGGGATGGCAGGATTTGCATGTGCCGGGCAGGGGCAGCTTTCTAGTTGCACTATCTAGCATGCCCTAGCACCCCTGCAATGGCAGGATTTGCACGTGCTTTATGGTGTTTTTTAGTTGCCTTCCCTAGCACCCACAAGGAGGGAGGATTAAAGGCATCATCATAAATGCATGCTATTTACTTGGTGTTTTATGTGTTCCCATTTCAGAGGGGAATCGGACTCTTCTGGCCCCAAGCCCAGCCCTGCTTCCAGGCCCAGGA
>QEPC01002054.1:1824497-1867137 GCA_003113815.1 Sphenodon punctatus | reverse complement strand
GATTGAACACAGGGAGGGATAAAAACAAAAAATAACAACTAAATCTATCAAAGCTAATGTAAATAAATGAGAATATGGGGGTAGATGGGTTGGATGGGTGAAACAGGAGGAGGATGGCAATGGATTGGGAAGCTGGAAAATGCTGGGTGAAGGAGCCTTCTGAAACGCCTGCTGTCAGAAACAGTGACTAGCTCAGAAGGTATTGGGAAGGGGGGAGGCAGACAGTTTTGTTTCTTGCTGCGCCCGCCTCAAATCAAGCCCCATTGGCTCCATGCAGCCTAGCCCGTGGCCAATCGCAGACTGTCAAGTCAGTGGTCTGAGGCGAAAAGAGATGGTGATTCGGCACGCTGGCTGCTACTCGAAGCCACACTCCACCCTCCAGCCCTGGTGCCCAGAAGTCTGCTCCTAGCTGAGTCAGATGACTTCCCCCTCCCTGCTACATTTGGCCTTCCAGTGACCTGAGTGACAGAGTGACAGTAGACCACGTTTTTTTAGCCACCCGAACACAACTGAATGCGATCCGAACTGACCAAACTGTTCGGCCATTTCGCCGTTCGGTGTTCGGATCTGTTCGGTATGTTCGCCATTTCGCCGTTTGGTGTTCGGTTCTGTTCGGTATGTTCGTGTTTGTGTTCCCGTTTGGTAGTCCGAACAGGCCGAGTTTGGGCCGAACTCCGAACCGCGTTCGCCCATCCCTAACACAGAGAGCTCCCTACCTCGCTGCCTCATTCCTGATAAGGTGAGGAAGGACAAGAGCCATCCCCCACCCACACAGCAGGATTGGGGTGGGGGATGAGATCTCTTGGTATAAGAACCTCTATCAAAGAACAAAGAAAGGTAGCACCCAAGCAGGATGGAGCTGTGTGCCTGGGATCAAGATGAAAACTAAAAATGTAGGAGGGATATGTGTGTTGGTGAGAGATGATTCTTTAGCATGCTGAAAGGGACTGTTACTCTTTTCATCTGTGATCTTCTAATTGCCTTGAAAACAAAAGTCAATGTACACATTGGAGAATTTTGACTTTTTAATAAGCTGAGTTATAACTTGAACCATCAGTCCGGCACATACAAACATATGTGTAACAGAACAAGCCCATTCATTTAGAAGTGAAAGTTATTTATGCACTTTATTGCTTAAGAATATAAAGTGGTGTAAAGGAATAGAGTTATTTTGGGATGCACATACATATTAAGAGAACAGGCATTCATGAAGTTTCAACACAATCCTATATAGTTCTAGAGACCGAATACTCCACCTGCCCTACAGTTCTACCCCTTGTTCTGCTTTGATGCTTGGTCATCTTTATATTTTAATTTCCCCATCTGTAAAACACAGGGTAATAATACATATTTACCCACCATAGCAGAGGAGTTTTAAAGCTATCAGAACCCAGCTGTTCCACCCATGGAAAAAATTGTAGGAGGAGAGGAGAGAGGTGACAAACAGCGCAAAAGGCTATAAAAAAATTTTTTTGTATGTATTATGCTTACTGCATTATCCCTTCTGGAATTCAGGGACAATGAACCAGAACAGGCAAACACTTTAGCCTGGGGTTTCCAAGAAAAATTAGTCTAAACCTCCTGGGCCCATGTCACGGAAACTACTGGTAAGATGCCATTTTGTAGAATTAGGTATGGAATGCAAAGCCTCTTGCCTCAAAGCATTGTAACATGCCCGTGAAGAGGGCAAGTACTTCAGCTGTGTCATCAATGATCAAAAGAAAGTACTTTTTCATATATTATGTAATTAGCCCATGGAAGTCATTGCCAGGGGATGTTGTGAAGTCAATAGCATAACTGAGTTCATAGTTCTCAGTGTAGAGGTCCATAAATAGCTCTTAGCAGGGTTCTTAGTTTTCCATGACAAAAAATTGGAAATTCTCTTTTAAAAAAACATAAATTCTCTGATTAAAAATGGAAAAATCAGCATTTTTCCACAATTAAAATTAAACACAAAAACTCACTTTCCACAGCCACAATGTATATAGATATCAGTTGAACACATAATTTTAGTAAAATATTTTCAATTTTTAAGCAATTTCCAAGCTATCAGTTCCACCATCATGAAAAAATTACTATAATTGCAATTTGTATTCCTTGCATAGACCAAACCACCTTTATGTATGTGTACTCTACATTTTCAGGAAATTGTGTGTGTTTGTTTTTTAATGCACAGAGAATAACCTGAAAATGGATTTTTACTAACTTTCCAAGTTAGTCCTGCTTGTTAAAACAGATTTGCAGCATTCCAGCTACAATTGTGTCTCCAGGTGTGGAGGAAAGAGCCGCACAGGCAGGCCAGGGAAACTGCTGGAGCGGTCTAGAGCTGATCCAGTTGGAGCTGAAGCAGGTGGGTGCGTGGGTACTGTGTGGAGAGGCAGCCCCTGCGTCTGGCTGTTTACACTCATACTGACAATATACTCTAAGCAAAAATGTAGACCTCAACTCATTCATTACCCATTTACACTGGTATAAAACAGAAGCAGGTCTATTATGCTGAGTGGTGTGAAACAGGGCATTTTTACATGGGAGAGCTTCCCCCTATATTTTAAAAGTCTGGGTTGAGTCCCCCCACCCCACCCTACGAGGGGATTTAGATGCTCCTCTCTGGACCAGAAGTCACCCAGGCGTCATTGGAAACAGCGGTGCTGGGAAACTCCTGGAAGTTTTGAGATGCGGACTTATAAGACCGCATCTATCAGGGTCTAGTTACCAGGTCACCCAGCGCCATTGTTTCCAATGGCACCTGGGCAATTTCCAGTCAGAGGAGGAGCGTCTAAATCCCACCTGCAGGGGTTTCCCCAACCCAGACTTTTAAAATACGGGGGGAAAGCTCTCCCATGTAAAAACGCCCACAGTTGTAGGAAGTGTTAAGAAAGAGAAGTATTTGGTCCTACAGTCTTTGTGCTGTACTGGGCTGATTTAGTCTAGACAGTGCAGTTTATGCTGTGCTAACATGTATATAAAATGATGGCTAAAGTAAGAAGCTGCTTTTGAAACATCAATGAGTCAAGCAGGAACAAGAGTGGCCGCGTTAGAGTATATTTGCTATGAAGGTTTATATTCCTCTGATTCTATTGATGGTCTGGGACTTGGTTCCTGAGGGCCAAGGTCTGAACTCTTCTGCACCAGTGTAAATTCAGAACTCTAGTTGACTCAGTTATTGTGGACTTGTCCTTTTGAAAGGAGATTAGGACCACACTTTTGTTGCTGCCTATTGCATAGACACACATAGTAGTAATATTATTGGGGTGGGAGTGGGGGGTCAGGGTTATATTATAGTAACTCCTAATCAGCAGTGAAGGTCCCAGTGCCCTGGGCAGCTAGCAACAAATAAAATCAAGAAAGTCACTGCAAACAGCTTACAATCTTACAATGAAACAGAAGTCCATCAGGTAAAGAGACAAATGGAAGAGGGAAAAACAGGTGGTCAACGAGACAGGTATGTATCAGCTTCTCTAACTACACCCTCCCTGTGCTGTCAAATATAGCATACAGCACAAAAAAGCGGAGTTGGATCCAGTCAAATGCAAACTGTGCAAATGCACAGGACCTCATGTATTGGTGCTGGGGTGCAGGAAACCCTCAGGGTAGCCCCCAAGTGCATGGGGTCCATTAATAAACTTGAAATGGCAACATGAGTCTGAGAAGCACTGATGTAAAATATAAGTTCCAGAGCTCCAAACCTCAACAGCTCTGGCCTATGGAGGGTCTGCAGTGATTCAGGAGGGTCACCCAACACGTGGGGGCCCATGAGTCAACTAGAAATAAGAATATATGCAGAACATTGTAAGCCCTAGGGGCAGGGACCGTGTCTATTTTATTACTTTGTAAAGTGCCAGGTACACTGCTGGTGCTATATAAATGTTTGTTAATAATAATAATAATAATAATAATAATAATAATAATAATAACATATGGAGCCACAGGGTCTGCAATGCAGAGAGCCCCCGTCGCTAAAGGGGATGTTATGTTTAACTGAATATCAAACATTAATTACAATACCTTTTTCCTGAGCAATTCAGTGGGTGTTAACAAACATGATCAACATGACGCTGGCCTGGTTCACCGGCTGTGGCCTGCCTGGGACAGCGCTTCATCCCATGCATCTGTTTCCAGGCTTCCAGATGCAGGCTCGGTACAGACCCCGGCAGAGTGGGCTGCTGGCCTGGAACCATGGTCCTGGAAGGAACCAGCGCCACAGTCCGGGCCCAAGAGCCGCCCAGGCCAACGGGCTGAACCAGGTGGGCATGTCTGTTTCCATGTCAAAACAACCCAGTGCAGCATGTTGCTATGGCTGCCAGCCATGGCTGCTTGTTTTTGGCAGCCATGGCTGCCTGTTATGGCTGGGATGGGGCACCTTCCACAGTACAGAGGTGGGGCCAGCCGGCTGCACATTGCTCCCTGCCTCTCTTCCCCAGCTGAGTCAGGCCGGGGAAACATTTATTTAATTCCCTAACATGTCCCTAGGACGTGCAGCTGGCGTGCTGGCTGTGTGTTTGTTTGCACCCAGTGAAAACTGACCAGTGTATGTCAGTCAAACATTTCAAGGTCCCACACATGACCCCAACTTCCATGGATCCAGCAAGGCAAACAAGTTTATGCTAGTCTTCTTTATTTGGGCCACTCTTTGCATTTCCTCTGCGCTGTACAACTATGTATGCATCAGTCAATGGTAACCTAACCACTAACCACGATCTCCACAGTGACAAGTGGTTACCAGTAGTGTCAGATCTGGTGAATCCAACCTGATACACAGGTAGGCACCAACAAAAGCATAAATGCGGGGTCAAATGCATCATACTAAACCATACTTAAACCATATACCTAATATACCTAATATGAGAGACCCATGTTCATTGTACTTTCCCCATTGCTGTCAATGAGTTTCAAGTTTAAGTTTAAGTTTATTCAAGCGTGGCCATGGGCCATTGCAACCAAGAATATTCATATACACAATATAAATCAATAAACAATATACAAAATAAAACATAATCAATTGTAAAGATTATAATTGCAATTAAGAGCAATGAAGTGAACGATTTAGCTCAGTGGAAAGAAAACTGGCCCCACTTTTGAACTTCTATGGTTCCAATTGCCATGGCACATCCCTTCCAACTCCCTTAACCCTTAAATAAAAAATCTATTATAACGGAAGCCAGATCACGGCAAACATATCATACATGCATACAAAATAAAGATACAAAAGAGGCTCAGCTCCAAGTCTAATTAAAGACACCAAGCCATTCCCATGCCATAAGGAGTCTTAGGAGTGGACTGGGTTTCCAAAGCCAGAGAAGCTATTAGCAATAGCCCTAAAGCTAATAAAATCTTGCCTGCGGTGTACCATTTGCAGTAAAAACCATGCCAATAGCTTAATAATTTGAATATCAGAGCTACTGAGCAGAAAATCTACCCATGCCTCCTCCGAACGCCCAGGGAATCTACCAAGTAAAGGGGTCAGAAGCTTGTCCCTCACCTTGTCATATAAATGACAATACAACATCATATGTCCAGGAGTTTCAACAGTCAAATTGCAGACATTTCACTGACAGCCAAGCGATTAATCTTTCGGGCAAGGGTTAATGCCCTCCCATCGCAGGTATTATAAGGGAAGATTCAAAGAACACCTTTTGCAGATAGAACCTGCCCTTTTGACAATTTGACTGCTATCAATGATGAAAATGCACTGAGCATGGGTGCCTGCCTACTCTACTGAAATTACCTAACTACTATATAAACTACCAATTACGGGTATCATAGCTCAAAGAATCACACAGACACAAGATTAAATATGGGCACAGGCTGCAACTGTATTAACATACCACAGGTGGCCCCTCTTTGGACACATCTGGCACCTGTGTTGGGTGCCTTACACCTGAGCGCCCACATGTGATGCCCCCAGGTCATCCCTTTTTATGGGGCATACCCAGTACCAATGTCAACTGGGGAAACAATGTCTAATCAGAATTTTACTGGACAGCAATTCCAGCTTCAGCTAATCTTCCATACCCTTGATGCTTAGGGAAAGGTCAGAAGGACCAAGAAGGGGGACAACAACTGGTTCAGCCATTCAGAAGCCCCCTCCTCGGTGTCCACCCCCAATTAAATTTGTGATGCTAAAATCCAACTGAACTTCCATTAACGGTCAACTATTACTACCCAGACTGACATCTGCCACAAAAAAGGGGGGAGGGAGGGGAAAAGGTCACATTTTGTTCCTACCCTCTTTCCCCAAGCAGGGATGCCCAAATGCTCATACAACAACACCCTCAAGTCATGTAGCCACACATCATTGCCCCTGTCCAAAAGGTGTACCCCATTCTTGTAATACATTTCCTCATAGCGAAATGAAATACCTTGGTGGCATATTATGCGGCGTCCCATTCCCTCAATTGCTCTTCCAACTGACCTGTTGATCTTTATTTTCACCCGCTCTATCTTTGCTAAGTGCCGGGCGTTGCACCATTTTATCTGGCTTAACATCTCTGACCACCAGTGGCAGTTCCAGGCCATTCTCCCTACAGAAACTCACACTCCCTTTTTATGTCACTCAAGAGTGCACAGCTCCTCCTCTCAACCAAGTCATTCTTCCCCAAGTGAGCTGCAAGCTGTGTTTAGTGCTGGGGGGACTGGGGCTGTCTTGACTGGAGGAGGCTGCTGTCACTCTGCTTTTCCCTCCCCTTCCCCAGGTAATAACTGCCAGGGCAGAGCCCTGTGGGCACCAGCCCTCAGGGCAACACCTAAAGGGTGTCAGCCGTTGCCTGGGGCCACAGCACCCGGGGGACCTTCTGCCGGACAGACGCTGCATTAGATACCACACTGCTCGCGGCTCTTGGGGGAACAGACCTACCAGGGCTTTCCACCTGCCGGATCTCTGAGGGGATATGAGAAACTGACTTGAGGAGCGCTACTCACTATCTGCCGGCCGCTGCTGGTGCTCCTGTCAGGCTGGCCCCCCACTGCCGCTGCTGTTGCTGCTCCGGGATCCCCACCATCCACATGTGGGAAAAGAAAGGGCGCGTGAGTTCAGAGACCTGGAGGACTATCAAACTGGGGCATGGTGAGCACTACTTACCATCTACTGCCGGCTGCTGTTGCTGCTCCTCCCGGGTGGGCTTCGGGTCCTTCAGCTTCCCCAGATTCCTGACGGTCATCTGCAGGGAGGGAAAGAGCCAGGAGTGAAGGAGTGCAGGGGAACCTCAGACTTGGTTTTTCCCACCACCCCGCCCCAACCCGGAAGTAGCTCAGATGACAATAAAGGGCCGTGAGCCAAAGGTCCGCGAGCCGAAGGGTGAAGCCCTTTGGGGCCCATCGGGGTCTGAAGGGGGGTGAGGGGGCAGTCTCAATGTGAGCATTTTGGCGTATCATTTTGGGTGTTGATTGGCTATAGAGCATTTTATTTCCTCCTGAAACTTGCCCAGTTGACTTGGAGGAATTACAGGGGTTCAGACGGTGTACCCCAGGTTAAGCAACTGTAGGGGGCTCTGTCACATTTTGTGTCAATATTGGGTCAGAGGGAGACGAACCTTGGAACAATGACCAAAAGAAGTAACCGCCGGGGGGTGGGGGCAGGGATGAGAACTCAGTCTGCCACAAAACAACTTAGGTTAGAGGATTTCCTTAAAAGTTCTCAGGCAGACAGGTCTCCAGAGGAGTCAACCTTGCAAGCACTAGTAGGAAGATCTGGGGCTCTGCCTGATTGTACTGAGATACCCTGCGATCCACTGCAAGAACCCTCCCAATCGAGTCCTATACACCCTGGTGGTTCCTCGAATATGGAAGGAATTAGTGGCACCCCTTCCCCCCTCCACCCAAAACTCGATGCCTCCCTTTCCGAAATTATGGGGAACCACTGTTTTTTAATTGGTGATCTTGTGGTTAAGCTGTTTGCACAGCTGGAGGGTCTAAACACTAGGCTGGATTCTCAACTCCTTCACCTTAAAACTATCAGCCATATGATGAATGAGTGCAAGGAAGTAATAGCAGGGTTGGCTGATACTAGGATCCATCAGGGAATCTCAGTAGCCTGTCAAACCCACGGAGAAGAGGGGAGTAAGGAGCTAGGCGTTGCCTCAGCCGGGACAGAGGGTGGGAGAGGCTCCCTGGGTACTATGAGGGAACAATCCCTCAAGCTGGAACCGACAGCCCTGGTACTGAGAATAGCTCCTTCCCCTTTGGGGAACTGGCCTGCATGTAATTCTAGGAATTGAATAAGGCAACATATTGCTAATATAATAGGGCACCCAGTTCCATCACAGCATATTACTTGGGTCAAATACTTACCTCCCATGGGACACTTTCAGTGCCTGGTGATTTATTTTGACTCTTCCCCCCAATAATAGATAGCTTGATTTACTATGCGGGCTTATCCCCTCTTGGGGCGTTTATCTTGGTAGGGTTTATAAGGACACAGAGGTGAGGAGCGCTACTCACTATCTGCCGGCCGCTGCTGGTGCTCCTGTCAGGCTGGCCCCCCACTGCCGCTGCTGTTGCTGCTCCGGGATCCCCACCATCCACTTGTGGGAAAAGAAAGGGCGCGTGAGTTCTGAGACCTGGAGGACTATCAAACTGGGGCATGGTGAGCACTACTTACCATCTACTGCCGGCTGCTGTTGCTGCTCCCCCCGGGCAAACCCTGGTTTGACAAAGACTGCCGGCTAATGAGAACTAGGCTTAAAGCCATGTGTGGGGACTTTAGAGCAAGCTTCTCCCCTAGGCCTTCTTCTGATTTTGTGGCTCTGAGGGTGGAATATAAAAAGCTAGTTAGGACAAAGAAATGAGAATATGCAGAGATGCAGTGAGGAAACCTATTGCAGGCAGCAGAACAGAGGGATGTCAGGAGATTTTGGCAGCTCGTAAATGGTGCAACCACAAGGGAGTTAAGTTTGACAATAGCCTTGGTCGACCCGCAAACATGGGTCAAGCATTTTCATGAGCTATTTAATATTGATGGTGGGGAGTAACAGTGGGTTCTCCCAAATGCTGCTCTGGTGGATACTCTTCCCTGGCCTCTGGTTTCGGAAAACGAGGTGGAAGTTTTATTGGACTCCTTTAAAAAACATAAAGCCCCGGGCCCTGACCTTATTTGTATTGAGTTCATTAAGACCCATAAAGATTGGTGGATACCACTTTTGGCTGCCTAATTTACAGCAATCCATAACTCTGGAGTTATTCCAGCTCAGTGGGGCAAGGCGGTGGTCATACCTATTAGTGGTGGGACATCTGGCAAAAAAAACGGTTACCGGTTTTACCAGTTACCCGTTTACAAAAACCCGGTTTACCGGATTAAAACTGGTATACCGGTACCGGATTTATTCCATTGATTTCAATGGGGAACTGTCCCCATTGAAATTAATGGTGGAAAAAACTAATACCTCCCCCCTCCCCCTCCGCCTCCCAGGCTGTGTGGGTGGAAGGGGGGGCACCCCCCACCCACCCTGCCCAGCCTGGATTTATTTTTTTATTTTTTTACCCTAAGTCTTACTAGGCCTTCTTTCCCCAGAAGGCCTAGTAAGCACTGAAGCCACCAGCCAGCGCTGAAGCCGCCGGACCACCGTGCTGCCGCCGCCGCCTCCACCGCCGCCGTCATCCGGAGCGCCAAAGGTAGGTGATCCCTGGGTGGGGGGGTAGGGTGATCCCTGGGCTGGGGTGTGTGTTAACCCACCCCCCACCCCAGGGATCACCCTAGTACAACTACCTACCTGCTGGTGCAGGCTTTGGGTTGCCAGCGGCGGCCTGGAGCCTGCACTAGCAGGGACTTGGGGGGAAAAAAATTTTTTAAATCCAGGCTGGGCAGGGTGGGTGGGGGGTGTCCCCCCTTCCACCTGCGCAGCCTGGACTGAGGAGGGAAAGTGGTTGGGTTTTTTTGTTTCCTTTTTTACATTGCGGCCATTCATTTCAATGGCCGCAAAGTAAAAAAATCCGGCATGGGGAACTGGTACCGGTACCCCCAAATACCGTAGTAATCCGATACTGGCGGTACAGCAAAATACCAGCAGTATCGGATACCGGATGTACCAAACTTCCCACCCGTAGTACCTATATTTTTAAAAGGTGCTAGAACTAACCCAGCAAATTATAGACCCATTAGCCTCTTGTGTGTGATAGGGAAAATATATGTCAAGCTTTTGCTTGAAAGGCTCACAGAATGGATGCAGCAGGAGAAAGTTTTAGCCTTGGAACAGGCACAGTTCCAGAAAGGCCGATTGATCACAGAGCAACGTTTTGTGCTATATCACCTTGCTAGCAAATACAGAAGTCGAAATGACGTATTCTATGTGGCTTTTTTAGATCTTAAGGCCGATTTTGATTCCATGGATAGAGGGATTCTATGGGAGAAGCTCCAGAAAACCTCTATCAACAGAACACTGCTTAGCCTTATTCATGCATTATATGTCAACTCCTTGCTAGTGGTTAGGGTTGACTGTCAGGGTCATGACACCCCTCCAATAAGCACCACAGTTGGTGTCAGGCAGGGCTGTGTGCTGACTCCAGCCCTCTTTAATTTCTATATTAATGAAGTAATTATGACAATGGCTGACCCCAATTTTTTTCCCCCACAACTGGCCTCCAGAGCAATCGGTTGTCTGTGTTACGCATATGACGTTGCGCTAATGTCCCAAATCCGCATAGGTTTGATCAGGCAATTGAATGCCTTTGTTGCTTTCTGCAAAGCAAACAAATTAGTCATCAACTACAGCAAATCCAAGATCATGACCTTTACTAACAGGAAGAAACAGCACCAGTGGGTTGTAGAGGGCCACTCGCTCCTGCAGGTAACATCTTTTCAATACTTAGGACTGTTATTTCACCAGAGCGGTACCTGGAGAGAGCATGTGCTAAGAGCGGTCACAGCGGCTAAGAGCCCCTCCTGCTCCATTTATGGCTTCTTCACTCGCCAAGGAAGAAGTGCATTAAGGTCAGCAGTACAGGTCCATAACAGTAAGGTCAGAGCCCAAATGCTATACGGGGCAGAGCTTTGGGCCCCTTTTTCCTCACAAGGTATCAACTCAACTCAAAATAGGTTCCTCATGGGACTGCTGGGAAACCCGAAAGGTACCCCACATGCCATAGCTAGGCTGGAACTCGGGCAAAAAAGCTGGCACCAGGCGGCCCTTGAGCAAGCGCTGAAATTTCGGTGTAAAATCTTTTTCAATCAGTGCCTGGGCTTATTAATGGAGGTTAGTGAAGATGCCTTTGTTAGCCCAGGGGTCTCCAAAATAGAGGGGCATCTTAAGGAAATGGGACTATCTAAAGAATATCTTTCCCATAAACTTCCTGGGGCAGTTAGGAAGGAGGTATTGACCAGAGCCTCTGACATAGCATGTCAGTTGGAGATTGACAAGGTAAACGTCTCTCCCCACATCAGGGCTTATACAGATTGGGTACCCAAACCCGGGTATATGGTGGAATACGTAACTGCTGTATTATCAATAAGGGCTAAACAATTATTCTTTCGTGCCCGAGTAAACGCCTTGCCCTCACAGGTGTTGGAGGGATGCTTCCAGGGTATCCCTTTTGCTGAAAGGTTATGCCCTTTTGATAATGTTGCTACTCAGACCGTGGGCCACATCATCTTACATTGTCATATTTATGATGTGCCAAGGGCAAGATACTTGGCGGCATTGCTGGGAAGTTTTCCCGGCAGGTCGGACTCTATCCTTTTGGGCAGACCTCTGGATGGCTCAGACCCTCAGGATATCAAGAATGTCGCATCTTTTTTATTGTGCGCATTTCACTATAGGAAGAACTTTCTGGAGTTCAGAGCCCTCCCGGATGACTCCTTGACTTAAGTCTGCCTTTAACAGGCACAGATGAGATACGAGTGGTACTCTGAAGCCTAATGTAATTTGGCCATCACCCTGATTGACTTTTCCTACTATTAAATTTAGTTTTATCCCTCCTTGGTAAACTTATGCAGTCTGATTATTTGCAATGAAATAGGTGACGGTATATCCCACCGCTGTGAGGCAGGGACTGTGTGGGGTGTGGCAGCAGGCATACGGTAATAGAAGCCTGAGAGCCGGAGTAATTCTTATTGTGATTTTGCCCTGATACTCTTGGACCACGGATTGTAAATTTTACAGGGGTAGTCCCCTTATATTTTCAGGGATTGTGTAATATATTCCCTTTTAATGAAACACCATATTATTTGATTAGGTCTTTTTATATGGATTATTTTAGATGTATTATTTTATTATTTGATATGCATCACCCTTTTACCCTTGTATGTGTTTTCCTCCATGAGGATGTGTATTTGTTTGATGTATATCCTTATATGCAATGGCCTTTGGCCACGCAGAATAAACTTGACTTGACTTCTTCCCCAAGTGTATGATCAGGACATCAGGTGGGCTGTAGGTGGTGGCTTTTCATTGCAGATGAGGTAACAAGCTATTCCAGTGCATGCCACCCCACCATATCCAATGTAGTTGCAGTCTGCCTTACGACTCGAGGCCCAGCTGATGTCCAAAACTGGCTGCAGTAGCTGCCCGGCTAGTCCAGCAAACAATACTGTGACCACAGATCCAGACAGTGGCTGCCCGATAGACACCTACCGGGGAGGATAATTGACAAAAGGGAGGGGGTTACCATTACAATATGGGGTTGAGTTCCCTAATGTAAGTCTTGTAGGCATCAGACCTCCATCAACCTATCACCTTTATCTTATCCCTTGGAAGACTTTCCATGGCTGCCACAGATGCCACCCCAATATGGAAGGAGTGAGAACTAAACCTCTCCAGGGGGATGACATTGTAGCGAAGGCATCACCTGAATATGAACATCAATGGATACTGAGTCAATGGGGCCCCGTCAAGATGAACCAAAAGAGGACCCAGCTCAGTCCCCACACTGGAACTCAGAACACTGCATAATATTCTTTGAATGCCTACACTGGGCAAATTGTGTTTCTCAGTGCCGGAACCAGTACCAACGTCTGACCCCGTCCCAGGTGGTCCGTCTTTGAACACCTGACTGTGACCTGAAGCTCCTCTTTGGTGAGTAATACATTCCCCCATTGTAAAGCCCTATTGGACATGTCCCCTTTTGACTTGGGAATCAGCTCACCAATCTGGAGAGCAACAAAGAATGCCAATGTAAATGCAGCTTGGAACAAAAGCATCTCATAAGGGGAGGAGCATGAGGCCCGCAGGGCTCCCAATAGCTGTGCCAAAATACTGACTGACACTGATTGGCGCGAATCCCTTTTTTTGTTCTGCATCCTGGCCCAGCCCTCTAGCATCCTTTTAGATTGAAACCTGCCCACAGGGGTCCTTAAAACAGTTAGCTTTACTGAAGAATGATATTGCTGCAAGACGGACCCTGATGGTTCGCCGGGAAACCATCCTGAATCAATTGAGCTACAATCCATTTTACATGCAATGGGGAATAGTCCAGGCCCTGGAACCCCTGGTCTACAGGAAAGATTGAAACCCCTCAAGAACCCTGGTGTAAGCCCTCAGCATGCTCTCGGTCATCGAGACCCGGATGCAGCTGTCTACAACTCTGTTCCAAGCTTCCATAGGTTCTCTGGCATTTGATCCAGACTCAGGTTTGCCTCAGGAGCCAAAGAAAAGAATCTGTTCATGTGAAAGTGAGAGAGCGCATCAACAATCTCATTCTGGACACCTGGCATGTGCCTTGTGGAGAAGCACATGTTATGGGTTAGACACTGCATAACAAAATGGCTCACTAGCTTCATAATCGTAGGAGATTTAGAAGACTGTGTGTTAACAACATGTGCCACCACCTGATTATATGTACAAAATCTTACATGAGCATCCTTAAATAGAGAGCCCCAAATGGTGACCACCACCATCATTGGAAAAAACTCAAGGACGGTTATGTCGCCACTGATGCCTGCTGCCACCCAATCTGGGGGCCATTTTTGTGCACACCACTGGGCCTGAAAGTAAACTCCAAACCCAGATGCCCCTGCCACATCAGAGATCATGTGTAACTAAGTCGGGATCAAGCATTTTTACCTCCCTCCACAAGGAGACTCCATTAAATTTCAGCAGAAAGAGATCCCAAACAGCCAAATCTTCCTTCATTCCCCTGACAACACCCCAGACATGACTTTGGCCAAACGAGCATAAAAGGCCCTACCCAGGGTGACCACCTGAGAAGCAAAGTTTAGGTGGCCTAGCAGCAACTGAAGATCCCTAAGCGTGACCTTCTTTGCTTCCATACAGCTGCAAATGAGCTGCATCAGTGTATGCAACTTAGATCACAGGAGGCTGGATGTGCCAGCCACTGAGTCAATCTCGATGCCCAGAAAAGACCCTTGTGGTTTGGCCCTCGATTTTCTCTTGAGCAAGGGGAGCCCCCAGTTCATCTGATAACTCTGAAAAAGAGGATATTATGTGTTTGGAATCCTGAGAGTCCCTGTCCTCCCAAAATAGATAATCATCCAGATAGTGAAGAATGGAGTTGTTCCCCAATCTGCTCTTAGCTGCCCATTCTAGCATCATGCTGAACTTTTCAAACACCACGCATGAGATTGCTCCTGGATGTTCAAGCCCCAGAGGTCATAATCTGATGGGGATACTGGAAGGAGACTAAATGCGGACTTGATATCGCACTTACCCATGAGGGCCCCCTCATGGGTGCCCTCATGCCCCCTCATGCCCTCATCATGCGAACGGCAGCATCAAATGAAGCGTAATGTACTGAGCACAGCTCCTGAGGAATGGCATTGTCTACTGAACCCCTTGGGTGAGACAGGTGGTGAATTAGCCTGAATTCCCCCAGGACTGTCTTGGGGGTGATACCCAGTGAGAAACATCTCATCACTACAAAGGACGGAGATGGAAAGGGGCCTGTCACCTTGCCTGCCTTGACCTCTTAATTGATTTTTTGCATAACAACTTGCTCCATGCCCAAAAACAACCTAAGATTCTTAGTTCTCTGATCTACCCTGGGGCCCTCATATGGAATCCTGAAACCCCTTGAGAACCCTTCCAAAAGAAATGCCACAACCTCCTTGACTGGGTAGCTTTCAAGGAGCATGGCCAGCGAAGCCAGCTTAATTGGAGAATTGGACAGCGGATAAGTTTGGCCCTTCCCTACCACCTCCGCTCCCTTGCTTGTGGCCCTGGGGAAACCCTTTCCTCCTTTTGAAACAGTTGGAGGAACTGTGTCTCCTTCCACAATAGCTGCAATAGTGCCCAAACTTACAGAACACCCTGTTACAACCCCCTTGGTTAAACCCATAACATACTGGGGGCCTAGCCGACACCTGCCTTTGTGCAGGGACAACCAGGACTCCAATTTCTGTTCACACTCCCACTTGCTCTTTAGGCGACATTATTATTATTATTATTATTATTATTATTATACATTTATATAGTGCCAGTCGTATGACCTGGTGCTGTACAGAACATGGAATTAGACGCGGTCCCTGCCTGTGGCTTACAATCTAAAAGACAAAGACAAAGAGGGGGGAAGACAGGGAGAGGGGACAGTGGGAGAGACGGGGAGAAGACAAACAAACATTCAGGCGGATGCGAAGTCTCAGGTGCGTGTGCTTGGCTTGGTTACAAAGAGTTGGTAGCAGCAGTCAGCAGAGGAGGACCGACAGTAACAGTAAGGGGAGAGACTAGCGGGCATTGGGAAAGGCAGCATGGGAAAGGTGGGTCTTGTGGAGGGATTTGAAGGAGCAGAAGGAGGAGGCAAGGCAGATGTTGGCAGGGAGGGAGTTCCAGGCATGGGGGGCAGCGAGGGAGAAGGGACAAAGGCGGTTAGGTGAGCAGGAGAAATGAGGGAGAGTAAGGGAGGGGACAACGGAAGAGCAGAGAGCGCGTGCAGGAGTGCGTAGGGAAATTAGGTCCGAGTGATAAGGGGAAGCTTGGTCATGGAGCGTTTTGAACGTGAAAACCAGGAGTTTGAACAGGATATGTTCAGGAAGGGGGAGCCAGTGAAGGGAGAGGAGGAGAGGCTGCACATGGTCGAAGCGACGGGCAGAGTGAATGACCTTGGCAGCGGAGTTTTGGATTGCGATAAGGGGGGACAGGTGAGAGCGAGGGAGGCCAGCAAGGAGGAGGTTGCAGTAGTCGAGGCGAGAGATAACCATGGCATGAACAAGGATTTTGGCCGAGGAGACAGAGAGAAAGGGGCGAATGCGGGCAATGTTGAGGAGAGCGAATCGGCAGGATTTGGCCACAGAGTCAATGTAAGGTTTAAAGGAGAGGTGCGTGTCAAAAATGAAGCCCAAGCTGCGGGCACGGAGAACAGGACGGATGGTGACCCCATCAATGCAGACGGTCAGGTCAGAGGGAGAGGAGGGGGATGGAGGAAAAATGAGGAGTTCAGTCTTGGCCATGTTCAGTTTGAGTTGGCGTCGGGACATCCAGGCGGAGATATCAGAGAGGCAGTCGACGAGGCGTGAGCGGACAGAGGAGGAGAGAGAGGGGGTAGAGAGATAGAGTTGGGTGTCATCAGCATAGAGATGGTATTGGAACCCGTGGGAGGCAATAATTTCACCAAGGGACCGGGTGTAGATAGAGAAGAGGAGAGGGCCAAGGACAGAACCTTGGGGAACCCCAACCGAGAGGGGAAGGGAGGGGGAGGTCGACTCGGGGAGGGAGACATTAAAGGAGCGGTCAGAGAGGTAGGAGGAGAACCAGTCAAAGACAGAGCCACGGAAGCCCAAAGAGTAAAGCGAGTCCAAGAGGAGCGAGTGGTCGACAGTGTCAAAGGCAGCAGAGAGGTCAAGGAGGACAAGAACGGAGTAGTGGCGCTTCGATTTAGCGACAAGTAGATCATTGGTGATCTTGGCCAGGGCAGTTTCAGTAGAGTGGAGGGGGCGGAAGCCGGACTGGAGAGGGTCCAGGGAGGAGTTGGCAGAGAGGAGGTTCAGGCAGCGGGAGTAGACGACACGTTCCAGGAGCTTCGAAGCAAAGGGAAGGAGGGAGACCGGCCGGTAACTAGAGGGATCGAAAGGGTCCAGGGTAGGCTTTTTGAGGATGGGGGAGACAGTGGCATGTTTGAAGGCAGAGGGGAAGGAGCCTGTGGAAAGGGAGAGATTGACGACATGCAGAAGGGGGGGAGCGACAGTGGGAGCAATAGAGGTCAGGAGGCGGGAGGGGATCGGGTCAAGGGGGCAGGTGGAGGGGTTGGATGAAGAGAGAAGAGCAGAGATTTCCTGGAGAGAGGCAGGAGGGAAGGATGCGAGGAGGGAGGGGGGCGGGGGGCGGAGGGAGGCAATATCCCGACGGATCTTGTCAATCTTGGAGGTGAAGAACGATGCAAGATCCTGAGCAGCAAGGGAAGAGGGCGGAGGAGGGCAGGGGGGTTTGAGAAGGGAGTCGAAAGTAGAGAAAAGGCGGCGAGGGTCGCGGGAGAAAGATTCGATCCTAGAGGCATAATAGCGATGCCTAGCTAGGGAGATAGCCGAGGAGAGGGAGGAGAGGGAGAATTTGTAATGGAGGAAGTCAGGGAGGGAGCGGGATTTGCGCCAGAGGCGTTCGGCAGCCCGGGTGCAGGAGCGGAGGTAGCGGATGGTAGGGGTAAGCCAGGGGCGGGGGTTTAGGAGCTGGATGGGGCGTGAAGTGGGGGGAGTGTGATACCGTATAAATAAGATTCCACCTGGCATGCAGTTTATTTGCTGCCTCACGCTGAAAGACCTCATCCTAAAGCAGCCAAGACTGCCCTTCATGATCATGACAAAGTCTATGGCCCTTTGCACACAGACACTCTAAAACTGATAAAATGAGTGTTTCATTTTATTATACATGTTGCAGGGCACCCATAGATCACACCTGCAGCCCTGAAACATGTATAATAAAATGTAACACCCATTTTATCAGTCTTAGAGTGTCTGTGTGGAAAGGACCTATGAATGGTAGAGAAATATTGCCACAGCTCCCACGCAGAATTACTCCGGCATATGCCGCAAAGGCTATGCTCCAGTTCTCCCAAGACCTAGGGATTTGAAATTTCTTGGGGCATACCCCCTTTATAGACTTCCACCTCAGTGCCAGAGGATTCCCCCTCAATAATGTAAATATATCCACAAACTCCCCTTTCCAAATGCGCTCCCATATCTCTGCCAACAGGTGAAAGCCTGGCAGTTTGACTGGGATATAGTATGATGATGCTTTCTTCTGCATCTCCTCTGAGCCCGGTATGTTGGCTTGGCCATATCCTAAACCACTCTGGCAGCCCCAGCCCATAGCTTGAGGGACGGGGCACTCTCCCAATACCAAAGGAGCTCTGATTGTCTTACTGGGGAGGGGCCATTGTATCTCCAGTCCCCTTACCCCACGGCCACACCAGAGCTGCTTCCTTGTGACCATCCTAACTTTCTTGAAGCCTCGGCCTTTTCAGGTTAGGTATCTCAACAGGAAGGCAGGCCTTAGACTGATTTATCAAGGCCTGGCTCATTAAACCAAGGACCTACTGCATCTGCTGCAGGGTCACCATAGTGCCATCCTGCGATGACCCCGAGACTCCCCCTGCTCCCTGCCCACACCAACATCAGGTAGTGGTAGTGGGGGCCTGAGCAGTAGCCGGGGCACTGATCCCGGTGCTGCCACAGTGGGGTCAGGCTGCTGGTCCCCTGACTCCTTCTGCCTGCCCTCACCCATTTCAGTGGACTTCTTCCTGGGCGCCATTCTACCTGCTATGCAAGAAACTGTTCTTTTCACTTGGAAAACCTGGGCAGCACACAGCAAGAGGGACTGCTCAGGTGTGCTTGATTACCTAAAGGGGGTATACTCCCCACCCCTGCCCAGGTCAGGGGTGTGTGTGTCTCATAGGTTCTGGAAGGCAGGCAGTTCCAAGGGGTGGCAGCCTGACACCTGAGCTGATAGAGCCACCTTTCACCCCCTGCATACCTGATTCCCTGGCCAGACACGCAAACATGCCACCTGCTGACTGGCCAAACTCTTATACCTAAGCTACACCTCAGACACAACATAAATATTAATTAAACATTTACATAAAAAAATAAAAAAGGAAATCTCATGTTTTATAATATGATTTAGGTGAAGTAGATGTGCACAGATGCTGACTGACCATGAGCATAGGGCCCCCAGGCTGTCCCTCACCTGCTGGAGCATAGTAAGGATAATGGTAAATCTTTCCCTGCATAAATGCTCCTCAGAGTGTGAAGGTCCTGTAGTATCTATATAAAGGCAACAGAACAGCTCCACACAGCGTAATAAGTGCACTGTCAACCAGGATTATGGATTATGTAAATTCTATCCCATGAATAGCCATCCCTAGGAAAATTCCCATTTAGTGGAGTGTTGCTGGGGGATCTGCTCAGTGTGTATCAGTTTTTGAAAGTTCTCTGTGAAGCTTGAAGCAATTTCCCCTGCTAAATGTAAACAAGGCTTACAGATAGTACTGTGATGTCGGGATGTAAAGACCAAACGAGATCCGTTTACACAAATAAAATGCATATTTAAATAAAAAGCAGCCACCATCAAAAAATGTTTCTTGATTTTTTTATTTTTTTTTTAAATTCTGTTTTGGTTAATGCAACGTACTGTATTTCTGCCAACAAAGGCAGTTTCTGATCAGGACATGCCGTGTTTTCCCCTGGAGATTTTGCAGGCAGGGTGGTCCTCCGTGAGGGGATGGGACGGGGCTCAGTTAACATTACACATCTCTCATATATGCAGGCTGGTAAATGTAAGGCATTACAGCTGTGCAGTTTGTCACCTAAAACTAAGCTGAAAGGATACTATAGGCATGAGGCCTACGGGAAAGAGACCTAGCCACTTAACAACACTTTTCATTCGCTTCCTGCTCTGCAATAAAACAAATCACATTTTATAGATGAAACAAAACTCCTTGGCCTCAATAAGCTAGAATGTTAATGTTCCTTCTTAGATCTATTCTTCCTATAGTTACCCAGGAAAAGCTCAGGTCCCGCTGGATAAAAAGATGTGGGGGCATTGTGCTAAGCTGAAATTTGGGCCCCCATCATAGACCCCTGCTTGGGCCAGAAATTTGGGCATGAGCTTGATCTGAGCACAACAGCACTGGACCTGAAGCCATCCTGAGCCCAATGCAGCCAGGTTCTTACGAGCCTGGGCTGATGTGTCGAGGCAGCCCCATCTCCACATGGAGCACTGTGTCATCATGGAACTATGTGTGGGACAGGGCCATGTCTCAGCCCTGCCCCTTTCCAACATGGCCATGCCTGCACAGCTGGGGAGCCTGACCCAAGCCCAATGAGAACAGTTGGGTCCAGTTGGGCTGCAGGTCTCTAAACCACGCTCCAGACTACGTACATACCCACTATGCTGGTAAGTAGCAGACCCTAGCCTGGCACATCCCAGCTGCCCAATACTAATGTATTGCCCCTACTCCCCCTTCATCACCTCCACCACATGTGGAGAAGTGTCCTCACCCACAGTCTGACTGACACAGAGGGTAAAAACAGACATGTGGGTAGTGAAGCGGCTGCCCAGGACGGGAAACAGCAGTCACCGGTCACAGCCTGGGTTAGCCTTTGCCCGACTGGGGCAAAGCAAGACACATCAGGCTATCACGTGTGATGTGGTCTGCTGTTACCTGACCTGGATTGGCTCCACCATGGCCGGCCACCATGGCAGCTGTCATTGGCTGCCCTGACTACCCATCATGGTGGGCAGAGGATGACTGCAGCATGGTGGCAGGGCTGGCCAGCCACACGTTCCTGCGTCTCCCTGCCCTCCCTGGTGGCCCAGCTTCAGGAATGTGTGGTGAGTGGCCCAAACCGGTCCAGAACATGTCCACCATGGCTTCCCGGATTGTGTTGCCACAGTGGCACAGTCACTTCCGTTTCCACCCTAAGTGTCCCCAATATATTTTTAGTGAATATTGTTTCTACACAAAAACTACACATGGAATGATGCAGTGAATGCAGAAATCATGGCTCCTTCTTCATTTGAGAATACACTAAATTTGAAGGTGTTACAAGGTCCCCTCCCTTAAAAATATTATGTCAATTTTTGTAGGGCTTTAGGGCCAGAAAGCCCCCCTAACACTACAGGGGTTAAGCTCTCTTTTTGAACTGGAATGTTTTCATAAATTGGAGACACAGGCAGTTCCATAAAGTCCTTTGGATTAATCGTTTGGTATTAATGCCAAATCCATATATATAGTGATACTCTATATGACACAACAAAAAATAAGCACAACTTATAAGAACACAACAAAAATGTGCTCTTATAAGTGCTCGAGATAACGCCAGGTGTTATAAATGCTGTAGTTTTGTAGTGTGTGATCGATAGGGGATGCAATGAGATCTTGCAGCCTTGTAAGAGTCGGGTCTTTTGTCATGTGTAAAAGCGGCCTGTGATATTAAATTTACATGGACAGTTACACTACGATGGTTTGATGGGGTGATCCTGTTATTGGTATGCGGGAGGTTAAACTTAGGTTGGGAGAAGCAGACTGGGATCTCTTAGGTGATGGAAGAGCCACACCTGGCACCTGGCCAGGCACTATAAAGAGGGAACTGAGAGCCCAAGAGCAGAAACGTACTGGAAAAACAAGGGGTGATAAGCTCTTAAAGCCAAGGAAAGGGTCTGAAGGAAAAGAACAAAGGGAGGATGCTTCATTTCTGGGACAGTAAGTTCTTACCGGACAGAAAGTCTTGGTTCGGATCTGACCTGACTTAAGGGCTGGGAAAATTATTTGTTCTTTCTCTATGGGCTCAATGTGCCTGTCAAGACACAGTCCTAAAGGCCTGAGATACAGATGCTCATGTGTTCTTCCCTGTGAAGTAAAAAGACAAATTTCAAGAACATAACTGATTCCGTGAATTATTTTGATTACTTTTACATCTCATCCATATCCCTCTTTGGCATCATAGTTACAAGAGTGGTATAGAAAGATCACTGCAGTTAATAAGACAGATGTGTATGCTGCTACTTATGTCTCACCCATCACTGAGATACCTGTGTAAGATTAACAGCTAAATATGATATGTTAAATCATATATAACATAGGAACATATGGATGTGGATGTACTTATCCATAATTTATATATATAAAGGTATCTTGAACAGTAGAACCATGAGTAAGAAATAAGAGTAAAAATTTAAAATATGCAGTTTGACAGATGACTTCCCTGAATAGATATCAAAACAAAACAAACCTTAATTAAAATTAATCAGTCTTGAGAGGTATTAGAAATTACAACCTGGTTCCATGAAACCAAAAAATGAACTTAAACTGAAAGCATTGTACAAAATGCAAATTCAGGAAATCTGGGTTCATTGGGAACTGCCTTTGTATTCTCACCAGATCCATCAGTGTTAAACTCAAGCCTTATGAGAACCAGTACAGCCTAGTCAGTGGCAAAGGTGTTGCTCTTGGACTTGGGAGACCAGGGTTCAAGTCCTGTATTTGGCCCTTTTTACACGGATGCCCTCCCCCCACCTTGCCCACATGTGTGTGTGTGAGGGGGGGGAAGGACGTCTGTGTGACCGGCGGTGGGAATGGGTGAAGGTGAGGGTGTGCTCCCATGCTCCACTCATCTCCACTGATCCCCCACTCACGGAGGCATTGGGAAAAATGGAGGTGCCTCCGTGAGTGGAGATCGGGCGAGATGGGTGTGCATCTGTGTGCCACGCTGCACACCCACTGCCACCTCCACCCATCCCCTATCGATCATGGTGCCTCTGCAGTCCATTTCAAAAGGGCCATAGCTATGAATTCAGTGGGTGGCCTTGTACAACTCACTATTTCTCAGCCCCAGTTCCCCATATCTAAAATTGTTGTGAATTGGAACTAAATAAGGACCAAAAAAGCAAGTTGAACACTGGAAGTGCTCTATTAATTATTATTATTATTATTATTATTATTATTATTATATGATTTCAGAAACATAAAAGTAGAGTTGTCTAGGTAAATAGGATGAATACTAACAATCTGGTGGCTGTAAGTGCCACTGAAGTGAATAGAATTTGTACCAGTGCTAAGTGTCATATAGAGTATCACTGTATATATGGACTTGGCAATGGAATGTAACTCATCTATTGTATTCTTTTGTAAATCTGTGTTTCCATTGAGATGTACTTATACTATAACACTAAAGTTTCCCCTTCTATAATATCCATACTTATTCAAGGTCATTGTTAAGGTATCTCCAAACAATGTTCAAGGTTTGATAAAGAGCATGTATATCATCCTGATATTGTTTGTCCTTGTGAATAAATTGCCATAAATTATATCTAATTAATATGAATTAAATGAATAATCCATATAAAAATTCACATGAAAAACACTTCAGAGTGATAACTAAAGGAGGCAAAAGTACCATAAAAGTAAAGGACTACTATACTATCTTGAAGTACAATAGACTAAACAACTATCTCAGTGTAGCCCATATAGAATACAAAGTCACTGGATCTTTGGAGACTGCTGTTAGGGAAAACTGCCTAGAGGAATTTGCTGAAAATGAAATATTAAACACACAATATCTAGAAAATAGAGAACAGATTAAAAACATAAGATAGGGATTTTCAAACATTTTTGAAAAGTGGAATTGATTTACATCTCAGGGGGGAGGGTGGGACCCGGTGGGACCCCCCAGAAATGGCATTAAATAGAACTGTATCAGAGGTTTGAACTGGCTGCCAATAGCTTTATGGGCACAATTCAAGATGCTGGTTTTGACCTATAAAGCCCTAAATGGCTTGGGCCCCAAATATCTGAAAGACTTACTCTTCCCTTATGTTCTATCACAGCCTCTGAGGTCAGCTTGGAGAGCTTGTAGAAACCTTCTGCCCATGAGGTTTTCACATTAAAGGGCATGCAGAGAGACATTGTCAGTGGCTGCCCCACAGTTATGGAACTCCCTCCCCTTGGAGGTCTAGCAGCTATACCTGAGCATGCTCATCATCAAAGCTGTAAGAGCTTTTTGTTTGACAATGGCCAGGCATTTGGCAGGCAGGGATAGGGCTGAATGGGATTAGATGGGGGGTTACGGAAAAGGTTGGGTGGGGTCCAGGGGATTTTAAAGCTATTTTTATATGTGTTTATATGAATAGCAGGATAAGGATAAATAATTTTATTGTGTAGCTGTAGCTATTACAATATAGATCAACAGATACAAGTACAATGCACCAGCCATATAACAATAGCACAAACATAACTAAATTTACTATCCCAGAGCAAATAAATTCACACTAACCCTATTTCCAGAGATTTAACAGAGGAGCCAAAGTAAAGATTTTGAGGTTTGTGTTACCATAAAAGGGAGAATCAGGGACACTATAATAAAGAGAAGGTTTTTGCCTTCAGCGTAAAACCACTAAACCAAAGGATGCTACCGCTCTAGAAATCCCAGAATCCCTGGCACTAAGGAGCTTCCGTTGAAGGAAGATTGGATGCTGACCATAATCAAGTAAGGGTACAAAGCCCAAATATTTGCCTCTTAGATCTGAGAGAGCAGGGCAGCGAAATAAAATATGACAGACAGTGTCAGGTTCCCAGTAATCGCAAAAGATACAACAATGATTTTCCCATGGAATCCCCACATAACGGCCTTCCACGAGAGCAGAAGGGAAAATGTTGCATCTAAGCTTTGTAAAAATCGATCTTTCCCCATAGTCCTACCAGACAAACAGATAGCTAGACTCAGCTCCAACCAAATCCAGAGGAGAATAAACGGGAGAAGCTCTCTGTTCAGACAGGAGAGCACTCTCCTTCTGGAGCTCCTGATTGCCTAATCTCCTACAGATAAGGGTCCAAGATTTCTCTGGCCCTATGTGCCTCAAGCTGTCCCTAGAAAAACCAAGCCTGCATACCTCCAGCTCCACTACTTTTTCCCAAGAACCTGACAGGCCATGGTTAATAACAAGACTAAGAAGAGACCTGTCCTGGGGAGGGAAAAGAGAAACCAGGGACCCCCATAATGGAACGCAGAAACCTATTTTGAATGACTTCCAACTTACGTATATAAAGAGTTCCCCATACAGGAAAGGTATATAAGGCCTGGGAGATTACCTGGGCCCTAAACAAGCGGAGAGCTGGAGAAACCAGCTTGCCTCCACTACCAAAATAAAAATTCATTATTGCAGTTGCATTCCACTGAACTTGGCATTTAACAACCTCCAGGTGAAATTTCCAACTAAATGAGGAGGATAGAATAACTTCTAAATAGTTGAAGGAGTTCACTTGCTCAATCACATTACTGCCAATCATCCAAAGATGAAATTTGCATGCCCTACGGGCCCCCACTACCAATACCTTTGTCTTACTGAAGTTTATAGCTAGAGACTCCCAGCTGCAATAATTCCCAAAATGCTGCATGGAGCGTCTGAGACACAGTAGCGATTGGGAAATTAACACAGTGTTGTCGGCGTACAGGAGAGCTGGTATATTCCTGGTTCCGACCACCAGGGCATGGGAATTGATGCTTTTCATAAATGTAATTATGCCATTCAGATAGATATTAAATAAAACAGGGGCTAATATACATCCCTGTCTTAACCCTGCCAGGACCTGAACCTTCTTAGAGGGCGGACGAGAGTAATCATACCTAATCTACAGAGAGTTACCATTATGTAGCTTTATCAGCAGGAATAGCAGCCTTGGATCAAGTGAGGAGGTACTTAATTTAGCCCACAAACGCTCCCTGCTAACCGAATCAAAGGCCATTCGGAGATCAATAAAACACAAATAAAGTTTTTTACGACATACAGTATATTTGTTAAGTATAGAGGAAAGAACAAAAATATCATCTACAGTTGATTTGCCTTTTTGGAACCCAGCTCTGGTTCAATTACATTGTTGGAGTCAAGCCACAGCTGAAGTTTATTCAATAGAAATCTAGCATACAGCTTCCCTATCACATTAAGCAAGGTAATGGGGCAGTAATTCCCAGGGTAAGATGGATCGTCCTTTTTAAAAATGGGAATCACTATGCTGTTTAACCAAGAACTGGAGATCTCACCAGATTCATTAATAGTCATAAAGAGGGGGGCTAATATGTCTGCCCACGACTCAGGAACGAACTTAAGAAACTCAGCTGTATTAAAATCATCTCCTGGGGCCTTCCCGTTCTTAAACTGGGAGATTAAAGATAAAATGTCCTCAGAGGATACTGGTTTCCATAACTGGAAGCAGTCTTTAGAAAAGGTATTGACAGTACACTCTGCCGGATGACAATTTGAAAATATACCTCCATAAAATTCTAACCAAACTTCCGGGGAAAGAACAGGAGACCCAGTAGCCCTACCACCAATCTTAACCGACCAAATAAGCCCCCAGAATTTCCCAGAATCTTTAGAGTTTGTGGCACTGAGTAATACAGCCCAATTCTTCCTTTGGAACTCAAGTTTCTTCTCCCCAAGCAACTTCCGATATTTAGACCTGACAAACTGAAGTTGAACCCTAAGAGTCCAAGTGGGCTTAAACTTTAGGGATCTTACAATTTGACGGAGATTGGCTCTTAAAGCACAAGTTCCATCAAACCAAGCAAAACCCCTATTTTGGGGGGCACTACCCAAACTCGGAGTTGCCACTATCGGGAATAACTGGGTCAAAAGGGCATCATAATGCATCAGAATATCACTACCCTGGGACTTTATATTGTGACAAATCTGCATTGTCTCTTCTTGCATGATGAAATTTGCAAAAGAAGATTTGGTTTCAGTTGACCATTTAGCTCGAACATAGTGGAACTCCAGAGTAGCTAACAAATAGCCATCCAATTTATCAATACCAGACTTATTCCTTTGGCAATGGTCTAAGATTGTTAAAGCCAAAGGAAGGTGATTTGTCTCAAATCTGGGAATAACTTGAAGTTCCAGAGTACTACGCAGAAGCTCTTCTGAGATTAACAAGTAATCAATAATGCTAGACCCCTGCCAGGAATGGAAAGTGAAATTCGCCGGTATGTCACCCCTTAACTGGCCATTCAAGATCACCAAACCTAAGCTGTCTATCATTTCGGTCAGAAAGCTAGTCCCTGAACCCATCACTGGATCCCAAGAATGTCTGGGATTAGTATAAGGAAGAGATACTGAATCATCTAAACAGGGGATTAATTGAGAACCAACCGGATTACCAGTCCTAGTATTAAAGACTCCTCTCATTACCAAAGAGGCCAATGGATATAATTTCCTGGCCTCTTGAAAAAGTTCGACAATAAGAACCCATAAATCATGGGAGTAATACAAAGAGGCCACAGGGGGGAAATAAACATTACCCACCAATAGTTCCATGCCAGAAGGAAAATCACAATGGTAAATTGCAAGATTAGATTTATAATAAAAAATAAATTTACTTTCAATTTACGAGCTATTGGGGTTAACAAAGCTAAACCCCCCACTTGATCTGCCCTGCAACTCGGAAGGAGAAGTTTTTATACAAAAAACTTCAAAACCCCTGCATAAAAAATCCTCTAGCATCCAGGTTTTCTGCAAAAGTATAACATCGAAACTTTTGATAAAGGCCAAAAAATCCACATCCAGCTGATGACTCCTCCAGCCAGCAATATTCCAACTTACAAATTGGGCACTTAAATTAAGTCTACTGGTTCCAATGATGGTAAGGATTCAGGCATTAACTCAACTGCAGAAGCCACTGGAATAGGACAGTCCTCCAGTAAAGAGTGGTTACTTGTAACCCGAGAATGGGATTGCACTAAAGGGGGCAGAGACTGAGGCATATTCCCCCTACCTAGCCTCACCCTCTCTGGAGTGATTGCAATCAAAGGAGGAATACCTCGAGTAATATTTACTCCAGGAAAGGACGTTCAGCTGGCCACAGGGGCTTGCTTACTCTGAGCCAGCCTAGTCCCACCCAGATCTCCCAAAAGGTACAGCAAGGAACCCTCAACGTCATTTGCAGAGACTTCAATAGCACTTCCCACTATAGGGGAAAAAGTCAAAGAGTGCGGGTGCAAGATCAGGGGAGGCAACACTTTCTTAGGCAGCTGTCCCTCGCCATTTACAACCATAAGGCCTGAACAAGACCTGGGTCTACCAAGACCTCCTTGGTAGACCTTAGGTCTCCTAGTTGCTTGCATAATTGATTTTATCTATCAAATAATTTCCCTTGGGACAACTTCAAAGATGTAGACACACACCCTTTCTCAACAGAGGCAGGAGGTTGGACCTCAGATATAATCTCTTTATGAATTTGGGGAGGGTCAACATCCATACTGCGATCCCCAGAGAGGTTTCTGAGACTCAAAATATTAGGAGAACCCAACTGTTTCCCCGCTAGCCAGGTTTGACCTACCACTAGGGTTAGATTTTTAACTGGATGAGAAGCTGCAAATTTTGTTCCTAAATCCAATTCCCGTATAAGTCTCTGAGGGTGATGAATTTTTGTCCAGTATACAGAGATTATCAGGGTCTGCCTGAAAAACCCTAGAGACGAAAATTGCTCGGCTGTTTAAATAAGCATTTTTCTCAAGAATTAAAGAGATCAAGGGAATGGATTTAAAACAAATATTTACCATTTGCCTATCCTTAGTTCTGGTCAATATATCCACAGACATAATATCATGTCTGGTTACCACTATATTTAACAGCAGTCTTAAATGTTCAGCGATGTCTAACGGGGTGTTCCAATAAGGAAAACCACCTCTAGGCAAGAGCAAAATGGTAACAATTAAATAGTTTTTAAAGGCCCTAAAGTTCCTGGGTCTCACTAGGGGAGATATTTTTGGTGGCACTGAGGCAGAAAAAGAGTTTGTTACAACAGTCTTTTCAGCCAGCAGGGGAGGCTTTATAGAGGTGTTTGGTTTCTTTGGGACCTGATATAACTCTTCTGGAGCTCCCCTCAAATGATGTTTACAACTCAAATGGACAGATAACAAATCAATTTTTTCATGCGGCTGATTTAACTGTAAAAACATAAACCGCGAGGTCTCAGTAGACAAAGCTACATGATCAGTGAGAAAGTCAGTAAGACGCTCATTCACCGGAAAGATCATACCCGCTGCTTCATGCTTGGAACCATAACTCGGATCAGGGTGAACTTTAGCCAAGGAGGAGCAGGGCATCTGACCACCAAGCTGGATAATTGTAGCATCCTGCAGATCTGAGAGAGCCAAGAAACGGTTTTCGCAGCAAAGATCTTGATGTTGACTTTCCAGCCTTGGAACTGGGATGGCCGCTTTATAGAGGAAGCTATCCATCTTCCTCTGCTTAGATGATAGAGAGGCAGTTGGAGACACAATTGCCACCTCAGTCCTTGATGTTTTATTACCGTGCATAGCTATAATAAAACTAAGAGATAAATAAATTAGAAATATCTATGTATAAATCCGGAAAAGGGAACCCCCTGGCATGCCTGGCTGGTGCCTAAGGCCACATGTACAAGGGTGCGCCCTTGCGCACGCAGCCCTTAGGCGCGCAGCCCACGGTGCACGCCTACGGTGCTTGCCGTACGCAGCAGCGTCCTTTTGAGCTCAGCCTCCTCTAGGCACAGATGTTAGCAAACAGAGACCCCACACCACCGCTGGCTAATCCCACCAGATAGCACCCAGAAGAAGCTCAGGGTTGGCTCCAATAAGTCCTGCTCAAAAGTGCAAATAAAAAGAACAATAATAATAATAATAATAGCAATTGCTGGAGCACAAAAACAGTCCTTGTCTTGGAGTGATCAACAGCAATGGCTCCTGGTGATATCTGGCCTGCTCTCACTCATGCCACCGTGTTTATATGAAGTAAGCCACCTTGAGTCTTATTGGGAAGGATGAGGTAATATTGAATTAATTAATTAATTAATTAATTAATTAATTAATTCACATTGAGGAGGGAAATACAAACAGTCTTAAAATATAAAGCAGAACACAGAGGGGGCAAATGTGGGAATATGTAATAAAGTCCCACATAGCCCGGGACTCAAGAGGAGAGAGAGAAAAGGATGTCAAGGTGAGGAGCTACATGATAAGAGAAATGAAAGGTGCTTCAAGATCAAAGTTAAAAAAAATAAAAAAATCTCCCAAATGTACACAAGAGACACCTAACAAAATTAAGACCCAGCTCTCTCTAAATAAGCAGGTAGATGGAACCCTGCACCATGAAATCAATGAGGTTTTGTGTGAGAGAAAGATCATCATAGAACTGTGTAGTTTTCTGTGTAGAGCCAGGACCCAAAATGCTGATTCTACAAAGAGTCATGCACACGCTTAATTTTATACACATTGGGGCCGATCCCATGGCACGTGGATCCCATGTGCATCCCCACTCCCGCACACATGCGTACGATTTCTGCACAGTACAGTGTGCCCACAATGGAGGTTCATGAAGTTCCCATGCTGGCATGCATGCAGGATCCACAGGGCATGGGATTGGCCCCAGTGGCTTCAAACGGTTTGCAGCATTGTGACCCACAAGAACACATGCTTCCCCCTAGGGATGGGCGAACCCGGTTCGGATGTTCAGAGTTCGGCCCGAACTCAGCCTGTTTGATGACAGAACCAAACTTCAAAACCAAACGTTCAAACTTCCGAACAGTTCAAAAACTTTGGATGAGTTCGGATGAGTTCGGGGGGGCGGCGGGAAAAACGTGACTTTGAGCAGGAAAAATGTGACTGGAAGGGGGAGGAAGCTGAGGAGCAGACTTCCTGACACCAGGGGTGGACACCAGGGGTGGTTTCAGGGCCAAAAATACTGATACCGAAAAAATCGGTTTTGGTTTTGGTATCGATAACACTTTTTTTAATGTTCGGCCAAGTTCGGATGAACTGAACTCCACCGAACTGATCAGCCAAACCCAAACTTGGGTTTTGAACCAAACGACCGAATGTCCGAACATCCGAACGACGTTCTGTTCGCCCATCCCTACTCCCCCCTGTCTTTAGATTGTAAACTCTCGGGCAGGGACCGTATCTATCTTATTATTATTATTATTATTATTAAACATTTATAAAACGCCAGTAACAACCTGGCGCTGTACAGAACATATAATCAGCTGCGGTCCCTACCTGTGGCTTACAATCTAAAAGACAAGGAGGGGGAGACAAGGAGAGGGGACAGCGGGAGAGACATGGGAGAAGACAAACAAACATTCAGGCGGATGCGAAGTCTCAGGCGCGTGTACTTGGCTTGGTTACAAGGTGGTCGGTAGCAGCAGTCAGCAGAGGAGGGCTGACAGTAAGAGCAAGGGGAAAGACTAGAGGGCATTGGGAAAGGCAGCATGGAAAAGGTGGGTCTTGAGGAGGGATTTGAAGGAGCGGAGGGAGGAGGCGAGGCGGACGTCGGCAGGGAGGGAGTTCCAGGCATGCGGGGCAGCGAGGGAGAAGGGACGAAGGCGGTTGGGCGAGCAGGAGAAGCGAGGGAGAGCGAGGGAGGGGACAGCGGAAGAGCGGAGAGCGCGCGCAGGAGCGCGTAGGGCGATTAGGTCCGAGAGGTAAGGGGGAGCTTGGTCATGGAGCGATTTGAACGTGAAAACCAGGAGTTTGAACAGGATACGTTCAGGAAGGGGGAGCCAGTGAAGGGAGAGGAGGAGAGGCGTCACATGGTCGAAGCGACGGGCAGAGTGAATGACCTTGGCGGCAGAGTTTTGGATCGCCACAAGGGGGGACAGGTGGGAGCGAGGGAGGCCAGCAAGGAGGAGGTTGCAGTAGTCGAGGCGAGAGATAACCATGGCATGAACAAGGATTTTGGCCGAGGAGACAGATAGAAAGGGGCGAATGCGGGCAATGTTGAGGAGAGCGAATCGGCAGGATTTGGCCACAGAGTCAATGTAAGGTTTAAAGGAGAGGTGCGTGTCAAAAATGAAGCCCAAGCTGCGGGCACGGAGAACAGGACGGATGGTGACCCCATCAATGCAGACGGTCAGGTCAGAGGGAGAGGAGGGGGAGGGAGGAAAAATGAGGAGTTCAGTCTTGGCCATGTTCAGTTTGAGTTGGCGTCGGGACATCCAGGCGGAGATATCAGAGAGGCAGTCGACGAGGCGTGAGCGGACAGAGGAGGAGAGAGAGGGGGTAGAGAGATAGAGTTGGGTGTCATCAGCATAGAGATGGTATTGGAACCCGTGGGAGGCAATAATTTCACCAAGGGACCGGGTGTAGATAGAGAAGAGGAGAGGGCCAAGGACAGAACCTTGGGGAACCCCAACCGAGAGGGGAAGGGAGGGGGAGGTCGACTCGGGGAGGGAGACATTAAAGGAGCGGTCAGAGAGGTAGGAGGAGAACCAGTCAAAGACAGAGCCACGGAAGCCCAAAGAGTAAAGGGAGTCCAAGAGGAGCGAGTGGTCGACAGTGTCAAAGGCGGCAGAGAGGTCAAGGAGGACAAGAACGGAGTAGTGGCGCTTCGATTTAGCGACAAGTAGATCATTGGTGATCTTGGCCAGGGCAGTTTCAGTAGAGTGGAGGGGGCGGAAGCCGGACTGGAGAGGGTCGAGGGAGGAGTTGGCAGAGAGGAGGTTCAGGCAGCGGGAGTAGACGACACGTTCCAGGAGCTTCGAAGCAAAGGGAAGGAGGGAGACCGGCCGGTAACTAGAGGGATCGAAAGGGTCCAGGGTAGGCTTTTTGAGGATGGGGGAGACAGTGGCATGTTTGAAGGCAGAGGGGAAGGAGCCTGTGGAAAGGGAGAGATTGACAACATGCAGAAGGGGGGGAGCGACAGTGGGAGCAATAGAGGTCAGGAGGCGGGAGGGGATCGGGTCAAGGGGGCAGGTGGAGGGGTTGGATGAAGAGAGAAGAGCAGAGATTTCCTGGAGAGAGGCAGGAGGGAAGGATGCGAGGAGGGAGGGGGGCGGGGGAGGGGGCGGGAGGGGAGCGGGGGGCGGAGGGGGGCGGGAGGCAATATCCCGACGGATCTTGTCAATCTTGGAGGTGAAGAACGACGCAAGATCCCGAGCAGCAAGGGAAGAGGGCGGGGGAGGGCAGGGGGGTTTGAGAAGGGAGTCGAAAGTAGAGAAAAGGCGGCGAGGGTCGCGGGAGAAAGATTCGATCCTAGAGGCATAATAGCGCTGCCTAGCTAGGGAGATAGCCGAGGAGAGGGAGGAGAGGGAGAATTTGTAATGGAGGAAGTCAGGGAGGGAGCGGGATTTGCGCCAGAGGCGTTCGGCAGCCCGGGCGCAGGAGCGGAGGTAGCGGATGGCAGGGGTAAGCCAGGGGCGGGGGTCGAGGGGGCGGACGGGGCGAGCAGAGGGGGGGGCAAGAGAGTCAAGGGTCGAGGAGAGAGAAGCGTTGAGAGCAGAGACAGCAGAGTCAGGGGAGGAGGAGGCGAAAACGGGGGGGAGAAGGGGGGAAAGATGTGCGGCAAACTCCGAGGGAGTAAGGGCCTGCATATTGCGGAAGGGGCGCATAGAGGGGGAGGCGGAGGGGGGTCGGTGGGAAAGGCTGAAGGAGCCGAGGAAGTGATCAGAACTAGGGAAGGGGTCAAAGGAGAGGTCAGTTAGAGAACAGTTTCGAGTGAAGACGAGGTCGAGGGAATGGCCGTCAGTATGAGTGGGGGAGTCGGTCCAGAGTCGGAGATTAAAGGAGGAAGCGAGAGAGAGAAAGCGGGAAACAGAGGGGGCGGAGGGCGTGTCAACGTGAATGTTGAAATCACCAAGGATAAGAGTGGGGATATCATCGGAGAGGAAGAAGGTGAGCCAGGATTCAAAGTCCGGGAGGAAAGAGGAGAGGGAACCCGGGGGGCGGTAGATGACAGCAACCCGAAGGTGTAGAGGGGAGTATAAGCGCACAGAGTGGGCCTCAAAGGAAGGGAAGGAGGAGGAGGGGGGAGGGGAGAGGGTTTTGAATTGGCAGTGCTTAGCAAGGAGCAAGCCCACACCACCACCCAGGCCCTCAGGGCGGGGGCGGTGAGAGAACGACAGGCCCCCGGAGGATAGAGCAGCCGGGGTAACAGAGTTGGAGGGCGTGATCCAGGTTTCCGTAAGAGCCAGGAGTTGAAAGGGGCGAGAGAGGAAGAGATCGTGGATGAAGGGAGCTTTAGCCACGGACGAGCGGCAGTTCCAGAGGGAGCAGGAAAAAGGCAATTGGTGTTTGGGAAGGCAGGGGATGCGGATGAGGTTGGGGGATGGGGAACGGACGGGTATGGGCCTAGGGGGAATGGGCGTGGGTGAGGATAAGGGGTAGGTTGGCTGGAGAAAGGCTGCTGGTGCAGGGAGAGGGAGAAGGAGGGGGTGCGTGAGAGAGGCTAGAAGGAGGGAGGTGATAGACGCCGTGGAGGTATAGGGTGGCATCATAGGTGTTACCTGTTCAGGTATCGGGGGGAAGCCCGGCCTGCTGGAGCCGCGTGCGCGCGGGTGCTGTCAGGGGGGTGGCCCCTCGCTGTCCTCGCTCCGGCCTCACAACGGCCACAAAACGGCCACAAAACGGCCGCTGCCCTTTTGTCGCCGCCCTTCGGGTGCCGCCCAAGGGCTGCCGCCCGCTGGGGGCGGGCGGGCAGCCTTGGCCTGCGAAAGCTGGGGCTGGGCCCTCCCAGGGGGTGGAGCCTCGCTCACTTGCAGGGGATGAGCCCTGCTGTTGCTATGGCGGCTGGGGGCTTCTGGCTGGCTGGGGGCGGAGCCCTGCCGCAATGGCCTCTGGGGGCTTCAGGGGGCTTTATTCTCTGTAAAGCACCAGGTACATCGCTGGTGCTATATATAAATGCTAATGCTAATGCTAATGTTAATGTTAATGTTAACGTTAATGTTAATAATAAAAAATAGACCACTACAAAGACATTCAATTGTAATCACATTTGGGGTTTCTTTTTATATTTCTCTTTACTGTGGGTAAAAACAGAAGTGACAGCCATACAGTGTCAACCTAGTCCAGGTCTGGAAGCCTGGTCAGGTCGGGTCGCAGAACAGACATGCCTGTGGGCGAGACCCAGGGAGGACGGGGAAATCCACCAACATGCTGCTGGCTGTCCCTGACCCCACACTGTGCCCATTGCCCCGCCCCCCATCATAACAGTCAACCATGGTTTCCAGTGACAGCCTGGCATGGTGGCCAGCCATGGCAGCCCCAACCCAAGCCGTGTATGCTGGCCTGAATGGACGTGATAGCCCATTTTTGGCCTGGTCATGTGGGCCTTAGCCTGGGCTGTGACTTCAGAGGTTTCCCAAGATCAGAGCCAAGGCTAGCCACCAACATGGCCTGGGGCAATCCCGGGCCAACATCTGGCAGCTCCTGCACAGACATGGGCCCTTTTAACACAGGCCTCTCCCACTCATGAACATGCAGAAATCTGAATCTGCATGTTCATGAGTGGGCACGATCCATGTGAAGGATGAGACGCAGGCACAGATAGTGACTGGGGTGTGTGTGCATACTCCCGCCTAACATACATCCCCACTCACCCCCCACTCATCCCCATGCATGGAGCAACTGGGAAAAACTGAGATTGCTTGTGTGGGGATGAGTGGGGAGTGAGTGGGAATGCGTGTGGCTGTGTGCACGACCCCACCCACCCACAGCGCATGCACCAACGCACTCACCCCCACCACCACCACCTGGCGGTGACGTATAAAAACAGTCATGCAGGTGACGTCTGGACCACAGCATGACAAATGGGCCACAGCAGGCTGCTTTCATATCTGTTTTTATACTATGGCACTTAATAAAGCCATCATTGTTCAGGAAATTTATTTATTTATTTATTTATTTATTTAATTATTGATTTATACCCCACCCCTCCAGAACACAGCTCGGGGCGGCTTCCAACAATAAAAACACAATATAAAACAAATTTAAAACATATAAAAATACAATCTCAATTATTAAGAACAGGGCCCGGGATACATTAAAAATAAATAGGGTAGGGGCAATAAAAAATCCACTAAACCCCCCCCCCCTTCCCAAAGGCCTGGGTGAACAGCCAGGCTTTTACACCTTCGCCGGAATATCAAAAGGCTTGGGGCCAGGCGATCTTCCTTTGGTAGGGAGTTCCAAAGATGCAGCCTGGCCACCGAGAATGCCCTCTCCATTGTGGCCCCCCACTTAATGCAGGGGACCTCCAAGAAGGCACCCCTGGTAGACCGAAGGAGCCACTCCGGGGCGCGGAGGGCAAGGTGGTCCCTGAGGTATGAGGGGCTGAGAGCGTGAAGGGCTTTGTAAATTAATACCAGCACCTTGAACCTGGTTCGGCACGCTATTGGCAACCAGTGCAGAGCCCGGAGCACAGGTGTTATGTGCTCCTGACAACCTGTTCCCGAAAGGAGATGGGCCACCGCATTCTGCACTAGCTTCAGCCTCCAAACCAGGCACAAGGGAATCCCCACGTAGAGCACATTGCAGTAGTCAAGCCTCGAGGTGACGAAGGCATGGATGAGGGAGGCCAGGTCCAGACCGGAGACGAACGGACGCAGCCACCGCACCAGATGCAACTGGCGAAAGGCAGCCTTTGCAACTGCCTCCACCTGCCGCTCCAGGCGGAGATCCGCGTCCAGCACCACCCCCAGACTCCAGACCTGTTGAGCTATGGGAGGGCGAACTCCCCCAATAAGGGGGGCCATCACCTCCGTCTTATCGGGGTTGAGCCTCAGTCTGCTCAGCCACATCCATTCTGCCATGGCCTCCAAACACTGGGATAGCACTGAGATAGCAGGGTCTGGATCCATTGAAAAAGAGAGGTACAGCTCAGTATCATCAGCATATTGATGACAACGCACCCCAAACCCTCTCACGACCTCCCCCAGGGGCTGCATATATACATTAAATAATAATGGAGATAGAATGGAACCCTGAGGAATGCCGTAGGATAAGATGTGGGGGCAAGATGTCTCCTCCCCCAGCACCACCTGCTGGCTTCTCCCCGAGAGGAATGAATGGAACCATTCGAGAACAGTCCCATCCAGACCCCCCAGGTCATGCAGCCGTCTCAACAGCAGCCCATGGTCCACAGTATCAAAAGCAGCCGAGAGATCTAGCAGGATGAGAAATGTTGAACATCCTGCATCCACCTCCCAGCGGAGATCGTCAACCAAGGCCACCAACGCCGTCTCGGTGGCGTAGCTGGGCTGGAACCCAGATTGAAACAGGTCCAGGAAACCGATGCTGTCTAGATGTGCCTAGAGCTGAATTGCCACCGCCCGCTCAATAACTTTCCCTAAAAAGGGATGGTTAGAGACAGGTCGGTAACTGGTGAGGGCATCCACATCCAAAGATGGTTTCTTCATCAGGGGGCACACCACAGCCTCCTTGAGACTGGGCGACAACCTCCCCTGCTGCAAGGACGCGTTCACTACCCTCGCCAGCACCGTCCCCAATGTCTCCCTGGAGGCTTTCACCAGCCAGGACGGGCATGAATCAAGTTCACAACATGTGACCCTCACAGACCCCAAGACATCCACCGCATCGGTCGGCGTCACTTCCTGAAACTCCTCCCACAAAGATGGACCAGACGGGGCCTCCATCACCTCGCACTCTCTACCTACTGCCCCTAATCCAGTGGCAAAGTTGCTCTGAATCCAAGCGATCTTGCCTGCGAAGTAGGTGACAAACTCCTCACAGCGGGCCTGGGACAAGTCTCCATCCAGGTTGAGCGAGGTCGGACTAATCAACCCCTGCACCACCCGAAACAGCTCTGCCGGATGTGACTTCGCAGACGCTATGAGGATAGCAAGGAACTCCTTCCTCGCTGCCCTCACAGCCTCAACATAGGACCACAAATGGGCCCTATGGAGAAGTCGGTTGGAGTCAGAGCGAGTACGCCGCCAGCGTCGCTGCAGCCTCCTGCCTACTTGCTTCATACACCGCAGCCCCTCGGTAAACCAACGAGCTCTGCGGTGACGAGACCGAGGCAGAGGGTGTCGATGGCCTCCTCCAGCAAGGTGTTCCAAGGCTGGACCAGCTCATCGACAGAGTGACCGTCCAGGACTGTCCAAATATGCATCTGTCCTCTCCAAATTTTACTTTTCAAGTCATAAGTACTTATTCTCATGTGGCATTCAGTTACTTTTAGAGCTACTTCTGCAAATTAAAGTTGAAACAAAAATGTGTATGAGATGGGTGCTCAAAAGAACACAAGAAAGTTTGGGTCAAAAACAGGTTACTATAATTTTGTCTCCCCCTGTGTCAAATTTAATTGCTTGCTGAATAATAATGCCTCCACCTTTAAGAGGGAAAAAAATATTTTCAATGAAGTATTTCCAGTGTCACTATCTCAACATAGTTTTGTGAGACTTTAAAAACTTCAGCTAAATAGACTGATCTGAAACGGCAATACATAGTTATTAAACTGGTTTAAGAATCTAGGTTTGGTACATGATGTCTAAATATTAAGGATTCCCCACTCCCCTGAATTATTAAAGGCCTCAGACAGTGATGTGGATGATTTGGTGAAATATCTGAAAGGGAAAAAAAACTACTAAAGTCAAGAAATAGGGAAGTGGTCACTCCACAAGGTCATTTTCCTATGAGATTTTGTGACAGCTGGAGAAAATTAAAATATCTGCATTCCAGAGAGTTACAGAGAAGGGGGAAAAAAGAGTGTGAGGAGGGGAGGCAGGGTTCAGATTTCTTTTGGAAACCATTACCCTCATAGGAACAGCATTCTGTCCTTCAAGTCACTGGATCTGGTTTCCTGACAAAATCCAATGAAATTAGGAGGATTTTCAAAGGCAAAAAGGGCAGTTGGGCCCCAGCTCCCACTCAAAGTCAATGGGAATTGGAGGCTTAAATGCCACTTGTACCTTTGAAAATCACGCTCATAATTTTTACTCAACTCTGACTTACTGAAATACCCATCTGATGACATTTGGGGGTGGGAGAGACTCTTAGTTCCTATGTTCTTCAAGTTTGTTAGTTTTGAAAACTTTGTGTAATGTTCACATCTCCACAGCAGGCAAACTAGCAACAAATTGTGGCACATTAATATTCCAGACATCTTTGTTATCCTAAATTTTGCAAATATTGTAGGTTGCAAAGGAAGACTAATCTGACTTGTCCAACCCTAAAATATTCCCTTCAAAATTCTTTGGCTCCATTTCTCATTGTGTACAAAATTAAGAACAGATCATTAATGGAGATCAGGAAGTTACATAAACATGTGTGAGTGAGAGAGTGTGAGACAAACTTGTATGCATCAAGCATTTCCACCTAATGTGATAGTTTTTATGCAACTGGTAGAACAACTCAAGTCTGCTAGCAATCAGGAAATAATATATTACATTGTGACCTAGAAGCCCTAAGCACGAGATTTTATGACAATCATCATACCAAGATTCTTATCACTAGTGACTCTAGAGTTAAAAATGCAACATCCAGAAAGAGGATTGCAGACTAGATTTTAAATACATCTGTCCTCCTGAGTTAATTCACCAGCTCTCTATTATCTCCTTACTCTACCCGCTGGAATTCATAACGTATACTGGATCTTCAAAGGTCAACCAATGCATTCTGTGTCATTTGTCCACAGACACTATAATATCCATGGTCAGGTCACCCTGAGTGTAATTTTCTCATCCACTTTATTTATTTTGTGGGAGAACAGAGAAAACTCACTTTCTAATTAAGCAAGACAATTTAGTTGTTGTTGTTGTTTTTCAGAAGCATATTTTGACTTCTCCACTCCCTTCCTTTTACACTTTAAAACAGCTTACAGCGTTTATGAGAGAGATGCAAGGCTCTCTGAGTGGAGAACCTATTGAGGTTGTGGTGGTCAGGGGGCAGTATGGCATGCGGGGAGAGACGGAAAGGCTATCATAAACACAAGGGAAAGGAACTGGTTTCTTTCTGTGGCTCTATTCCTCTCCTCCCCTGTCCCTGAGGTGTGGGGAGAGGTCAGTGGGTTAAGGCTAGTGGAGACCCTAATCTGTCACTGCTGCTATTTAATGTAAGGTCACTGGTGAATAAAACATCAATTATTTTTTTACTGCAACCAAGATGAATTCTCCAGCCTTTCATATATGAGACCTGGCTGGACAAGGCATCTAACCAGTGCTTACCCAGATGGTACTGGTCGGATACATGTAGGTAGGGTCAAGTGAGGATAGGAATGGTGGTGATCTGTAACAAAAATCTGACCTATTGAATGTATCCAGTCCTTGTTCAACATAGACCTTATGTTTGAGACATGGGGTAGATTAAGGAAAGGATTCTGTTGGTGTACCAGTCACTGTACTGCACAACAGAATCCCTGACAGAGGTGCTGAGGATGCCTAAACTTATTGTATTGGATGATTTTACCATGCTGAATTCATTCTAACATCTGCACCAAGAACAGTTCTTCATGTCTGGAGTGGACAGCTCTTAATTTCATTCCACTTCTTGGGCTCCATGAAAACCATTGGTCTACCCCAGATGACAACCTGCCAACACATGAATAAAGGTGAGCCAGTTGATATAGTGTATCTGGATTTTTAGAAGGCATTTGATAAGGTCCCTCATGAGAGACTCTTGTGGAAACTAAGTAGTTATGGGATAAGAGGCTGTGTCTTGTTGTGGACCGGTAACTGGTTAAAGGCTAGAAAACAAAGGGTAGAACTAAATGGTCAGTTTTCACAATGAGAAAAGTAAATAGTGGAGTGCCACAGGGATCTGAACTGGGTCTGATGTTGTTTAATATGTTCATCAATGATCTGGAAAATGGTGTAAAGAGTGAGGTAATCAAATTTGCAGATGACACAAAGTTATTCAAGGTAGTTAAAACATGAGCAGACTGAGAAGAATTATAAAACATGAGAAGAATTGTAAGAGGATCTTGTGAAACTAGGGGTAATTTCAGACATGATGGGCCTGAAGGCCCGCCACGCTGAACCCTGGACCAGGATCCGTCTTGGATCCCAGTCTGTGATCAGGCCGGCCATCCTTTAGATGTACCGGTCTAATCTCTACCAGGGTTCAGGGAGGGGGCTGTGTGGAGGGCGGGTGCACAGCCCTCCTCCTCGCGCTCCCTTGGCCGGCCGCCCATGGGAAGACGGGTGGGAGTAGCAGCCAATAAAGCCACTGCGCCCGATCCTGTATCGTGGTTTGGGGCATGATTCTGGAACGGGGCAAGGTAACTGATGTTACTTTTCCCCCTTTCTGGATCGTGGCCAATCTAACCACGGTTCTGGACCTTGGGCCAGCCGGAGGTCCAGAACCATGGTTAGATTTGATCCCCTCCAGAAATTCACCATGGTGAACATCTGGCGGGGATCAAACAGATGTTACCATGATCTCTGCCACCATAGGGAATCCACTGGGATTCACTGTGGTGAGTAGCGATTTTTAACATCTGAAATTACCCTAGATGATTGGGCATCTAAATGGCATATGAAATTTATTGTGGACAAGTACAAAGTGATGCACATAGGGAATAATAATCTAAACTGTATGTACACAATGGGTTCTAAATTAGAATTAACCACCCAGGAAAAGGACCTTGGAGTCATTGTGGACAATACATTGAAATCCTCAGCTCAATGTGTGGTGGTGGTCAAAAAAGCAAAACAGAATGTTCGGAATTATTCAGAAAGGGATAGAGAATAAAACTCTAAATATCATAATGCCCCTATATAAATTGACGATGTAACCGCAAGAGTATTGTTTGCAATTCTGATCACCCCATCACAAAAAAGATACAGTAGAATTTGAAACGGTGCAAAGAAGGGCAACAAAATGATCAAGGGTTTGGAACAGCTTCTATACAAAGAGAGGCTTGATAGGTTAGGGCTCTTTAGCTTGGGGAAGAGAAGACTGAGAGGAGATATGATAGAGGTTTATAAAATCTTGACTGGAATGGAACCAGTTGATAGGGAATGTTTATTTACCCTCTCAAGTAGTACTAGAACTATGGGGACACACTATGAAACTAACTGGTGGCAGATTTAAAACGAATAAAAGGAAGTATTTTTTTACTCAACACACAGTTAAATTGTGGAATTTGTTGCCAGAGGAGATTGTCAGGGCCAGTAGTATAGCTGCATTTAAAAAAGGACTGGATAAGTTCTTGGAGAATAGGTACATTAACAGTTATTAGGGATGTACTAACGCAGTTCGGGTGTTCAGTGTTCGGCCCGAATTTGGCCCGGTCGAACCGAACGGCCGAACCAAATAAGGAAGCAGTCGAACAGTTCAGCTGCGTTCGGTTCAGTTTGGCCACGTTCATGCATGAAAAACGTTACTCGAAGGCCGAGGGAGGGCGGGCAGCTGAGGACCAGACTTCCTGGCACCAGGGGTGGAGAGGCTTGGAATAGCAGCCAGCCTGCCCAAACACCATCCCTCTTTTCCTCAGACCACTGGTTTTGCAGTCTGCGATTGGACACAGGCTAGGATGCACGGAGTCAATGGGGCTTATGGTAAGGTGGGCGCAGCAAGTAACAAAAGTCATTACCCTCCTCCCTTCCAACACCTTCTGAACTAGCCACTGATCACTGAACTCCGCCCCCTCCACTCTACTGAAACTGCCCTGGCCAAGATCACCAATGATCTACTTGTCGCTAAATCGAAGCGCCACTACTCCGTTCTTGTCCTCCTTGACCTCTCTGCCGCCTTTGACACTGTCGACCACTCGCTCCTCTTGGACTCCCTTTACTCTTTGGGCTTCCGTGGCTCTGTCTTTGACTGGTTCTCCTCCTACCTCTCTGACCGCTCCTTTAATGTCTCCCTCCCCGAGTCGACCTCCCCCTCCCTTCCCCTCTCGGTTGGGGTTCCCCAAGGTTCTGTCCTTGGCCCTCTCCTCTTCTCTATCTACACCCGGTCCCTTGGTGAAATTATTGCCTCCCACGGGTTCCAATACCATCTCTATGCTGATGACACCCAACTCTATCTCTCTACCCCCTCTCTCTCCTCCTCTGTCCGCTC
>QEPC01002054.1:1790884-1806236 GCA_003113815.1 Sphenodon punctatus | reverse complement strand
GCCAGAGTCGGACCGCCGCCGCCGCCCGGAGCGCAAGGTAGGCGATCCCTGGGTGAGGAGGTAGGGTGATTCCTGGGGTGGGGTGTGTGTTAAACCACCCCCCACTCCAGGGATCACCCTAGTACCTGCTGGTGTGGGCTCCGTGTCCTCAGGGTGGTGCTGTGGCAGGCCTCCAGTTCTGCTCACTCTGTGCTGGGTTCTCGAGTTCTAGTCACCATCACGGCCGAGCGTTGCAGGCTGCCAGGCATCGACGGACCAGCAACAGAAGCCCGGCCAGGACTTGGTGGTTCCACCCCTGCTTGGCCAGTCGACAGCGTTGCAGGCTGCCAGGCATCAGTGGCAGCCTGACTCAGGGTGGTGTGTGAGGGCAACTTAAACTGGGGGGCCAGGAAACCAATCAGGTGCCTAAACCCCATGTCCCCAACCAACGAGAAGGGCTGCCCATTGAGCACAATCATTTCCTCCAACATGCACGTGGCTTTTAGTTGAAAGCCACGCCGCCCTCCATGTCCTGAAGCTGCCGATGGACTTGGCAGCTGCCCCCCACCCCAGCTCCTCCATGGTGCACTGACACGTCTGGGCCTCAACTGGCTGCTGCTGTTGCACCACTGACAGCACTGATGGGAGGGACAGAACGTGGTGGTGACACAGCTCTCAGCGGGACGTGTGACCATCCCTGTCCAAAGTGGCCACGGGTCTGTTGTTTTGCCCACCAACGAATGTCCCCAGTGAGTGGGTGTCTGTTCTCTATGGTGGGGGACGTTTGCTCACCACACCGCCTAATCTGGGGGCCAAGTTGGTAGAGCAGTTGCTTTTCATCAAGGTGTCTGTCTACTGCTGCTGCTGCTGCTGGTGCCATTTGTTCCGCTACTGGGCAATCCAATGTCTGCCGCTGCTCCACCAAAGCCTGGCAGCCTTCAATGCCCAGCCAACTAGGGGTTCCAGGCCAGTCACCAAGCCCCATGCCTTCCCAGCCTCTGCTGCTGCTGCTGCGGCTGCCGCCGCTGGGTTTCAAATGGCCAGCCATGGCACCATGGGCACCCCCGGGTGCCAAGCACCGAGTCTGCCTGCCTGGGCAAGCCAGGGTGCCAAGTGCCAAGCCTTCCCGGTCTTGGCTGTTGCTGCTGCTGTGTGTCCAATGGCCTGCCATGCCCCCACGGGCACCCCTTGGGGTCCCTGGAGTGCCCCAAGCCTCCCGTCGGGTCCGAACTCTGCCAAATGTTCGGTGGGACCAAACTTCATGGGACCAAACCCATGAACCCAAACTTTGTTTTCGGGCTGAACGGCCAAACATCCAAACGCAGTTCTGTTTGTGCATCCCTAACAGCTATTAGCAAAGTAGATTATGAGATGGGAATGGACTGCCCACCATGACTGCTCATACTTCTCCCATGCAACCAAAATTGACCACCATCAGAGACAGGATGCTGGGCTAGATGGACCATTCGTTTTACTCAGTATTGCACTTTTTATGTTCTTATGAAGCACACACAATGAACTAAATGTTTTACACTGGCTTGAGAATGGGATTTCTAATTATTAAATGTATCATAATGGCTGCTTGCACATGTTACCTAGCCCGGCAAAACTCCCAGTGCAGAATCTCACAGCTGGGAATCTTACATTTATCTCCAAACGTGGGCGTGGGGGTAAAAATGTCATTAGCTGGGTCCCCTGGCATTTTCTCTTACGAATGACAGAGCTCAAAATCCAGCCCTTTCATTTGTAAGAGAAAATGCTGGGGGACCCAGCTGATGACACTTTTTACCCCTGCGCCCATGTTCAGAGATAAACATAAGATTCCCAGTCATGAGATTTCACACCAGAAGTTTCGTCAGGCCAGGTAACGTGGGCAAGCAGCGAAAGACACCACTGTCATGGTATGATCATTATCTTCTGGGAGCCTAGTTCCTTGCTCTTCTGTGCCCTTGTGGGAGTGGTGGACCAATTAGGTTGATACACCCCCAGAAACTAACACAGCCAATGGGATTCCAGAACTCTGTGGAGAATATGCCCTCTCACCTTGATGGCTGCTCTGCCAATGGCCTGCTTGAACTGAGAAATAGCATATTGACCTTGGTCATTAATATAGCATCTACCATCACCCTTAAAAAGATAAAATTAAGTGGGAGGGGTGCATGACTACAGTTTTCAAGTATGCAAATAAAAGGCTGCTAGAAGCAATAGATTTCAAAATTGTTCCCTGCGGGCACTGAAGATAGAACTAGAGATAATGAGCTTAAATTGTAGAAACAATAAGAACAGTTATGCTGTGTAATTAATTACCTAAAAAGACTGTGAACTAGGGATGGGACACAGGGGAGAATACCAGGTTTACCGGTATCAGATCTCCCCGGTATCGGATTGTAATTTACTTCAATGGCCGCGATGTAAAAAAACCCAGTAAAGCGGCCAATGCTAAAAATCCGGTATGCCAATACCGCTGATTATCGGATTATCAGATTAATCCGATATACCAGATTATCAGGTGTATCAGATTTATCCAATACCTGTATTCCCACCCCTACTGTGAACTCCCCATCAATGAAAGCCTTTAAAAATAGATACATTTTAAAACTCATAGATGGGTTTAATTTAACTTAATTCACCAGCATGGGTGTCGCTCACCTGTTTGAGACATCTGAATTTGTCTGTTTATAAAATTATTCACTGTTATTTTAAACATCAGTGTACTCTGGCTGGTCCTGGTCTCTACGTGTGGACAGTTTTTTTTATAGACTCTGTTTCTTGTTGGAGAGATTTTGTTGTGCAAGTAGTTAGGGTTTGGTGAATATGAATATCCAGATGTCCATTTTAATCCCTCCCTCATCACCTTTAAGAAACACCTGAAGACTTGTTTACTCTTCAGGTGCTTTTAGGATGCACTGCTGGTTCCCCTTAATGTGTTCTTCCTTCCTCGTTATCATACCCTTTACAATTGTTTTATACAATCTTATGTTTTAACTGAATTTTATATCATGTTTTTATGTTGTAAAGCACTCCAAGTGCCACCCAACAGTGAGGCACAATAGAAATACATTTAATTTGTTAATTTATTATTATTATTATTATTATTATTGTAGTACTGTATTGTTACTTACTGTGGTAGTACTCTACTGATTGTATAGCACTAGGTATATTGCTGGAATAATAATAATAATCAATCAATCATCATCATCATCATCTTGCACTATACGAGAGCAGGACTAGGATACTTCCAGATCTATGATTGTATTTATTTAATTTATTTATTTATTTCATTATATTTCTATCCTGCACCTTCCTGCTCACAGAGCAGCTCAGGGCAGCTTACAAAATATATAATAATAATAATAATAAAAATAAATTTAAAAACCACAAAATATACAATTTAAAATTCCTTACAAATATTTTTAAAGGACAAAATGCACCCCCTCCCCAACCCACCCTGCCCATCTCCCTCTCTAAAGGCCCGGCAGAACAGCCAGATCTTACACTATCTTCGGAAAGAGGGGAGGTCTGGGGGCAAGCATCCTCCATTAGGAGGGAATTCAACAGCCTGGAAGCAGCCACCAAGAACGCCCTCTCCATTATCGCCACCCAGGAAATCCGGGGGACTTCGAGTTGGGCATCCCCGACCGACCGCAGGGACTGCAATACAATCCAGAGCCTTAGGCGGTTCCACAGGTAAGACGGTCCCAGGCCATTTAGGGCTTTTTAGGTCATTACCAACATCTTGAAATGGGCCTGGAAGATAATAGGCAGCCAGTGCAGAGAACAGAGCACTGTTGTAATATGCTCGCAGTGACCCATCCCCGTTAAGAGATGGGCTGCTGCACTCTGTACCAGTTGCAACCGCCAGACCATCCCCAAGGGCAGCCCCACATAGAGTGCGTTACAGTAGTGTAATCAAGAGTTAATAAAGGCATGGATGATGGTGTCCAGATCTGAGTCCGAAACATACAGCCACAGTCATCGTACCAGATGCAACTTGCAAAATGCTCCCCTCGCCACAGCCTCCACCTGGACAAAGGGGTCAAACCCCGTCAATGACGGGAGCCACCACCACCCCAGCCCTAAACACCAGCATCACCTCTGTCTTGTCAGGATTCAACTTCAGACACTTTGCCCTCATCCAGTCCCCCACAGCTGCCAGGCACTGGGTAAGCGCCGAGACTGCTGTGTCTGAGTCTCCAGAAAAAGAGAGGTAGAGTTGTGTGTCATTGGCATACTGATGACAATGCACGCCGAGCCCTTTCATGACCTCGCCCAGAGGCTGCATATAAACGTTGAACAAGAGGGGAGACAGAATAGAACCCTGCGGGACTCCACATGTGAGGTCCTGGGGCGATGAAGTTCATTTCCCAAGAACCACACGCTGAGTTTTCTATGCCAGGAACAAGTGGAACCATTCAAAAACAATTCCGCCCACCCTGGCCCGGTCCCACAGCCAAGCCACCAACATCTCATGGTCAACTGTTTCAAATGCAGCTGACAGATCTAATAAAATTAAAATAGAAGATCAGCCCTGATCTAAATCATGATGGAGGTCGTGCTCTGGTAATAATAATAATAATAATAATAATAATAATAATAATAATAATAATAATAAATACCGAGCGCACAGAGTCATGGAGTTGGAGGTCACCTAATCACCTTGAGGTAATATAGTCCAGTCCCTGAACCAATACAGTATTAATTATTATTGCTATTATTATTATATTCATTTATTCATTTATTTATTCATGTATTTAGCACCAGAAATGTACATGGTGCTGTACTATCTATCTATCTATCTATCTATCTATCTATCTATCTATCTATCTATCACAGCTCAATGTACATTTTTGTACTAGATAGATAGATAGATAGATAGATAGATAGATAGATAGATCAGCCCCTGCACCAATGCAAGATGATGATGATGATGATGATGATATAGCACCAAAAAAGCCCCATCTACATTTTTGGTGCAATAATAATAAAAATAATAATAATAATAATAATCCTGCAATGGTGCAGGGCCTGGAATAGGTGACCTCAAGGTGACTAATTGACTTCCAGCTCTATAACTCTGTGCTCTAGTATTAGTTAAATTGTTTTTATAATATAGCACCAGCAGTCTACAGCACTGTACAATCAGTAGTTAGGCCCCTACCCCAAGGGTCGAGGTATAGTTTGTCCTATGCAAGGAAAGAGTGGTGGATTAGATGACCTTTTAACATTTCTTTCAGCCTTAAAATTATATGAAATCAAAGTGAACTAAAGTAATTAAAATGTAATTGAATTAATATAAGAATGTCCGCTTCATTAAATAAATGAAATTAAGTAAGGCAGTATTATTTGTGATGTTTACCAGTCACAAGGTGCATGAATATTGAACAAACAAAAAAACAAGATACTTAGGGTTGAAATAATTACTGATTTGCAAATATAACAAATTAATAAATATAGCCAATGGGAAATAACAAGTTAACAAGTTAACAAATATCAAGTATCTCAGCTACTACCTAATAGCCACTTAAGAATTCACAAAGAAAAAATCAAAAATAATCTGCAAATTTCATTGTGAAATTTACAAATGTGATATTAATTTCAAATTCATATTAATTTCAAATCCAAGTTTGTATGTCTGAAATTGTAAAAAAAAAATTAAAAATCTGAATTTTCAGTTCAGTTCAGGTTCAGATAATAATTTCATCTCCAGCCTAAACAAAATGCTGATCCATTTGAGATTTCTACACACTTAATTTGTTAAGGCCTTTCTTGGACCTCTCCCCAGCAATTATAAGCACAGCCACATAATTACAGTTAACCATGTATTGTTCTTTAATAAAAATTAAAATTAGTATTTCTTTCAAAATTTCTAAACACTATTAATAATAATTTGCATAGTACTTTCAATGTTCAAAGTGCTTTACAATCCTCATGTAGTTCACCATCACAACAACCCTCTGAGGCAGGGCATTATTGGGTGATTTCAGACGTTACGCGGTCCAGAGTCACCACAGTGGATTCCTAGCGGTGGTGAACCATTCAACTACCCCCTGCAGTCAATAAAAGTCCCAAACAGATGTGACGGGACCGGGACCACAGCAAGGAATCGGACCGGCAGACCACGGCCCAGGGCAGCGCAACAGACGTTACGCCAATCCCGGGCCGGGCCGTGGTCAAAGCACCCAGAAGGCGCCAGGGCGGGTCGTCCCAGCTGCTGCCATGTGCCCTTTAAATCTGCCTCCATGGCCTGTGTTGTTGCTGGTTGCCTGGCAGCGACGCTGCGTGCTTTGTCCCCGGCTGGGAATCATTTTGATTGATTCCAGCCAGTGATTGTCATCCAGAAGTTACTTTTTATTGTTTCCCACTGGGAATCTCTTTGACCACGCTTTCGGAGATGGTCCGGCCCAGAGGTCCGGAAGCATGGTTGAATTTGACCCCATGTGGTATTGACTGTGGTGAACATCTGGCAGCCGCCGAACAGACGTTCAGGGCGCTTTGGCCCCGTCACGGGATTGACCATGGTTCACTGTGGTTGAGCATGATCTTGTAACGTGTGAAAATACCCATTGTTCCTATTCTACAGATGGGGAACTGAGGATCTGTGATAAGGCCAACTCTGCTAAGCATGACAGATACTAGTGATTTGCCCAAGGCCACCCTATGAGTTCATGGCTATGACAGGAATTGAACTGTGGCCTCCCAGGTCAAAGTCCAACAGGTTGTCCTCTAGGCTAAACAAACAAACAAACAAAAAATAGAAGAACTGAATCTTTTTTGGTTCGAAAAGTCAGCTTTCATTTTTAAGTGGTGTCTGCAATTTTTAATTTCATGGTAGTTTTGCAACCTGCTCTGTTGAGAATTTTTTCTGGCAAACACTTTCTTGGACGTAGATATAATTTAAAAGTACATACTACATTTTCTTGATAGCCTTTTGGGTGATCTCAGTTCTGCCACTTCCAAGTTTGAAAGATCCCAAGTGCTCTGAAGTTCTTTCTTAATTGTGATAATGTATTGACACTGTAACCTCATAAAGTAAACTCTAGTATATACTCTTCTGCTAATGGGAGGAGAATTAGACTAAATACTTTCCACTAAAATAATTTATTTTAGTGGGAAGTTATTGAGCCTAATTCTCTACTTTGTTACACCAAGTTTATAGCAAAGAAACTTTGGGTAAAAACAGACGAGACAGTGGACTATTGTGGTTTGCTCTAGCACTATCTGGCCTGGACCTCACCTTCATGTATGTGCAGGTGCAGCCAGATGTTGGCACGGGATTGTCCCGGGCAGTGTTGGCAGCTAGCCCAAACTCTCACTTCAAAAACCTCCAAAATCACAGCCCGGGGTAAGGTCCACTTGATTGGATCAAAGCAGGCTACAGTGGACTATCAAGTATGTTTTGGCCCACCATGAACCTGGCCTGAATCAGGGCCCGCCATGGCCAGCCACCATGGCTGGTCATCATTGGCCACCATGACTGCCTGTCATAGTGGGAGGCAGGCTGCTGGGAGTGACATGGGGGAGGGGCCATCCAGCCACATGTCTGTTGCGGCCCTGCCCCTCTCCAGGCGATGTGGGTGGTGGGATGTCAGCCCAGTTGGGGACATACATGTTTGGTGCTCTGACAGAGCCTGGACTGTGTCTGCCAAGAATTTCCACCCTGGCTGGGTTGTGTGTTTTTACCCTTTATTTACACCATTGGAGTTACCTTATTTTAAAATTGGTGTAAGAAACTCAAGGATCAGGCCTTGAGGCTTTAAGGAGAGTAGTAAGTGGTCCATTTTTCAAATTAAGCAAACTTGCAAAAAAGGAAAGCTTATGTCAAAATAACCTTTCCCCATTTTATTTAAAATTGCCGTTGGAAAAACAGTTGGACATGTATGGTTGGTGCTCTGACAGAGCCTGTAGTTTCTTACACCAATTTTAAATATGAAATGCAGTAAAAATAATTTTTGTTTAAAATAGCTTTTCAAAGCATTTGCAATCGAATCTCATTATTTTCAATTGAATATGCAAGCTTCAGGCCACACAGGGCCTTCCTCTCACCAAAAGAATTTGGTCCAATAAAAAACATCATCTGAACTATCTTGTCTCTGGCCCTTTTCACACAAGATGCCCTCGCCCATCTCCACACAGTTTTGCTGCATGGAGATGGGTGGAGGCGCCCGTGGGAATGTCGCGGGGGATGGGTGGGGGTGCGTGCACGTTCCGGCGCGACGCTCATCTCCACCTATCAACCATGCATGGAGCAATGGGATCCAATGCAGTTGCTCCATGGGTGGAGGTGGGTGTGTGTCCATTCCCATGGTTGCACACTCACCTCCACCCACCGCGGCCCATTTGAAAATGCCTCTATCACCTACATTTACAATTGGATGGCAACCACACTCTTTCTAGATTACAGAATAGGCAAGTATCCAAAGTATTATCTCGGATGAAGCGTTGAATGCTTGTATTCAGTTATGCATCTTTAAAATTAATAGCTATGGCATTCTGAGTGGCTTGGGATAACTGATGCCAAATATTTGTATTCATAATGAAACATATTCAAATATTCATAATGAAACATCCATAGTCAATGTCCAACATATACATTTGAAAGTGTCATTGAGAGTTGCTTTGGAGCTCCATGAATCAGTGAAAACTAAAGGGCCTAACAAATCTTCACAACTTCCAAAATACATGTGATTTCTTTTCTACGGTGTTTATAGCTCTGCTTAAAATTATTTTCAATACTGTATTCTATTTCAAATAAAAGTTGTTTTCCCACCATAAGCCTGCATAGTCATGCAATGAAAGTGATAACAATCCTGTGTTTTGAATATGATATAATCTGTTGCCATGAAAGTGAACAAGTTGTAACAACTTCATGTGGCCCGATTTCTAAGATCTTGGATCTACCTTTGCTGCCTCTGCAGAGTGGGTGTAAAGTCTTAGTGTTAGCCTTCTACAGTCACTTTGCATTTTCCCAGATGGAGATAAATTACTATAAAAGGTTCACCACAGTGAATAATAAGATCCAAATGACTTCACTGTAGAAGAAGAGTGAAATGGATGAGAAAGAGCAAACACTAAATAATTTCTGAAATTAACCAACTTGGCAAGCCAAGCTAGGAAAAAAGAAGAGTAAAAAGGGCTGATTTATGTTTTAAATCTGGCACATTTTTAAGTCTCTCTTATTATGAAAGATCCTCTGGGATGAAAAATGGTTTGAAGCTCTTCAAAACCATTTGTGCATTATACATCTAGGGCTAGATTTCTCATGTACATATGGGCATGTTCACAGTTAATCAGAATTAACTTTTAATCCCGATCCATTAATTCAGGGTTATTATTCAGGAATAACTGCTCAAATTATCATTTTAAATCAGGAATAAGAATTAATCCTGATTTGCAATGTGAATAGGCTTATCCAGATTAGGAGTCACAAGGAAGACTATGAAATCCCATGGTGCAGTGTAACCAGATTTCAGTATCCTCTTCTGCTCTGACTTCTAGAAGTACAGTGGCAGCAACAGATACAGCAGTCACCTTGCAAAATGGAGGAATCTTCATCTTGGCATGGTGAATTTTAAATTTGGTGTGCCAAGCAGAGACTGCTGGGAAAACTGTGGGATACCATAGAGATATCTATGGCTAGAGGGGAGACATATCTATCTGCAGCACTCTATGGCATTTGGGACTCAGTCCAGATTCACCGTTCACACAATCACTAATCTGGACTGACTTTTATCCAGATTAAAATCAATCCTCAAATATTAGGTTTCCAGAACTTGGTTTAAATTTTGCATTTGGGTTCAGTAATTTGGACTAAAGTGTTCACACGAACACCTTAATTTGGATTAAGAGCCGCTTACTCTGGATTAATGCACGTGTAAAAACACCTATCATCTGCAGTAGGTGCAGATGATAGAATGTAGACATCTGGCAATGAACAGCTGTGAGCAACCACCTGTCTGGAACATATATCTAGATGTTGGGTGGAAACAGGCTCTGCTAGGCCGCTATTGTCTCCTATGAGCCAAGACATAGGGTATTTTCAGACGTGACAAGATCACGCTCAACCATGGTGGATTCCCACCGGGTGAGCAAGGTCTTGTCACGTCTGTTGGGGGGAACGGAAGTCCCCCCCCCCCAGATTTTCACCCCGTCAATCGCGGCAGGGAATCACATTCACCATGCGATCGGCGGTCCCGGCGGGGCCGGCCCCGATCGCGTGGTGAATGTGATTCCCTGCCGCGATGAAGGGGCCCGCCCCCTCTGAATGGCTANGGCGGGTGCTGCGGCCGCATCGGCCGCGACGCCTGCCCGTCTCCCAGGAGGGCGGGCGGCGAGGAAGCGTGGGAGGGCGGGGCCGTGCAGTGCACACATTGTGCCACGCGGCCCCGCCCCCTCCCCAGTTCCCCGCCGGGATCAGCCAGCATGTCTGTTGGATGTGCCGGTGTGATCCCGGCGGGGAATCACTGGGTGATTCTGTGACAGGGCCACCACCGACCCCATCATGTCTGAAATCACCCATAGCCAAAGGAAAATACACCTTGGGCCTTGTACCCTCATCTCCTAGAGGAAGTCTAGAGCCTGACAGTGACAGGAAAGGGAGGGGGTAGAGCCAACAGAACAGAGCATTACCAGGGAAGTGGGGGGTAGACCTTTTGGATTTTAACCTTGTGTTTTGTGCATATAGCCTAATTGCTGCTGCACCATAAATTAGGGGTGTGCATGAAATTTTTGTTTTCCTTTTTCATTATTACAGTAACGAAAATGAAAATGATAATAACAAAATCAATAACGATTTTTTCCCGTTATCAGTGTCGTTATTGGTATCAATGTCACACAAAACTCAAAATTTTGTTTTCGGTTTTTGTTTTCGTCAGCATGTGTGTGGCAGGGGCTCTGTGTGTGGTAGTCTACGGCACTTCTGCAACTGGCACTTTTAACAAACACCCACCAACCCACCCACACTGACAAAAATAGAAACTAAGCCAAAACCAAAATTTTCTGTTTCATGTGATACCAATAACAACACCAATAATGAAAAGCAAAATTTTGTTATTAATGAAAACAAATAACAACAGTTTTTAATAATGAAAACAAAAAACAAGAATGAATAATGACATGGGTCCCTGGTGCACACCTCTACCATAACCTCAACATACCTACCTACCTATCCCTGTTTATGATTAAGTCTCTCCAGATGTGGTAGGAGAGAGGGTAACAATCACAAACGTGACTCTATTTCCCCCGTACTCTGACCAGCAGAACTGAGCTAGCATGAAGGTGAAATGAAGCAGCCTCCTGTAAAGACATACAATACCTTTATACCTCCTTGGTGGAAGGAGTACCATGGAAAAGCTGTTATTGCAAGACCTAATCATTGTGTTGCATTGGTATGTACCTGCCTTTGCACAGGCACCAGAAACTAGGGGTGAAAGCCTGACCCAGAAGAAGTTAATGCTATTGGCATGAAGAGAATAAGGACTGCACCCTTGGTCTCTGTCTAGTTTTCTAATGAACCCATGTACCAGATAATGATTTTCCTTACAGGGTTATTTTGAGGGTGAACTAAAAAAGGAGTGTTAAGCACTTTGAACACTGAAAGAACTATATAAACAAAATAGAATGATGACAATAATAGCTAGATGTCTTTGTGGGTTTTTTTAGATGAATGTGGGGCTGCCCACCCCCGGAGCTGCCCCCTGGCCTTGAAATCCGCCTGCACAGCACTCCTTCATGGAGTTGTGGGCTAAAGTCTCCACAACGCTATGATGCTGCCTGGTGCAATGGCCAGCTAGAAGCGGAGCAGGAGCGTGAGCCCGCGCATTTGATGGACCACTGCTCCGTTTCAGGCCAGTGCCCTGGGTTTGGCTGGCCAGTTCTGGCAGCGGCACTCCGGAATGTTCTGGAGCACCACTGGCAGGGCTGTCCCAGGGCAGGACCTGCTTCACCTGCACATCTGGCAGGGTGCCGTTAGATGGACAGGCCACCCAAGGGTGAAGCGTCCAGCACCCAGGCAATCCATGGGTCTAAAAATACCCCGTGTCCTATATCTTAAAGTCAGATTTTATTGCACGTCCAAATCATTGCAAAATTGAAAGCCACTTTAAGGCTCATTATCTTTTTGGCCCTCAAGTATTATTCTGACATGCGAGAGCACTATTTGGCCTGACTCAATGCTTTGCCCCCAGGTGCCAGCAAACGCACCCCACCCTAAAAAGGAGAGTCTGTCTAAACAGTCGCTTACTTGACTTGTAGGGGAAACCCTATCTTCATGGAACAGATCTAACTGCTCTGTGCTCTTTTGGCTAATAGACTGTTTAATACGTACAAGAGAAAGCTAGAGATTTTCCCCTGTGGTTTTCAGATTGTACATTTTCTGTAAAAGCCTTTAACATGAGTTGTATCTGAATTGACACAGAGCAGAGAGATGCTTCCCTGGCTACTGTATTCTGAGCTACACCCAGCCCCTCAACGTTTTATTGGCACCACTGAAGTTTTATGAGATGTATTTGCTTCCATAAAATCAATTTAATAAGGAGGCCAATGTTTTGGTAATGCATCAAAAGCAGCTCTTTTCTTCAAAGGGCATCTTTTTCACTCAATCTCTTCTCTAAAGACAGTGACATTAGTTTTCTAAATTAATAAACAGGCGAGCATCTGAGGACTGCATGAAGCCTCCATCACCCCTTATTTTGCTTTCTCTTCTGACCCCACTTTCCAGTGCAGGGCCCTCATCTCAACAACAATACCCTGAAAGCCGGTGTGGCACTCTGGGATCACACTTGAAAAGGCCTTTGGCTGAGGCTGGCTTTCAAGAAGGGGGGACAATTGGCAAGAGGCCTGTGGCTATTCATGCAGAACAGGCAGTGAAAAATGCCTGAAGTCAGTTTCAGGGGTGGGCAATGCCCAAAAGAGAAAGCCCACATAACGTGAATGGCTGCTGCTAGGAGACTAAAACCAAAGGCATGCTACTAGCAGGCCTCCATGTGCCGACATCAATGGGCTCATCCTATCCCTATTAGGGGCCTGGAATGATGGAGAAACATGAGAAGGAACTATAAGCAGGAAAGGAAAATAATACCAAACTACACAACAGTCAATTCTTATACTTTTATCTTAAATACCCGGGAGAAAGAAATAATATTTTTGAAGATCACTGCCCTTTCTGTTCATAATTTGTAAATCAGTTACAAAATCTAATAAGCAAAATAATTCAGGCACACTTTCATTTGGAAAGAGAAGGATGCATCTTTCATCGTTCTGAACATTGCCAGCACATAATTAAGAGTGACTATAAATATAAATTGGAGGAGACAAGGCAAATGTATTTTTGGATTAGGATTATCTTGATTCTGTTCTGGTCCTCCTGCACATGCACATACAAGGTTCAGTGTCCAGTAGTGGCAGTGTTGGATCTAAATGTGATTATTTCACATGCTAGTATTGAAGAGGAAGTTATTTTAATGGAATATAAAAGCATTTCAGTGGGCAAACAGATGACCAAGCTTCCAACTATTCCAGATTTAGACAGCCACAGGGATATTAAAATATAATTTGCAGAGTGGGGGAAAGCACCAGAGAATCGGAAAGCTAACATACACAGTTCATTGGGAGATACCTACCTCTGAGTTCATTCTTTTGCTATTTGAAAACATGGCCCAAGCAGACAATGCTAACATTAACATTTCACCCATAGTCTGAAACAGTGGAAGCCTATTCCAGCAAAGCAATGGAATGCATCTACAAGATAGGAAACCCAGGTATTCCTTGCAATTAATTTAAGCAAAACTCTGCAAAGTGACACAACATTGAACTGAAAACTGCATTTCCCCCCACCCCTAACTACCTCAAAAAATCCTTTCTACTCTTGGCTTCCTGAAAGCTTTTTCTTTTTTTTTTAAAGAAAAAAAAGTTTAAATCATAATGTCTAGTCATGTTTGGACTTATTTCTAGGCATGATCTCAGCTTTTAAAATATGATGGTATTATTTGGTTTATGACTAATAATCTCTGCCTAAAAAGGAGAAAGTACTTTATGCTGTTATAATCAACTGATTTATTTCAAGTGATGTTTTTTATTATTTATAGTTGGAAAAGCTATGGAAATCCCCTGCCTCTCCTGCCCTCTTTGAAATTATCTTTTCCCTCAGTCTACATTTTCCACTACAGCCAGGGAACATAATTTTATCTTCCTTCTCTCTATTTGATAGGTCATTACAGTCTTTAGTTGCACAGGGGTATGCTATGCTGGCTGTAAGGAACCTCCTTACAGCTGTGTGTGAGAGAGATTCTTGTGCACCAGCAAGTAGAGGGTCAAGAGTAGAAAATATGAGGAGGACCATCGCTTCCAACCTCCCTACTGGTCAGCTAATGTATATGAGACTCAGGACAATAGACTGTTTCATGTAAAGGAGTAAATGCATTTGGGGCAATAAAGCTGTGCAGCATCTTTAACTCAGGGCAGAAGCTACAGTCACTATTCAGTCCTATATTTTCCCAGTGGTTTGCATCAACATTTGCTAAGTATATGGTGGAATGCAACATAGCTTGGTCTGTGGCCTGGGTGCCTTCATGTGGCTTCACTGAATGCTAGCCGTGGGATTTTAAAAAACAAACAAACACCTACCATTATCCTAATTCTGTTGTTACTAAATTCAGTGGGAGATTTGGCCAGTGGGAGCATGGTTAAGTTAATGCCAGGTGCTTTTGAAGATCCCACACTAAACTAGCCTGACTGAGTCTTTTTGAAGTGTTATAAAAATTAGGACTTTGGTATTTGTTCCATCTAATTAAAGGCCAATCAGGCTCTCATGGAATTTAATGGGGGGTTATACAGAATAGTCATTAAAAATTGGACTTCACGAGGGAAAAAGGTTTAAGGGCATGACCCCCCAGTGGAACAGTACGCATGTTAGCAGTTTGTATGAGTCTCAGTCCCACTGAAGTGAGCGGGACCTGTGCCTGTGCTAATTGCTAGCACATGTCCTATTCAGCCAGAGGATCGTGCTGTAAGCTTGCAGTTCTACAGACACTTGCACTGGCAAAACTACATTGAATACATTTAAGATTATATCATAAATGTGTAGATAGATAGATAGATAGATAGATAGATAGATAGATAGATATGGAGCCACACTAGTGGCTCCATTAGTTAAGGCAGAGCTAACGTTCTGTATTGAGAGTTCCAATGACTTCAATGGAGTTCCCTGGGGCAAATTCCTCTGGCTTGCAACCCTGAAGTTGACGGGGTTTTCTCTGTGAGCATACACTTATAGTCACAGATGGCTGCATAGGACAGATATTGAGTATGCTAAGTATGTGCTTTGGTCCAATATTTCATGTTAGATGAGATGTCAAGATGTCCCTGGCATTTAAAAAGC
>QEPC01002054.1:1766509-1782478 GCA_003113815.1 Sphenodon punctatus | reverse complement strand
GGTAAATAACTGCTCCTTGTTTATTAGTTCCACACCACTCATGATTTTATAGACCTCTATCATATCTCCTCTCAGTCGTCTCTTCTCCAAGCTGAAGAGCCCCAACCTACCAAGCCTCTCCTCATACGGGAGCCCTTCCATGCCCTTGATCATTTTTGTTGCCCTTCTCTGTACATTTTCTAATTCAGCTATGTCTTTTTTGAGATGGAGCAACCAGAACTGCACACAATGTTCGAGGTGCGATCGCACCATTGATTTGTATAGAGACATTATGACATCCTCAGTTTTATTCTCTGTCCCCTTCTGAATAATTCCTAACATTCTGTTTGCTTTTTTGACTGCTGCCCCTAATAAACGAGTCAGCTAATGTACCAGAGATCTGGAGATCTAGTACCGTAGTGCCAGTCTATAAGAAGGGGTCCCGTTTGGAGCCAAAAAAATGTAGACCAAAAAATTTAGCCTGCTATGCATTGTATCGAAAATCTATGCCAACTTGCTATTAAATAGGTTGCAGTGCTGGTGTGAGGCTGAAGGCATTTTGGCCGAGGAGCAAGCTAGGTTTAGAACCAACTTCTCTACTATAGCCCATGTCTTTGTACTCTCACATCTTGTTAACAAATGCCAGCGTTGCAAGCGAAAACTGTTTCTGGCATTTATAGATCTATCGTCAGCATTCGACACGATCTGCAGAGCCCAACTGTGGGCCGAGTTAGAGCGCTTACATATAGATGGGAGATTACTGGTGCTTATTAGGTCTCTATACTTCGATACATCTATGAGGGTGAGAATGCCACCGTATGGTATCTTATCAAGCCTGATACCAACTTTTCGTGGGGTTCGACAGGGGTGCCTTTTGGCACCGATCTTATTTAACATTTATGTTAATTCTCTGATATTAGAACACAGAGATGCTGGGAATTACCATCCTCCCCAAATTGGTGATAAGAAGATTTATCTTCTAATGTATGCTGACGATGCTGTTCTGATTTCCCTTAGTAGACGCGACATGTATAGATCTTTGGTAGATTTTGGTGACAGATGCTGCAAGCAAAAGCTTTCCATCAACTATGAGAAAACCAAAATTATGGTTATTGCAAAACGCCATAGGAAATATAGCTGGTCACTGCAGGGTTATTCCTTGCTGCAGACCAGAACATATAAGTACCTGGGTATTATAATGGCTGATAATGGTGCCTGGCTTGCTCATACATTAGTAGCCACGGCTAAGGCACAGTTAAGAGTCCTTTGCCATTCAGTGTTTCTTTTTCTACTATGGACAACATTGTATTCGGGCTGCTTTAAAAGCTCTAACTACTAAGGTGGTAGCAAGCATGCTGTATGGGGCTCCAATTTGGGGACATGATAAGAAGGTCATGGATAGACTATGTCCAATTATCAACCAATTTTGGAAACGAGTCTTGAGGCTTCCCCCATCTACCAATTCTGCAATGATAGCCTTGGAAGTGGGTTTTCAATCCCTAGGGGCCATCGTCAAAGTGCGCCTTTTAAAATTCTGGGCGAAGCTTTGTGATGCTCCAGTTACCTCTTTGCTGTCCCTGGCCATGAATGAAAAACAATTGGATGCGATTGGTGGTGTTGATCCCTGGTGGGCAGATGTTAAATCTCAGACTCTCGGTTAGTTCTCCTGGGCTTTTCGGAAGTATCCCTAAAGGGTCTTCTCAGTACCCATATAGTAAGGTTGCTGAAGCAACTTATCCACGACATCGATAGACAAAAACTAAGGGTACTTGCCAGCAGTGTGAACTCTGCTCCTTTTTATAAATATCTAATACCACCTCGTGGGGGGGCTTGCTATATATTTCAGCTCAACGACCCTGGGCTGAGACAGGCCTTCATTAGACTGAGGTTTCAGTCCATGTGCACAGCCATTGTTTTAGGGCGCTATGGGGGGTGGGTTGTGTCCATGTGGAGGTGTGGTTGAGCAGCACTATCTAATTTCTTGTCCTTTATATGCCGCTTCACGTGGCCAACTTCAAGAAATTGTTGGACTGGATGATTCTCGACCCAAACTGCAGCAGTTGCTCTATCTTCTTGGGGATAGAGTCCCTGCTACAACCATGTCAGTGGCAATTTTTGCAGCAAGAATTGGGTCCATTCGTTCAAGACTGGTTTCTAACTCATCTTCTTGCTCATTTTATTGTTAACATTTTTTTGTGTATTTTTATAGGAGCAACTTTTGGCCAGTTTCCAGTTACATATGTGTACACCCATGGGCTGGTAGTTGTTTACTCATTTGATCTGCTTGTACACATTTTGCACTTGCTGGATCTGTTATAGTGTCCGTTGCTCTTGTATTTGGTAATGTTGCTCCTTTGTTGTCCCTGTTTTTGTTTTATCTTGTGCTGGCTATGGAGCCAACAAGTCAATAAACTTACCTTACCTTACCCTTACCTTACCAGACTACTGCTGCGCACTGCGCTGTGGATTTCATTGTATTGTCCACAACAACCCCCAGATCCTTTTCTTGAGTGGTAACTCCTAGCTTAGTACTCAGCATTGTGTACGCATAGTTTTGATTATTTTTCCCTACATGCATTACTTTGCACTTGTCCACATTAAATCTCATTTGCCATTTAGATACCTAGGCACCCAGTGTCATAAGATCCTGTTGCAGTTCCTAATCCTCACTGCACCGGTGTTATGTGGTCCCTGAAGCCAGTCCCCATAAGGAGATGAGCCGCTGCATTCTGAACCAACTGCAGCTTCCGAATCATCACCAAAGGCAGCCTCATGTAGAGCGCATTGCAGTAGTCTAGCCTCGAGGATGCATGGATGATAGTGGCGAGATCGGAGTTGCCTTACCAGATGTAACTGGCAAAAGGCACTCCTGGCCACAGCCAACACCTGGAGATCCAGATGAAGCTGCTAATCCAGGAGCACCCCCAGACTTCACACAAATGGAACCAATGGAGGATGGATACCCCCAATAATGGGGGCAACCACCTCGCTCGGACCATCACCCCACCAGCATTATCTCAGTTTTATCGGGACTGAGCTTCAACCAACTTCACCTCATCCAGTCCCCCAACAGTGGCCAGACACCATGACAGCAGGAAGACAGCAGGACCTGGGTCCGATGAAAAGGACAAATACAACTGGGTGTCATTTGCATATTGATGACAACAGACACACACACCCCAAGGTGCACACGACCTCCCCCAGAGACTTCATATATACATTAAACAAGAGATGGGACAAGATGGAACCCTGCAGCACCCCACAGAGGATGCCCCCTGGGGCAGATGTATAATTCCAGACTACCACCCACTGGGATCTACCCGTAAGGTAAGAACGGAACAAAATGGCTCCGTCTACCCCAGCCAAATCTTGCAGGCGAATCAACAGCATCTCATGGTTCACAGTATCAAGGGCCGCTGACAGACCTAGTAGAACCGGAAGGATCACACAACCACAAAAGGGCATGCGCACTCCCGCGCTCCACCCACCTCCACCCATCACCCACGCATGGAGCAACAGGTGCCAATGCGGGATGCTCTATGTGTGGAGATGGGTGAAGGTGGGTGGGGGTCCATGGGAATGTACCCTCATGCACCACCCACCCACCGCACTGCTCACCCACCCCACACAAACGCGCCTGTTCGAAAAGGGCCCGAGTCTACAATGTTATAATTTAAGCCCATTCCCTCTTGTTCTGTTTTCTGTGACAGCAGAGAACAAATCACCATCTTTTTTGTGATCTCCTTTTCAATAATTGAATACTGTTATCATGTCTATTTTAAGAATCAAATCCAAAATAAGAATCAGAAACAGTAAAAATCCTGGAAAAGAATGAAATATGCAAACCCTTCCCATATGAAATCCAATACCTATCACACATCATGTTATCTACACGGTGTAAGTATAGGGTGGGTGTGCACCTAAGGGTATCTAAGTGTTTCTGACTTATTTTTAAAATGTGCTTCATGTACATTATTAACCCAGAAGCTTACTTCATTTGATTTTCATGCACCATTTTCCACAGATGCCAAGGGATTTTGCATACCTAAGTCTCAAATCTCTCCTAACTAAGGACCGTTTTTTTACATGAGACACACCCACTCATGAACACCCAGAAATCTGGGTGTTCATGAGTGAGTGAGCCCCATGTGAAGGATGCAACAGGTGCATGAGCAGTGAGTGGGTGGGTGTATGCACTCCCGCCAAACACACATCCCCATGCACCCTCCACTCATCAACACGCATGGAGCAACCGGCAAAAACGGATGTTGCTCTGTGTGTGTTGATGGGAGGGAGAATGTGCATGTGTGCCTGTATATACCCTCCCCCCACCCACCATGCATCCCCTACCCATCAACACACATGTACCGGTGTGACCACAAAACCCCCAACATGTGGGGGCCGTATAAAATCAGCCTAGGAATCATTTGACCCTGCAAAACCAACAGTACTGAAGTCACACATGGATTCCTTGGCTAGCCTACAGGGGCTGCTATTGCATGTGACTCAGACTTCATCTCCCCAGGAAACAAACTGGAGTTCTCAGCCTCTTGGATGAGGGTCTATAATGTAACTTGCTGTTCCTGTGCCATTGAAAACACAGAGAAAGAGCAACACATTGCAGTGGGTCTAACTTGTCATCAGGTTTGCCCCCCCCCCCCTTTTTCCCCTTTCATTCCAAATAGTATTCCCTGAACAGCCCACAACAGCAACAAGAGCCAGGCGGCGTGTGGAAAATGAAAATATCCTCCTAATACATAAACCATTAGTCAGCACTTGCTCTCTTTTTGAAAAACGGGCAACAGGAACAATTCTCATTTCAAAAGCAATCACTGACAGTGATGCCTTGGTTAGGTTTAAATGGACACACTGTTAAGTCTTATCAGAAAATAAAAGAGGGATGGCTTGTAAATCTGTATAAATCCATCTGTTCTTTGGCTTTCAGTAGGGCAGAAGAAATACCGCTAGAGTCTGAGGATGGGAGCATCATAAAAGCCCTGTGACATGGATCTGATTCTTAGGTCTGCCGCAGACTTCTTGTGTAACCATAGACAAGTCACTTCATATCCCTATGCCTCACTTTCCTGTTTGTAAAATGGGCTTACTAATGCTTCCATTGCCATTCTTGTCTTTTACCTTTACACCATTATAGGCAGAAACTTTATCTTAACATACGTACAGTACATGTACATACAAGACTAATTATATTTGACAGACAGACAGACAGATCATTTATTTATCTTTAACATTTTAACCTGCCCTTCGCCAAAAGTTCAGGGTGGCTTACAAAAAACATAAAATACAATTTTAAAATATTAAAATACAATTAATCAAAAGAACCCTACCCACACTAACCCCAACAACCCCAATCCCCAACAACCTCCCACCTAATCCTTATCCCTGCCCACCAATTGCTTTACTAAAAAGAAAAGTTTTACACTGCCTCTGAAAGATGCTCAAGCCTAGACTCAAACAGACCACCAGGGGGAGGGAGTTCCACAACATTGGGGCAGCAGCCAAGAATGTCCCCCCCCCCCCTGCAATCCCATCGCACAGACAAGAGTAACAGGTGAAACCCACAGGAGGGCGTTCCCTGCCGACCACAAAGGCCATGACAGAGCATAGTAGGAAAGGTGGCCTTTCAGAAGCCCAGGCCATTTAGGGCTTTAAAGGTCAAAGCCAGCACCTTGAATTGTGCCCAGAAAGCTATAGGTAGTCATGCAGACTCTGGCGCACTGGTGTAATGTGCTCCCAGTGACCTGTCCCCCAAAGAATTTGGGCTACCACATTCTGCCCCAGCTTCAGCTTCCAAAGCTTCAACTTCCCAGTCATCAAGGGAAGCACCATGTAGAGCATATTGCAGTAATCTAGCCTTCAGGTGATGAAAGCATGGATGACAGTGGCCGGGTCCAAATCAGAAAGAAAAGGCAGCAGCCTTCTCACCAGATGACACTGGTGAAAAGCACTCCTGGCCACCACCACAACCTGTTGATCCAAGCGCAGCAAGGTATCCAGAAGCACTTCAAGGTTGTGAATCTGAGTGAATAAAGAGGTCCAAACCCCATTAATAACAGGTGTCCCAATTTTCTCCAAGTCACAGGAACAGCCAACCATCCATCACTTCAGTCTTTTCAGGGTTCAGCTTCCATTGGCTAATCCTCATCCAGTCCCCAATAGTCACCAGGTATCGGGTAAATGCAGAGACTGCAGGATCCAGGTCAGATGAAAAGGAGAGACAGAGCTGGATGTCATCAGCATATTAATGACAGTACACACCAAACCTTCAAATGATCTCACCCTGCAGCCTCATATACACATTGAACAAGAGGGAAGACAGACAAGATGGAACCCTGTGGGATGCCACAGGAGAGGTCACAAAGGGACGATGAGCAATCACTCATCATCACGAGCTGAGACCTCCCTGACAGGAACTACCGTAACCATTCAAGAGCACTGCCATGCACCCCTGCCAGATCCCACAGACGTGCCAACAACACCTCATGATCAACTGTGTCAAAGGCCACTGAAAGATCTAACAAGAACAACAGGGTACAATTCCTCCTGTCACTCTCCAGTTGCAGATCATCGACCAAGACCAAGTCTCCGTGCTGTACCCAGGACGAATATCTGACTGAAATGGGTCGAGTAATGCAATAGCATCAAGATGAGCTGGGAGCTGTCGGACAACCACCTTTTCAATATTAACCTTCCCTAAAAAGGGAAGGTTAGAGACAGGGTGATAGCTAGCCAGAGGTCAACATCTAAAGATGGTTTCTTAAGCAAGGGCCGGACAACTGCATTTTTAAGAGTGTTTGTTCAGCATCCTACCCTCCCAAAGAGAGGCATTGACAACCCCAGACAGCAACGGCCCCAGAGTCTCCCTGCTGGCTTTCACCAGACAGGATGGGCAATGACCTAATTCACAACTGTTTGCCCGCATCACTCCAAGAAAATCCTCTGCATCGGTGGAAGATATTAGGGATGTGCAAACACAGTTCAGAAGTTCAGAGTTTGGACTGAACTCAAATAGTTCGGTTGACCGAACCAAACTTTCAAACCGAACTCAAATTTGACCGAACTGTTCAGTCGAATCGGAACTAGTTTGAAGACAAAAAGCCCCGGTTTTGAATGTACGAACTTGGTTTGGAAGTTTGGAATTCGACTGAACTCAAGGTGAGCGCTCCAGAGTGTATGGGACTGAGCCAGTTCAGCGGATTCCCCCTGAGTGACAGTGCCGAGCCCTGCACCTGGAGCGGGGATTTAAAAGGTAGCTGGCGGGCGGTGTGTGTGTGAGCGCTTCATAGTGTACGGGACTGAGCCCGGAAGGGAGAGCGGAGCAAGCGTCCTGATGCTGCAGTGAGAAAGCTGCCCACCGGGCAGGCGATATTGCACCGGGAACAGGTGAGGAGTTGACAGAGTAGACTTCTGGGTTGCCTACAGATGGATCCCGGTTCGCTGTACCATACCCCACCTGAAGCGGATTCCCCCTGAGTGACAGTGCCGAGTCCTGAACCTGGAGCGGGAATTTAAAAGGAAGCCGGCGGGCGGCATGTTCACTGCAGGCGTGCATGCCTAGGGGCTGCGCATGCAAGGGCGCGCCTTTGTGCACGCAGCCTTAGGCGTAGGCGGGGAGTAGGGGCGGCCCCGTCTTTTCGATCCGCCTTTGCTTAATTTCTTGCCACTGTTTCTTGAGCAGAGTCTAACCCATTAGCTCTGTCAGTCTTCGGCACTTTGCCTATAGATGTGCTCCCTGTGCAATTTCCGGGCTGACGGGATGGAAAGAAAGCGAGGTAGACAGACTCCCTCGTCCTCTCTGTTGGATTTTACACCCCCGGTGAAGTATTCAAGGGAGAAGAGGGGGAGGGATTTGACTCTTCACCCAGTTGTTAATTTAAGTAATAGATACTTACCTCTGGACTCATTATTAGAGTCGCCGCCCAATGTTCAATCAACCAGAGAGTTAGAAGAACGCACTGTCTTGGAGCTCCTTGCGAAAGATGCACTAGAGGAGCCAACAGCAGAACATATGCGCCCATGGAATGACTGCTTGAGTGAACAGATGGCATTGGTGGCAAAGACTGTATCTGTCATATTTGATAATATTTCCACTATAGATAATTCACTACTGAGGGTAAAAGCCCAAATGAAGGAGATCTAGGCGAAACTGGATGACTGTGTAATAAGGGGTGCTGCCCCGCAGTACTTGCAAGGATCTACCCATAGTAGTCCGCCCCCTTTAAAACCTGGGGGCCATAGGGCACGCTCCTTTATTGACGGCAGATCCGCTTACCTGTGGGGGAGGCAAATGCTAGTTGATATGAATGCTATATGGATTTATGTCACCAAAGATATTAATGGTCGGCTCCCAAGCTGGGGCACCCTGAATGATATTTCTTGCAACTTGTCAAATTTATTGGGGAAAAGGGTGGGCTCCTCGGAAATTAGCTCGGTAGAATATTTAAGCTCCTCTCACATGTTCCTTAAATTCAAGCTTTTTTATAGAACAGACGTATGGGTGAAGAGATTATTTTTGGCAAGAAAATTTCTGCTGATGAGAGGTGTCTCTGGGTGATTTCAGATGTTACGTGGTCAAAGGCCACCACAGTCAATCTCCTGTGGTGGCAGCGACCACGTAACATCTGTTGGGGGAAACGGATGTTTCCCCCCAGATGTTACCATGGCGGGGAATCACATTCGCCACGTGAGTAGTCGAAGCGGCGGGGCCGGAGGTCCTCACGCGGCGAATGTGATTCCCCACCGTGGTGACCCCCACCATCACATCTGGACGGCGGCCATGGGTCGGAATCCCTGCAGGGAGTCCGGCCCGTGGTCATAGCAGGCGAGCACTGCGGTGGCATTGGCCGTGGCACCCGCCCATCTCCCCAGAGGGTGGGCAGCGGGGAGCAGGGAGGGGGCGTGGCTGTGCGGCCACATGGTGTGCCGTGCAGCCCCTCCCCGATTCCCTGCCGGGATCCCCCGGCATGTCTGTTACGGCATGACGGGGTCATCCCAGCGGGGAATTCAGATTTCATTTCGTGACGGGGCGAATGCGCCCCGTCACATCTGAAATCACCCTCTATTGACAGGGTTTTCTCGCTTTCACATTTAAATCGGGTAGTGGCAAAGAGCCGCAGGAATGAAAATCTCTTTTCCTCCCCAAATACTGTTGTCATTGGAAATAGAGTAGGCCAGAAGCCAGTAGAGAGTGAGAGAGGGAGAGAAACCCCAAATCCCCCTCAGGCTAAGGAAGTTCAAGTGGAAACCCACAAAGTGGATATGAATCTGATTACCATTTCCCCAGTTTCTGTTTGCGTGGAAATGTCCAGTAAGCAGTCAGTTACACCAGACAATTTGAGAAGTAATTGTAGTCATGTCGCCTTCAAACCCAGTGATAAGGATCTAACCGTAAGCCTAATTAAAAAGCATTTGTTAAGCAATATAGAGGAGGGTGACAAATCCTTACTGGTCTCCACTTTTGGAAGTCTCTCCATACTAGAGCAGGATACTCTGATACAGAGACTGGATGCTATTCGAGGGAAACTTCAGGTGCGGGAATTGTTTTATCAGATGGGGAAAAACACCTCTAATGGCATCAAGCATTACTCTCCACTGGACGGGCGGGCGCTGACGGCCGCCCGCATGCTGTACAACGATGAGCTGGGGTCTCCACGATTGAACCGTCCCGTGACTGTACAGCGTCAGCTAATGGAAGGTAACGTCAAGAATGTCATCCCGCCCGACCAGGATTGGCAGTTAGTGAGAACCCCTAAATACAAAAGTAAAGCCAACCACATGGCTGTTCCATGTGTAGGGAGAGCCCCGGATGTAATCGAAATTGAGGTAGAGCAGGAAATCAATGCCACGCCCCACAAAAATCTGTGCAATGAGAATTGATTATCAGCAGTTCTGGGAGGTACTGAATCCCCCAGGGAAGGGCCTGAAACTGTGCCCGGCAGCTGGGATTTGTATTTGGCTCTTTTATCCTGGAATATTGCAGGTGTTAGGGTCAAGATTATGGACCCTGACTGCATAGCCCTGTTAGAAGTGTATGACATAATAGCCCTACAAGAGACCTGGCTGTGTGAAGATGCGTTTCTGACCCTTCCGGGCTATAAAATTTTCTTGCAGGGGGGCATTAAGCATAAGACTAAAAGTAGATGCTCAGGAGGACTGGCGATTCTGGTAAGGGATAGTTACTCATGGGAATTCCGCACACTTCCATCTCCAGGGAAAGACTTTCAAGCTGTGGGGGTGAAAGTAGGCCCCTCCGACAGTTTTCTGGTAATAAAGATTTATATACCCCCACCAATATCCCAGTACTATGACACAAAAGGCTGGGGTCAATTGGAGGCCTACGTAAAACATCGAGGCCCTATATCGTCGTGCAATCCTTATAATGGCGGGTGACTTTAACACCCACTATGGGATTAATGAGGCGATGGAGTGTGATTCCTCATTGTGCGCTCTATATAATATCTCTGAGCGCTCCTCTAGCGACCAGAGGACATCTGCTACAAAAGATAATATGTGCGAGCTAATGCAAAAGTTGGATTTAATAATGTTAAATGGTCGGGGGCAAATGGATATTAAGGGGCAGTATACCTACACTGGCGTTAGCGGCAGTAGTGTGGTTGATTATATGCTGGTCCATCCCCCCCATTATGGAAGCTTTGAAGACTTTACAATATTGTGTCGCTCTGAGTCTGACCATATGCCTTTGGTAGTCCAATTCAAAAAGTCTCCCAATTCCCCGGTTTGCAATTATGTTAGGGAAGAAAGAGGGGGCCCCCAGAGGGTGAGAGTCCAATGGGATATAACGCTTGCAGTTCAGACTATGGAGTTTCTCCATGGGAGTGAACTAACAGCATTGGCAGAGACAACAGAGGGAGAAGTATCAGTGGAACAGGCAAAAGCAAAACATAGTCTTCTTGCAGTTCTTGGCATTTTGGGAAGGGATTTACTTTCTAAAGAAAGTACAGGAGGATCTGTAAGACAAAATAAATGGTTGAGCAGGGACTGCCGCGAGTTGAAGAGAAGATTAAGCAGGAAGCATAAAGAATGGATACTTTCTCCAACAGAAGTAACAAGACAAAACCAGGTTAATGTGTGAGCAGCTTACAAGAAGCTTATGTTGGAAAAGAAAAAGCAATACGAGAACTTGCTTTGGGCAAAGCTCAAGGTGGCTTCAGAAACCGGGAATGTTAGATTATTTGGGGCTCTAATAAGGTCATTTGGGTGGAATAGATGTACTACAAAAGCCTCCAATCTTGAAGCGAAGGATTGGAACATTTTTTTAAAAAAGCTTCTGTTTGACAATGACTACGATGATGAGGATGCGCCTGATGGGAGGTGGAGGTGTAACGTAAAGGATGATTTGGTTAACGATTTCCCGGGATTCCCCATTAAGGTAGCAGAGGAAGAAGTCATACAAGTCATAAACAGTCTGAAGGCTAACAAGGCGCCAGGGTATGATTTTGTTTGTCCCGAAGTCTTTAAGATTCTCTCAAAATGGTGGTCTTTGATATTATCTAGAGTTTTTTCCCATATAAACCTGCCGAATTCTATCCCCAAGGAATGGGGCATTTGTATAATTATCCCTTTGTTCAAAAAGGGAGATCCTAACGACCCTGCCTGTTATAGGCCGATCTCCCTGCTTCCAATTTTGGGTAAGCTGTATGGGAGAAACCTCTTGAACCGGCTTGATGTCTGGGCCCGATAGCACAATTTAATACCAAGAGTTAAATTTGGGTTCTGAGCCAGCTGCTCAGTTATGGACAGCTGTTTTACGTTGGCACATCTGATCCACAAATATGTGTTTATCCGTTGAACCCATCTTTTTCTGGCATTTGTGGACTTTTAAAAAGCCTTTGATTCTGTCCCACGGAAAAGCTTGTGGGACAAGTTGGGTATTGGTAGGAAGTTGTTGACCTTAATAGCGCAGCTACATTCTGGCAATACAGCAAGGATCTGGGTACCCTCGAGCAATAGACTCACAGCACCCATAAGAATAAAAAGGGAGTACGCCAAGGTTGCGTGCTCACTTCCTTATTATTTAATTTGTATACGAGCGATCTAAATGGGATATTGCTGAAACAGGACCATTGCACCCCCAAAATTAAGTCCTGTGCTTTACCCGTCTTCCAGTACGCTGATGACACCATGTTGTTATCCCAAACTAGAAAAGGGCTAACTATACTGCTAGACATTTGTGGGGAGTATTGTGCTAGTAAAGGACTGGAGATAAATTTCACCAAAACAAAGATCATGATGGTGGGAAAGAGGACTGAAAAGAACAAATAGACTGCGCGGGGAAAGAGCTTGGAACAAGTGAGCTCTTTCTGTTACCTTGGGATAATATTTAGCAGGAATGGCATATGGAAAGAATACGTTAGATATATAGCAGGAAAAGTAAAGGGCCCTTCCAGGGCAATCCTAGCTATGGCAAAGCGTTCCATAGCAGTCACTACCTCTAAGGTTTTGAAGTTATATGAAGCTAAAGTCCGGTAGGTTCTATTATATGGGCAAGAAATTGTGACAGAGGAGAATGTTATAGGGCTAGAGATAGTCCAAAATCAATTCCTCAGACAGTTAGTAGGGGTTCCTCAAGCAGTACCAGGTTGCGTTGTGAGGGCAGAAACTGGTGTGATCTCAATTGTTTCCCTAAAGAGGCAGGAATTATTGAAATTTTGGCTATGCATACTCAGCCAGGATGATGAGGCATTACCCCATCTTTGCCTCATGGAGATGCTGGAAAATACTGGTAGGGCAGCGTACTCGTGGCTTGGCTCTCTCCTTACATTTTTAGCTAAAGCTGGACTCTGTGTGCAGGCAGTATGGCAATTGCCTCTAGCACAGCAGAAAAGGCTGGTAATGGAGCGGTCATTGGATGTAGGTAGGCAAGAGGACATGGCAGCTCTGGCGGGCTGGAGGGCAGTGTCTTGGTATGGTTACGTTAAAGATTTGTTTGGTCTTGAGACCTATTTAGACATATTGAATTCACGGGAACTGCATAGAAATTATGCCAGGCTGCGGCTCCAGCTCATCGAGACCGCCGTGACCTATGCCCGGTATAATGCCTTGTCAAGTGATTGTCGTAGGTGTGTCTGCTGTTTGGGCAATGTGGAGACAATAGAGCATATTCTTTTTAAGTGCCCACTATACGAGAACCTCAGGGAAATATGGATCCTGCCACTGTTTTGGGGAAAAGAGTATTGGGCTCCAGCACATAAAATAAAGTACATATTGAGTTTGTCTAGGCCAGAGGAACCTACCGCTGTTGCCATTTTTGTGCAGCTTGCCTCTAAAATCAGAACAAAGGATATATGAAAGGACAGGGATGAGTGTAGGCATTTTGTAGGGCTGTTTATTGGGGCCTATTGTGACTACTTATTGGTAAACCTTGGTAAAATGGGTCTGTCTTGCTCGCCCAGCTTTAGCTAGGTGGTTATCCCTTGAGGCAAGTAACATGGGCTTATGAACGAAAAGAGGCCTAAGTTGATTTGGGTGATGTTGTGTTTATGAAAATATTGTGTTTGCTCGTCAATTATTCTGTAACATTTGAAAAACTGTTCAGGAAAAGTTTTGTTAATAGCCATGCTACCAAGCCGGTTACATGTTAAGGAGTAAGGTTTTTGTTCACGTGTGTCTTGTTTGGTTTTAACTGTGCATATGTATCAACTGTGGGGTCATGGCGAAAGCTAGCGCCTGTTAATCAATTTTTCTTCTTCTTCTTCTAGCGACTGAACTCAAATAGTTCGGTCAACCGAACCAAACTTTCGAACCAAACTTGATTTTCGAACCAAACAGAACTGAATTTCCGAACTCGGTTCTGTTCGCACATCCTTAGAAGATACCGACTGAAACTGATATGTAATTATGTCCAATCATATATTCCCATAACACATCTAATCCCATGTATGGTTCCTACTCCATGCAGGATGGGGAGAACAAGGGGTGTGACTTCTGGTGGCCAGGGCGTAGGGCTACTGAGAAGGGGAGGATCAGGCTTGTGTTTTCATTTTGAGTGCAACTACATAAGATGGGCTGGGAAAACCACCACTCTTTGGGTAGCCTTTCCCTCCTTGGGCAAATGAGCGATGCGATGCAGTGGCTCATGTGTACAGGGTCTGCCAGATGTTTTCCCCGCCCCATGGGAGGACAGGCAGCTGGCTGCTCCATGATGTGTCCACAGGAAAATCCCAAGGATGCATCAGGGAGCAGCCTTATCTCAAATGGGGTAAGACTACCAAAGGCAGGGCAACCCATGTGGCTGAGTCAGCTTGCCCTGTCACACTTGGAGCAAGGCTGCAGGGCCATGAGTGACAGGCAGTAGCACCCGTCGTGCACAACCATGCAGCAGCTAGGGTCCGGCTCTGTTGAGTCAGGGAAGGGAGGTGGGTCAGGGCTCCTGTGGGCGGCGCCTCGGCTCCGATGGACTGAGCCACTTAGCTTCCCCCCAGTCATGTGCCCAGCTTCCTATGCTGGTCGTGCAGTGTGGCAGGGCCGATTGCCTGCCACGGGGGCATGCAGGAATTGGGCCCACGCAGCTCATCTGGCTTCATCCTTAGGGTCCTCCTACACTCTTCCTCCACTGACACCATGGGCATAGTTTAAATTTAACATTGGTCAGGGCTGAAGTGTAAGTACCCTAAGACTGTAGCACTGCTGCAGGAATGGTTCTATTTTCACTCACGTTCGGTGTCTCAAAAGTCAATGTCTCCTTCTAGAATTTTGTCCTTGGAGCTTGGTCCTGCTTCCACTCTTATCCTTATTCAGAATACTTGTTACTTTAACAAGTGACTAAGTTTTTGAGTAACCCCATTGACACCCTTCAAGGAAATTAGGGCATGGGCTCTTGTGCACACACAACTGCAGGGATTCCCTCCTCACCTTCCCCTGAGCTGGCAAGAACAGCTCCATACACCTAGTTGTAAGATCCATGCAGCTCTATGTGTGCTGCCTGCCAGCTACATTTCCGTCAATTGGCCCAATTTCTTTTCATAGTGTTTTTTCTTGTTCTAGTAATTCTGAAAACTGATGAAACCAGTGTCTACCTATAGGGGGATGAAATTATCTTTATTTGCAAACAACCAAGCAATATGAATTATATTGAGAGGAAATGTATAACTCACCCCCAATTAATTGCAAAGTGTCTAATTTGTGAGATATTTTGTGATAGACTGACCTCACATTTTTGGTCTGAGATGTTCCGACTTAACCCATAAATATTTTAGCATAATACAATTTCTTTTGAATAGATAATAAAACAAAACAAAACAAAACAAAACAATAACAATAACAATAATAATAATAATAATAATAATAAATTTATTAATTTATTTTTTATTGAACTCCACTGCCAAATGGCACTCATAGTGCTTTGCAATCATAAAATATAGTAACAATATAAAAATAATTTAAAAGGGGAAGGTAAAGAGGAAGGACAGAATACACTGAGGGGAAATCAGCATTGGATCCTAAAACCACCTGGATGATAATAGGTCTTCAGATGCTTTTTAAAGGTGAGGAGGGATAAACTGAGACAAACATCTGGAGGGAGCAAGTTCCACACAGAGAGCCACCACAGCAAAGACCGGATTCCCCGCCAGTCTAAGGTGCAAATAGGGAATCCCGCAAAAGCAGGTGGTTTCTGAGTACAGATAACTATCAGGGTGCGGTTCCAGGAGCAGGTCTTAAAATATAACGAGGACCTATACTGTTCAGGGTCCTGAAAACTAGAAGCACAATCTTAAATGTTGTAAACTTCCCTGAGGTGCTAAAGCAGGAAGGGGGGGGGGGCATAAAAATCTAATAAAATTAAAATCTAATAAAATAAAATAAATCCAACCAGTCTTGATAGCCCATGGTTTAAAAGGAGCAGAAAGGGCTTAGGGTGTTTTTAGATGCACCAGTTTTTTCCCCAGACTTCAAAGTCCAGGTTTGGTAAATTCACATGGGGGGGGGGGGTGCGGTTTAGATATGGCTGGTGGG
>QEPC01002054.1:1718699-1760737 GCA_003113815.1 Sphenodon punctatus | reverse complement strand
GATGCTGATAGGCATCCAGGAGGTGGGACTTGGGAAGCAGTCAGGGGATGGGCGCCCCACTGCTATCCCAGAGAAGAAGGACTGGCGTCAAGGGGCATATGGGAAGGATCTAAGCGGTCCCAACATGGTCACTTGATCGACAGTTCTTTCTGGCTTGGATCAATTCTGGTCCAGTTGAAAACGGGGATTGGACTGGTATCTCCAATCCAAGTGGTCATACATTATGGTACTGAACACGCGGAGTGAGGGGCATTAGGGACGGAGGTGATATCAGAAGGTTGGACTTCATGCCCAATCACTCTCCTTATAGTCTCACCCAGGGTGATCAATTCGGCTTTACTATGCAATTCTTGATTGGCTATTGGGGTAATTATATATATATTAATTATATATATTAATTGGAAATCAATTTGGCAACAGAGCTATCCACAGTTCTTATGAATTGATTTGATTGGTTTATTAATTGGTTCTTGTTTATCAACAGGTTTCCGGTTATGCTGGTTGTTTTTAATAAACGGTTGCGGCCAGTTTTACCCAAGCTCTCTGTGTCTGTGCCTTATTTCCTGTGCGGGGGCAAATAAGGGCATAGCTTACACAAATCGCATAGCTTGGGGGGGTGGGATATCCAAACCACATCCAATACCTGTGTTTTCATTGACAGAGCATGGTCGAAAATGACGCTCAAGTTCCTTACCTGGCTCACTACCTCCAACCATACCCCTTCAATATGCAGGGGACTGAGGGAGGTTAGGACATCCTTATATCAGCTGCTCCTCCCCACTAACATCACCTCAGTCTTCCCTCGCTTGAGCACAAGGTAGCTCCAATGCATCCAATTGATTATACCAGGCAGGCATTCCTCCTACACAGAGGCTGAAGTGACAAGACTTACAAGGGCAAGAGATACACAGGTGTGTATCATCAGCACACTGATGATGGTGTTGCTTTTATATTTGCCATGGATGCAATATATACCTGAACTAGAGCTGAAATGAGTAGTGACTTTTTTTCCTGTGAGTAATACCCAAACATTTAGGTAACCCTTCGAGTACCCAACCTGTACTCGCAATGGGAAATGAAGACTCACCTACCCCTTTTGGATTTAAAAAAGAGAGAACCTGTGAGTGTGTTTGCCAGCTAATTTTATAAACCAGCTGGTAAAAAGAAGCTTGGACAGGCAGAGTGTGATATAGAACCTAAGACCCCAAAGCAAAGCTGCCCTAAAGCAGAGCAACTGAGCTGCACCAGAAGGGTCCGTTTGAGGCACTAACTGTAAACTCTTTATCTGACCTGTTTACAATGCCCCTCACCATATCCAAAATAGATAGGGGGGAGGGAGGCAGAAGTTGCTCTGGTAGCTCTTCTTGTAGAGCTTTGAAAAGGAAAAGGGAAGGTTGGAGGTTACAGATTGCTGCAGGCAAATAACTGTATTGAAATAGAAGAGAATCCACCACCCAGAGGAACATAAGAACATAAGACGTGTCATACTGGGTCTGATCAATGGTCCATCTAGCCCAGCATCCTGTCTCCACAGTGGCCAATCACGGTGGCTTGGGAGAAGCATCCAATAGGTCACAATGAGGGATCCATTCCCTGTTGTTTTCCCCCAGCTCCCGTCATGTTCCCTGATCCTGTCTGGCTAATAGCTGCTAATGGATCTATCTTCCAGAAACTTGTCCAAACCTCTTTTAAACTCAGCTATAGTACTGGCCCTTACCACAGCCTCTGGCAGTAGATTCCAAAACCTAATTATATGCTGAGTGAAAAAATATTTTCTTTTATTTGTTTTAAACTTGCCACCCATGAGTTTCATGGAGTGTCCCCTAGTTCTAGTACTAGCTGAGAGGGTAAATAACTGCTCCTTGTTTATTAGTTCCACACCACTCATGATTTTATAGACCTCTATCATATCTCCTCTCAGTCGTCTCTTCTCCAAACTGAAGAGCCCCAACCTACCAAGCCTCTCCTCATACGGGAGCCCTTCCATGCCCTTGATCATTTTTGTTGCCCTTCTCTGTACCTTTTCTAGTTCAGCTATGTCTTTTTTGAGATGGGGCGACCAGAACTGCACACAATATTCGAGGTGCGGTCGCACCATTGATTTGTATAGAGGCATTATGACATCCTCAGTTTTATTCTCTATCCCCTTCCAAATAATTCCTAACATTCTGTTTGCTTTTTTGACTGCTGCTGCGCACTGCGCTGTGGATTTCATTGTATTGTCCACAACCACCCCCAGATCCTTTTCCTGAGTGGTAACTCCTAGCTTAGTACCCAGCATTGTGTACGCATAGTTTGGATTATTTTTCCCTACGTGCATCACTTTGCACTTGTCCACATTAAATCTCATTTGCCATTTAGATGCCCAGGCACCCAGTGTCGTAAGATCCTATTGCAGTTCCTCACAGTCTGCTCGTGTTTTAACTACCTTGAATAACTTGGTGTCATCTGCAAATTTGATCACCTCACTCTTAACACCCTTTTCCAAATCATTAATGAATACATTAAACAGCACCGGTCCCAATACAGATCCCTGAGGCACACCACTTTTTACATCTCTCCATTGTGAAAACTGACCATTTAGTCCTACCCTTTGCTTTCTATCTTTTAACCAGTTTCTGATCCATAGTAAGACACTACCTCCTATCCCATGACTTTTTAATTTTCTCAAGAGTCTCTCATGAGGGACCTTATCAAATGCTTTCTGGAAATCCAGGTACACTATATCTACTGGGTCTCCCTTGTCCACATGCTTATTTACACCCTCAAAGAATTCCAACAGGTTAGTGAGGCATGACTTACCTTTACTAAATCCGTGTTGACTCTTCCCCATTAAGCCATGTTTGTCAACATGCCCTGTAATTCTGTCCTTAATGATGGTTTCCACCATTTTGCCCGGCACAGACGTCAAGCTTACTGGTCTGTAGTTTCCAGGATCGCCTCTGGATCCCTTTTTAAATATCGGGGTTACATTTGCCACCCTCCAGTCCTCGGGTACAGTGGCAGATTTTAGTGACAGGTTACAAATTACTAACAGTAGGTCTGCGATTTCATATTTGAGTTCCTTCAGAACTCTGGGGTGAATGCCATCTGGCCCTGGTGACTTGTTAGTATTCAGTTTGTCAATTTGCCCTAGAACATCCTCCAACGTCACATTGATTTGTAACAGCTCTTCCAATTCCTCGCCCACAAAGCAAGGATCCGGCGTGGGTACCTCCCCAAAATCCTCCGCAGTGAAGACCGACGCAAAGAACTCATTCAGCTTCTCTGCAATGTCCTTATCCTCCCTGAGCGCCCCTTTTACTCCCTTGTCATCTAATGGCCCAACTGACTCCCTAGCAGGCTTCTTGCTTCTGATGTATTTGAAAAAGTTTTTGTTGCTTGTTTTTGCCTCTTTAGCAAGCCTCCCTTCAAAATCTCTCTTGGCCTGCCTTATTAACACTTTACATTTACGTTGCCAGTGTTTATGCTCTTTCGTATTATTTTCATTGGGACTAGCCTTCCATTTCTTAAAGGATGCCTTTTTGGCTCTAATAGCCTCCTTCACCTCCCCATTTAACCACAGTGGAAGACGTTTGGTCTTCCTGCTTCCTTTTTTAACTTGCGGGATGCATTTAATCTGGGCTTCCAGAAGGGTGCTTTTAAACAGCCTCCACGCCTCTTGCAAACTTGTAGCCCTTGCAACTGGGCTTTTTAGTTTCTTTTTAACTAGTTTCCTCATTTTGTCATAGTCTCCCTTTTTAAAGTTAAATGCTACTGCTGTACTTTTGTTTGTCTTTCTCCCTCCAGAAATTATGTCAAATGTGATCATATTATGATCGCTATTGCCTAGTGGCTCCGCCACAGTTACTCCTTGCACCAGGTCCTGCGTGCCACTCAGGACTAGATCTAGAATAGCTCCTCCTCTCGTTGGTTCCAGAACCAGCTGTTCTAGGAAGCAGTCATTTAGGGCATCCAGAAATTTGACCTCCACGTCCCGCCCCGAGGAAACATTCCCCCAATCAATATTAGGGTAATTGAAGTCACCCATTATTATTATGTTGCCGACTTTAGTAGCCTGTCTAATCTCTTTTAGCATTGCTTTATCAGTCTCTCCGTCCTGGTCAGGGGGACGATAGTATAGCCCTACTGCGATACTCTTCCCCTTTATACCTGGAATTTCTATCCATAGAGATTCTAGGGAACAGTTTGCATCCTTTAAAATTTTAATTGTACTTGACTCAATGTTGTCTTTTACATATAGAGCCACCCCACCACCAACTCTATCTACTCTGTCATTCCGATATATTTTGTACCCTGGTATTACAGTGTCCCATTGGTTATCCTCGTTCCACCATGTCTCTGTGATGTCTATAATGTCTAGATCTTCATTTAGCGCCATACACTCTAATTCTCCCATCTTACTTTTTAGGCTTCTAGCATTTGCATATAGACATTTATGTGTATTGTTTTTATTCTTCTTACTGAGCACATTATAGGGGACAGTATCAGGCACCCTGGAATTGTTATTTATCTGGTCTCCAGCGAATTCCACCTGAAGCCCCTTAATTTTTATCCCTTTCTCAGTCTTAAGCAACTCTGAATCCCCTAAGTTAACATCATCCTGCATAGATGCCACTGTCCAAACTGTGCACTCCACAGTGCCCATCAGCTTTCCCCCAGGTTCTAGTTTAAAAACTGCTCTATCACATTTTTAATTTTTAGTGCCAGCAGCCGGGTTCCATTCTGGTTAAGGTAGACCCCATCCCATCTGTATAGGCTCCCTCCCTCCACAGAAGACTGCCCAGTTCCTGATAAATCTAAAGTCCTCTTCCTTGCACCATTGTCTCATCCATGCATTGAGACGTTAGAGCTACGCCTTCCTCTGGGGTCCTGCCCGTGGAATAGGCAGCACTTCCGAGAAGACTACCCTGGAGGTTCTGGACTTGAGTCTAAGCCTAAGCCTAAGCCTAGAAGCCTAAATTTGGCCTGCAGAACCTCCATCCTACATCTACCTATGTCATCGGTACCAACATGGACCACAACAACAGGTTCCTCCCCAGCACTCTCTAGGATTCTATCTATGTGTCGTGTACGGTCCACTACCTTTGCACCAGGCAGGCAAGTTACCATGCAGTCCTCACAGCCACCAGCAACCCAGCTATCTACATTCCTAATAATCGCATCCCCAACTAGTCTAGGGGTGGGACATTGGGGCAAATACCGGCTACCAGATTTACTGGTTACCGGATGTTAAAAAACCAGATTGCCAGATCTGTGTACCGGTTTACCAGTACCAGATTTGTTCCATTGATTTCAATGGGGAACTGTCCCCATTGAAATCAATGGAAAAAACCACAAAAAACCTCCCCCTCTCAGACTGTGCAGGTGGAAGGGGGGGCATCTCCCACACACCCTGCCCAGCCTGGTTTAAAAAAAAAATGTTTCCCCCGAAGTCCCTGCTAGTGTGGGCTTCGGGCTGCCGGCGGCGACCCGGAACCTGCACTAGCAGGTACTAGGGTGATCCCTGGGGTGGTGGGTGGTTTAACACACACCCCACCCCAGGGATCACCCTACCTTCCCACCCAGGGATCGCCTACTTTGCACTCCGGGCAGCGGCGGTGGTCTGACTCTGGCGGCTTCAGCGCTGGCTGTGGCTGCCAGCTTCAGCGCTACTAGGTCTTCCGGTGAACTTCTGGGTTTCACCAGAAGGCCTAGTAGTGCTGAAGCCGGCATCCACAGCCAGCGCTGAAGCCGCCGGAGTTGGACCACTGCCGCCGCTGCCCGGAGCGCAAGGTAGGCGATCCCTGGGTGGGGAGGTAGGACTAGGGTGATCTGATCCCTGGGGTGGGGTGTGTGTTAAAGCAACCACCCACCACCCCAGGGATCGTACCTGCTGGTGCGGGCTCCGGGTCGCCGGTGGCGGCCCGGAGCCCGCACTAGCAGGGACTTTGGGGGAATTTATTTTTTTTTAAGCCAGGCTGGGCAGGGTGGGTGGGGGTGTCCCCCCTTCCACCCACACAGCCTGGACTGGGGAGGAAAAGTAAAGTGGGGGGGGGGTTGGTTTTTTTTTTTACATTGCGGCCATTCATTTGAATGGTCACAATGTAAAAAATCCGGTACGGGGTAATCCGGTAAATGGGCCGGATTACCAGGTTTAATCCGATACTGCCGATACACCAAATACTGGCAGTATCAGATACCGGATGATCCGGTAGTCCCCCCCCCTACCAACTGTCCTGTTTCCACCCTTCTGGACACACAGCCCTGGAGAAATATCCTCGGTACAAGAGGATAACACATTACCCAGAAGCCAGGTCCCAGCTACGGTATTGTTTCCTGCCATTTCACATTTGTGCTCTCCTCCCTGGAGACCTCGCCCCTCCAAAGCAGCACAGGGGCTGCCAAAGTGGAAGTGGGACTGTTCTACTATGTCCCTGAAGGACTCCTCTATATACCTCTCTGTTTGCCTCAGCTCCTCCAGCTCGACCACTCTAGCCACCAGAGACCGTACATGTTCTCTGAGAGCTAGGAGCTCTTTGCACCGGGTGCACACATACAACCTCTCCCCAGCAGGAAGATAATTGTATATGTGACACTCAGTGCAAATGACTGGGTAGCCCCATACCGCTGCTGGTCTGCTGTCTGCAGTTCTTGAACCAACAACAACAAATCCCCTCTGCTAGTGTTAGTGCTTTTTACTAATGAATAAGCAGCTCCCAGTTTCACAGCTCAGGTTGCATCCTACATTCATATAGTGTCAATAGGAGCTCAGACTTTGTTTTGTTAAAAAAAATAAAAGGAAGGAAAGACAATGCAATTGCAGACTAGAACCCATGAACAATCACAAAGCTTAGCTACCCACCCATGCTATAACTGCACCTGTAGCACCATTAAAAACAGCTATCTAGCTTGCTGAGTACTATGAGTCCGTTTCCTGCTGGATGAATGAAGCACTGTTGCTAGTCCTTTCTCTTAGAGCTCTGCTGTTAGACCAGGACACAAGAGACTAATTGGTCAAGTCTGGACTGTGTGGTAAGCTAAAGGTGTGATTTCTCTCTCTAAAGTTTACTTTAGATACCAATAATATAGGTTTTCCCTCTTGTGAGGTAGATTCTCGGATGAATAGATACTATTCCTTTAACTTGATGCAGCCTTGAGCCCATGACTTTTCCAATATCATTTACTTAGCCCTACCATCAAAGATACCTGAACAACTGTTAGATTATTTCTGTTAATTCAGCCATAGAGACTAGATAGGCATAATACTCACATAAATGTGTGGTTTCTTTCATATGTACTATTATTTTGTAAAATATTGATGTTAGTAGAGGAGCTTCCCCCCTGGGTGATAGATTGTCTGCTGTTTCCATTCAGTTTCTTTGCCTGTAGCAGCCGTGAACCACTAGCCTTCCCATTTCCTTTCTGAAACGGTACAAGAAGAGCTACCAGAGCAACTGTTGGCTTTCTTCTATTTACTTTGGTCATGGTATTGGCCATTTCATATTGATCATATAAAGAGTTTAAAATCAGTGACTTGGAAGGACCCTTCTGGTGTAGCTTTGATGGAGCAGCTGTGCTCAGGGTCCTAGCTTTTATGCCACCTTCTGCCTGTCAAAGCTTCTTCCAATTATCTGGCTTATAAAATGAGTGGATATTAACACATACACACGCCTCTTGTCAGATATAGAGTAGTGCCTATTACACGATGCACAAGTGGCAGATTGGGTAGTGTATATTCGACAGGTATACCCATTTTGCAAGGTACTCTTTTCAGCTCTAACCTGCTCTAATTTTATCTTTTAAGGGTCAGATTCTAATTTCCTTCATTCAGATTGTGTAGGACCATGCTCCACGGTCCAATCTTCTTGGCATCAATGGAACTATCTCTGGAGTAAAGCACCGATTCAATGTACTTCAAGTCTGATCTTTCAAGGTATTCTGAATGATGAACTAACAGTTAAAATTAAAGCTAGTCAGCAGGAGTGGACTTAAGGGTAGACCAGGTTGGTAAACGCAGAGTTAGACCTTTTTTATATCAGGTTTTCAAGGTTCTTCAGATGGGTCTTTAAATCTACACCTGTCACACAACCTTTCAATGACCTGCTAATACTCCTTATTTTAAATACATCTCCAGTTGGGGTGTGCACCAGGGCCCCAAGTAGTTTTTTATTTTTCGTTATCATTTTCATTATTAAAATGTGTCATTTTTGGCTTTGTTAATAACGAAATGTCATTTTTTAATCTTTGTCGGTATCGGTATCGGTACCAATTTAAAACGAGGATTTCGGTTTTGGTATCGTTATTGTTATTGGTATACACACAATATCTAGTTATATATATATACATATATATATATACATAAATATGTGTGTGTGTGTGTGTGTGTGTGTGTGTGTGTGTGTGTGTGTGTGTACAGGGGGAGACAGGCAGGGGAAGAAAAAAGTAAAATGTAAGGGTAAGGAATAAGGATAGAAAAGGTAAGGTAAGGTGGTAGGGATACATATGGGCGGATTTTTAGTGCAAACACCAGCAGATTCTGCAAATGCACACTGACAGAGCAATAGCTAACACAGAACCAGAATCAAGTAACACAGCCCCTGCAGTATAAAGGGTTGCAGTGCCCTCACTCAGAGCTCCCCTAATTGGTTTTGGGAGGCAGGAGACATTGAGCAATCACAGGATGCCATTCAACTGCCTGGGACTTTCTTGCACTGCTCATTGGCCAGCAATTACATCCATCAGGTTCTTCCCCTCAAATCACAGGCCCAGTTCAAGAGTTCAACACTGTTCAACACTGTCTGGCTCCGAGATGTCCACTCCCTCCTCCCCTCACCACAGTTCCCTTCAAAAAACACCTGCCAGGCTGCTAGGCAATAATAAAATCAATAACAACTTTCATTATCGTTATTAATTTCATTTTTATTTTTTGTCATTTTCGCTATTGCAAAATAATGATAACAAAAACAACAAATTTCATTTTCACTATTGATATAACAAAAATGATATGCACACCCCTAAATTCTCCAGGGCTTCCATCTTCACTATCTCCTCTTTTTCTTTCATCATTTCCACAATTAATTCTACCCTTGGCTTTTATTCTTCCATTTCCTGCTGCTGTGTCAGATGCACCAGTCCTCACCCACAGCTCACAATCCACTCCAGTTTTTAAGGGATGCAATGAATATGGTCTCCCCCGCCCAACTTGTTTGGATTGGTGCCTGTTTTGAGATAAGTAATGGTGACAGGAGAAGAACTACTATGGGAGGCTTTTTCATTATTTCACTTACACACACATGCCTCTATATATTGTCAGTGGGATCCACCTTCATGATATGTTCCACTTAACAAGCAATGCATGCTTTTTACGTCATACTACAGTTTAATTCCTAATTGCTTCTCAAAACCGTATCCATGTTTGTTCAAACCTCCGTCTAAGTACTGGCTGGATCTAGAGTGATGGCGTAAAAACTAGTTTAAGAGCAAGTCAGACAGCCAGGCAAAGGGCAGGCTAGCAGAAGACTACACGCGGTTGGGCTCACCACAATACAGGCACAGACACTCTTCAAGGCCATATACAGCCACATTCCCAAGCTCTGGAAAGCAAAACAAACATAGCCCAAATGCTGTGGAACAAACTCAGGCCCATAAAGTCCAGACGCAGTGAAACAGCACAGAGCAAACATAGTCCAAAGGCAGTGGAAAGCAAACTCAGGCAAATAAACTCCAGACTCTGTGAAACAGAGCACAGATAGACACACTCCAAGCACAAGTAGAAAAGCAAACAGAGACAAATATAGTCTAAACTTAATGAAGCAGATAAATGAAACAGTAGCTGTCTCACTCTCTCTCCAAGTAAAATCCAAGCAACTTATCCCAAATTCTCCAGGCTGCACTAACAGGGACCTTTTTGCAGGCATATTCAGAATGGATAAAAACAGATGTGACGGTGGCCCACTTTGGCCTGGGACCCATCAGCATGTTTGTTTATGCACCACCAGAATTTAGCCCGGGACTGCCCCATGGCAGGTAGGCGGCTAGCCTGGGCTGTGTCCTCAGAAAATCTCCAAGGATGCAGCCCCCCACAGGCTAGTACATGTATTCAGCCCCACCATCCCTGCCTGGGGCGGGGACTGGCATGGCCGAGCACACTGGTTGCCATGGCTGTCCATCATAGCAAGGGGTGGAGTGCTGGAGACAGGGTGGGAGCCGGGCTGGCTGCCCACACATTTGTTTAGCTCCTAGTCCTACCCAGGCCATGTGGGCAGCAGGACAGCTCTCCAGCTGCGGGCATGTTAGTTCAGTGCCCTGACCCGGGCCATGTTGGTTGCGGTTTCCTGCACATCTGTTTTTACCCTTCCTTAATTCCCATGTCCTCCATTTTCTCTCCTCATGTCCAGAGTTGGAACAGTGGGAATTTTCACTCTTCTTCAGCAACACCCATGTTAGATGCAGAATCAACAATCTTCAAATTATTATATTTTCTCAGCTAATCTCCAAACAGCCATTGGTTATTTCAAGGTAGCCTTAGGATGGAGAAAAGTAATAGAGTGATCTTAGTGGTCATTCATTAAACCCACATAATCTACTTGGGAATTAGGGAAAGTTCTTGATTGAATCATTCTTATCTGGATGTTTTACTTGTAATGACAAGAGGGAAATGGTTGCTTAGCACAACGGTACAGATGTTTGATCAATGTTGGCAGCCACGTTACTGAGATGCTCCTTGGAGATAATGGCATCGAGATTTTTATACCTGAAAGGCCTAGTACGCTGGATGATCACAAGTGAAAAGCATAGCGGAAATGAAACAATTCCACAGAAATATTATTCCTTAGTGTTGCATATATCCATTCTCCTTATTTGCAGTTTCTCCTCAAGATGCTTCTTGTTCTTGGTATTAGGTTTTAGAAGCCCTTGCATGCCTACTCATACAACAGCCTTTGCATAAAGGCCGATGGGACATGGTGCCAGTAAAAACACTGATGGTTTTTCACAGAACTCAATTGCCAACCTCATCCTACCAGCTTATTATTGTTTTGGGGGTTTTCCTCTCATGATCGCTTTTCCAGTTTTGACTCAATTCATAGTTGCCTCTTTCTCAGTAATTAAAATGGTGACATAACTTGGATGATTTTATGATGAATTCACACAATTTGTTGATTACCTTATTGAAAGAAATTAAGAGCCAGGACAATTTAAAACAGAATGAGTGAAACACAACTAGCTGGGGTTTTTTTCATGTACACATTCCACCCCCACCCCACCCTCACCCCCAGAAGAAAGTATCAGGAAAGAAACCTAGCAAGGCCCCATTTACTATACAAAAATCTGGCTATAAATTCTGTGGCAAACCCCTAGTTTCTGTGGAATTCAAGTTCTGAACTCTGTGGCAAACTGGAATTCCACAACAGCTTCAAATAAATTCAGTGCTGGAGGTTTATGCTGATGAACGAAATATGACGGACCAGACCTTCAGCTGCTGCAAAATAACATATCTCCATTTGAAGGTACATACCAAAATTTCCCTACAGTATAGCTTTTATTATATCAATATTGTATGCAATTTGCTTTCATCAACTGAAGTACAAATGATTGTGGAAGTTTCTAATAGGGACTGCAACTTCACATATTCCAGTTTTCACCATAATCAATAGTTTTATATCCATTGGTATTCAGAACATCCTTTAAAACTTTGGAATTAGCCAGATGAATTTTTCAAAAGTTATCAAGTTACAGACAAGAAAAGAAATATCGTGGAGCTAAACTGGGTGCCTTGCTTTGTTCAGCCAGAAACTCAGGATGAGTGGTGAGGATGCTGAACATTTTTCCATCCAGTGAAGGGTTCTCACATGAAATACAGATGTCTGTGTGTTTCTGTGCATGCAGAAAGGCCACAGTAAGCCAATGTCTCATATAGCACTTTATCATTATCTGGAAGATGATTGCTATTTACTTATTTGCTTAGCTTACCCATGTAAGCAATATTTTCTGTTGAAGACCCCTGATTTAAATGGTAAAAGACAACTGCTGACATCTTCAACTAAGAACAAAAAAAATCAGGCAAGGAACAAACAGCCTAGAAACAGTTAAATGCAGAGATATTTGCCAATATATATTCGTTAATATACTAACACGTTGCTTTGCACTATTTATAATATTTCACTGGGCATTTTTAAACAGGCACAACTGGAGGGGGTGAGACCGTGTGCGCTGCGCGGAACACCGACTCACGTTCAGTGAGGGGGGGGGGTGTTAAATGGGCCGGGATGGGGGTGTGCCCCTACCTACGTACTGCCCACTCCTATCCCGCATGGAGCAGCCTGGATTTTTCCCCAATGCTCCGTGCGTGGGCATGAGTGGGCAGTGTGTGGGCCATGAGAATGCACACCCACCCAGGCCACCTTCAAATGGGTACGCAGGTGATTGGGTGATGGGTCAATCTGCATGGGCACGTCCTGTTTAAAAATGGCCATTGTGTCATAACATTTGGGTATGGACGCCTTTTCATCCATTAGAAATGCCTAAATTAGACAAGACAATAGACAAACCTATCAATATAACATTACCAGTCTTGCAAACATTTACAAATGCTATTGAAAGCCATCAGGCTACATGCACATAAGCTTTTTCAAGCATAAAATATATAGAATTGGGGCCCTAAATTGACTTCGGTCTGATTGTGTCCACTTAAGCCAGAATTGATTTTGGCCCATAATGTGTTGTAGCAACTATGAGATTAATTTACAAAAACCTGACTGGGTTGATGTTTAGTGCTTACAGAATGTTGAACTGTTAGTGAGATACTATATGCTGAACGCTTGCCTCTTTTGGAACAATACTGTACTAAACTGATGGGGTTTTTTAATGAATAAATAAATGCTGATTCAACCTCTGAACGACTTTCTAGACAGTTCACCTGTTTCTCAACTAGTGTATTCTTTATCTTCAGGTTTCACGTGTTTTCTTTAAACATTTGCACTAAGAAAGGCATGAAAGCCTAGTTCTGCATGATTTTGATTATCTGTATTGCTGTAAACAGAAAAAAGGTACACAGGAGATGCATAATGTGGCCTATATGGCCTTTGCCTGACTTACCTGGGGGATCACCTCACTCCCTGCATTCTGGAGCGACCTCTGTGGTCTGCCGGGAGTGCCCTTATTGAGGTCCCTGGTATGACCCAGGGAGCCACTATGAAGAGGGTGTTCTCGGTGGCCACACCTAGGCTATGGAACTCCGTCCCGGTGGAGGCCTGGTTGACCCCGAACCTCCCTTCCTTCCACCATATATTTAAGACCTGGCTGTTCCACCTGGCTTTTGGTGAGGGAGATGGAATGGAGGGTGGGGTGGAGGGTTGGGGGTCCTGATTTTGTTTGCCTTCTCTTTTACTGTACTGTTTGATTTTATGTGTTGTATATGTATGATGTAAGCCACCCCGGGCTGCCTGAAGCAGGAGGGGTGGGATAGAAAATTGTTTAAATAAATAAATAAATTAAATAAATGCATATGGCTGCAAAGATTCTGCAGACTAAAAGGTTGAACTCTTCAAGGACATGATCTTCATATAAGCTGGGCTAGGGTCCATTCTGTTGGCTCCAACCTTTAGTGCCACCAAAGGGGTGATGCCAATAGCAAGGCATCCCAAGCATCACTCACTGCCTCTTCAATGATTTGGCAACTCTCCCATAGATCTGTCTTGATGCAGCCATTAATGACACACTTCCACCCAACTCCTTCTCTCCTATCGCAGCCTCTCCCTCTACCACTACATACTGGAGCAGGCACTGGCTTGGGGTGTGAGACTTATGCATGTGGTAATATATGCTGCTGTGTTGCATAATGTTGAACATTTAACATCAGCATATTAACGCCAATTGTGCCAATGGTTGAATTGAAGCCCAGTTAGCTAAGATTTTATAATCTCACATCCCATAGCAATATAATACCTCTTGTATCTTAACTACTGCTATTAGTATGTATTCTTAGTTCCAGAATATAACTAACTCCAAATCATCCAGGCAGGGCATTTCCTAATGCCTGGGTAACTTTTACTTAGGATGTTTACTTAAAAATCTAATATCTGCTCCTACGTTCAGTAATGCAAAGAACATGAGATTTTGGAGAGTATTCAATTTGAGCTAATAATCATTGTTCATACCTAGTAGTAATGTTTTTAACCATTCTTTGATGACAAATTACAAGTCAGTCATCAACAAAGTCTAATAAGGCCAGTGGTTTGCACCTTGGGTAATAATAATTACACCTATACTAAGTGAGCATAAAACACTACACAATCAAAAGAGTGGTTTGTAGATAACTACCCAGGGTATAAGACACCATATTCACCATAACAATTTTATGTCCCTGTAAATTCATTGATTTGAGTTAAATCACATAGGCATAATGCTGTATTAATGCGATTATGCAGCAGGCTACATGGGCTTGTTGTAATCAATATTTAAAACTTAAAAAGCAACTGTGCTTCTTTCAGGTACAAGTGATCTTATTTCTGTCAACAAACAGAATTAGCTTATTGTTTTCCCTCTATTTGGTAATTAGTTCATTTCTTGAGAACGGCAAGGCTATTCACTCACCCAAGTAAGTGTATTACTTTATAAGATGACGAGTGACTCACTGATCACTAACAACTGAACAAATCCCAGATGATGAAAAGCTGGAAATGTATATTTTTACAAATCCTGTTTGTGGTTGGTATCTTTAATAATGCAAAATGACTTACCAGCATCTCTTCAGTATAAGAAATAAAGATTCCCATGTGTTTGGGGACTGCTCCAGCTTGTTCTCAGCTCGAACTTTGTCTGCAAATAGTTCTCAGTCTGTATTGTTTAGCTTCTGTTTTCAGGATGTTGTAAGTGGAGGTATAAATCATGGGTTTGGATTAAGATTTCCTTAATGTTGGGGTAAGGTTTTCCATAAAGAGTAGGATTCTAACCTAGGGAAGCAAAACATACACATTTGTTACTCTGCTTAGCCTTCAAGAAACCTGATGAGTTTTTCTCCAAAACTTGACAGTTCTCCTGGACAGTTATATTGGAAGGACTGGTCACAACCTTATTTTTCTCCTTGAAATTATTTTGCACACACTTCATCACTTTGGGATTCTAGAGAGAACTGGTGCCAAAACACTATGACAAAAGCTCCTTTCGTAACATTACTGATCTTCCTGCAGGCCTCACCCATACCCTGTCAATAAAAGGACCAAGTGGACTTGTTTCCAACAATCGCCTCCTGATACCATGTGAAACTGTATAGCAATCCCCTCTCCCCCCCCCCCCCCCCCCCCATCATCTACATGTGCTTGGAGTGAGGACAGAGACTCAGAAGGGACATCAGACAGAAGAAGAATTTTGCATGTGAGTGATAGAGGGTTGGATTCTGAGACAGGATAGGAGTAGGAGTTGGTTAAAGAACCTTTTTGCCCTGGAAGGAACACAAACACAGAAAGGTTAATAGTCTACTCAGCAGGATAATATATCTTGCAAAAAGTCATCTATAGGACATCTAACTAACAGTGATCTTAATCCTCACACGCTGATCCATCTCTTTCTACACCTACTATTTGTAGGGTTGTTGGTTTTTTTTGTTTTTTTCATTTTTATAGGTTCTTTGATAGTTAAAGACTAAAGGAAAATGTGACACACACACACACCCAAACTAGTGGGCATTAATACTAGAGCTGAAGAGAATATACATTTTCATGTTTTTTAATATTATTCACATTTTCAGGTATCCCACTGAATAATCAAATAATTATTCACCATGGAAACAAGAGTCACATATCCATTTATTCAGATAATTACGTTTGGTTATTGCGATCATGTCAACATTTTGATTACTTCATTTTTCAGGCAGCCAGGGAGGTGGTGTAGCTATTATTTTTAGAGACGACTGGCCTGCTAGGAGATATCCAGACCAGGAGATCTTAGGTATTGAGGTCTTCCATGTGGTGTTTGATTTGGCTGGGGGCAAGTTAGGGGTACTGCTGGTATACCGGGCCCCTTCCTGTCCAGCAGCATCCCTTGCCACTCTAGCAGAGTTGACCTCGGAGGTGGTGCTGAACTCCTCCAGGACTTTGGTCCTGGGGGACTTCAATGCCCATGCCGACACTGGCCTTGTAGGAGTGGAGCGAGAATTCATGGCCCCCATGGCAACCATGGATCTGTCCCAAGTGGTCAACTGCCCGACCCACAAGGGGGGCATACCCTCGACCTGATCTTCAGTTCTGGCCTTGAGGCGGGTGGTCCGGTAGTGGGGGAGGTTAGGGCTATGCCTTTGTCATGGACAGACCATTATCTCCTCCAGGCCAGCCTCTCGGCACACCACCTCCAGAAAGGGATGGGACCAGTTAGAGTAGTCCGACCTCGGAGGCTGATGGAACCCCAGTGGTTCCAAGAAGTGCTGAGGGAATTAAACTTGTACCTGGACAGCCACTCTGTCGATGAGCTAGTCCAGCACTGGAACAACTTACTGTGGGAGGCCATTGACAGGGTGGCTCCAAGATGCCCCCTGCCTCCATCTCATCACCGCAGGGCCCCTTGGTTTACCGAGGGGCTGTGGTGTATGAAACAGGTAGGCAGGAGGCTAGAGTGATGCTGGCATAGGACTCGCTCTGATTCCGATTGACTTCTCCATAGGGCCCATTTATGGTCCTATGTTGAGGCTGTGAGGACAGCAAAGAAGGAGTTCTTTGCTGCCCTTATAGCGTCTGTGAAGTCATGCCCGGCAGAGCTGTTTTGGGTGGTGCAGGGGCTGGTTAGTCTGGCCGCCCTCTGCCTGGATGAGGATTTTTCACAGACCCGCTGTGAGGAGTTTGTCACCTACTTTGCAGACAAGATCGCTTGAATTCAGAGTGACTTTGACACCGGGTTGGGGACAATAGGTGGTGAGTGTGAGGTTACGGAGGCCTTGTCTAGTCCAACTTTGTGGGGAGAGTTTCAGGAAGTGACACCAGTCGATGTGGTGGATGTCCTGGGGTCTGTGAGAGCCACCAGTTGTGAATTTGATCCATGCCCATCCTGGTTGGTGAAAGCCTCCAGGGAGACATTGGGGACAGTGTTGGCGAGAGTGGTTAATGCATCCCTGCGGCAGAGGAGGTTGTCACCCAGCCTCAAGGAGGCTGTGGTGCTCCCCCTGCTGAAGAAACCATCATTAGATGTGGATGCACTCACCAGCTACTGACCAGTCTCTAACCTTCCCGTTTTAGTGAAGGTTATTGAGTGGGCGGTGGCTATCCAGCTCCAGAACATCTAGACAGCATCGGTTTCCTAGATCCTTTTCAATCTGGGTTCCGTCCTGACTATGGCACAGAGACAGCATTGGTAGCCTTGGTGGACGATCTCCGCCGAGAGATGGATGCAGGATGTTCTACATTTCTTATCCTGCTAGATCTCTCGGCCGCTTTTGATACCGTGGGCCATTGGCTGCTGTTGAGATGACTACGAAACCTGGGGGATCTGGACGGGACTGTTATTGAATGGTTCCGCTCATCCCTCTAGGGGAGAAGCCAGAGGGTGGTGCTGGCAGCTGAAACATCTTGCCCTGTGCCTTGTCCTGCGGTGTTCCACAGGGTTCCATCCTGCCTCCATTATTATTTAACGTATATATGCAGCCCTTGATGGAGATCGTGAGAGGGTTCAGGGTGAGATGTCACCAATATGCTGATGATACTCAGATGTACCTCTCTTTCTCAGCTGACCCAGACCCTGCTGTCTCGTTGCTATCCCAGTGTTTGGAGACCGTGGCGGCATGGATGCAGCAGAGCAGACTGAAGCTCAACCCCAATAAGACAGAGGTGATGGTGGTGGGGAGGGTGAGGGAGGTGTTGCCCCCCCCCCGATGGGGGGTTAGCCCTCCTATAGCTCAGCAGGTTCGAAGTCTGGGGGTGATGTTGGACTCGGATCTCCGTCTGGATTGACAGGTGGAAGTGGTGGCGAAGGCCGCCTTCTACCAGTTGTATCTAAGTGTGGAGGCTGTGTCCATACGTCTCTGGGCCGGACCTGGCCTCCCTCATCCATGCCTTCGTCACCTCGAGGCTGGACTACTGTAATGCGCTCTACATGGGGCTGCCCTTGTTCCTGGTCTGGAGGCTGCAGCTAGTGCAGAATGCGTCAGCCCGGCTCCTGACGGGGACGGGTCATCGGGAGCATATAACATCTGTGCTCCGGACTCTGTATTGGTTGCCAATAGCGTACCGAACCAGGTTCAAGGTATTGGTATTGATCTATAAAGCCCTTCACTGTCTGGGCCCCATATATCTCAGGCACCGCAGCGGCTCCTTCAGTCTGCCAGGGGTGCCTTCTTGGAGGTCCCCTGTGTTAAGCGGGGGGCCACAATGGAGAGGGCATTCTCAGTAGCTGGGCCGCGACTTTGGAACTCCCTCCCAGAGGAAGCTAACCTGGCCCCAAGCTTTTTGACATTCCGGCAGGCTTGTAAAACCTGGCTGTTTGCCCAGGCCTTGGGGAGGAGGGGGCGATGGGGGGGTTAGGGTTTTATCTCTCCCTTTACCTCTCTATTTTTATTTGTTTATCCCAACCCTGTTTTGGTTTAAAATTGTTGGATTTTTAAAAATATTGTTTACTTTGAATGTTGTTTTTATTGAATTGTAAGCCGCCCCGGGATGCCATTGACATTGGGGGGTGGCTAAGAAATGTATTAAATAAATAAATAAATAAATAAATAAATACATTTTGGCATAATGGAAATGCCAAAATGACCAAAATAAACAGACAAAAATAACCAAAAACCTGAAATAACAGAACCAAAGTGGATATTTATTTCAGAATAAAGTGTGGGATACAATATTCTCCACGGCTATTCATTCCATATATACACATAATGCCTGTGTAAGTGTTGTGGCTGTGTGTGAGAGAGGGGTAATAAGAGACACATTTGGGCACAAAACTTTATTTTTCTTCTTCAAATCGCTTCATTGATGACCTTTGTTCTGTGATTTGTCATCATTTACCCCTGCTCTCTCTATTTGTATTTTTATAACTGATCATTAACTACACGGTATCTATTTCCCCATCTCACATGTTGCAGAAAACCTTCTTTCTACTCCCCCCACCCCCATGTCGGTGAGATTTATGTTTTTGAGGGCAGTCAACACTTTTGCAGGATTGGTTCCTGCATGTAAGCTCCCTTGCACAGGGATCCTATCCTCCTTCATGTTTGTGGATAACCAGACATAGCACTATGGGTTTGATCCTGTATACATTGACATCAATAGCAAAGCTCCCATTGACTTCAATGGTTCTATATGAACAAATGATGACCTCTTGCATTTGTATAAGTGCCTTTTCTCCTAGAATCTCAAGCACTTGAGAAACGTTTAAGCCTCACAACATGCCTGTGAAGTAAAGCAGGCTAAGTAGGCCTGTAGCATTCTTTATAGAGCCATTTATTCAAATGTAACCGAATAATAATAATGTGACCATGACCTTCAATGACACCTGCGTTCCTCAGGAACAATGAACTGTCAGCCACAATGGTGAAACTCAGGAGTGTTGATGACAGAACTATTTCTGCAGCAGGCTCACAACTGAAGAACATACTCCTGCATTGGATTAGGATGACCAAGAACCTTGCCTCCTTTGAGACAAAATATATTACCCATTTCTGGAATTTAGCTTTCCCACAATAACAAAAATCAGCCAAGCAAGCAAGCAAGCAAGCAAATAAATAAATAAATAAATAAATAATCCTTAGAGAAATTCTCTGAGACCTTTAATTTAAAAAATGGGGATCTTGCTATAGAATTTTTTAAAACATCCATTACAATGTATCATAGAATTCTATTTTCAGTACAGAATTCTACTGAATTCTAGTTAAAAAAAAATATGGAAAGGATTTCATTCATGCTTATACTCTATGGGGTTTAAATTAAATTTATATAGAAACATATTGCTTTACTACAGAACCATATTATACATCTATGTGTGTGTGTGCATTGTTACAACACCACTTCCATGCTCAGATCATTGCCTCCTGAAGATCCGGATCTCAGTCCTCCTATGCCCCTGTTGGGGTGGTGGACCGGTGAAAACCAGCCAGGAGACATTGGGGCTCTAGATGGCTGGGGTTGTCAATGCCTCCCTTCAGGAGGCGAGGATGTCGGACACCCTTAAAACTTTTGTTGTTCACCTCCTGCTTAAGAAACCATCTCTGGACACTGATGGCCCAGACAGCTATTGGCCTGTCTCTAACCTTCCCTTTTGCGAGAAGGTTATTGAATGGGTAGTTGCCTGACAGCTCCAGGCTCATCTTGATGCTATCGGATTCCTGAACCCATTTCAGTCAGGTTTTTGTCCTGAGTATGACCCTGAGACTGTACTTGTGGCTTTGACTAATGACCTGCACCTGGAGATGGACAAGGGGAATTTTGTCTTGTTGAACTTGTTAGATCTTTCTGTGGCCTTTGATACAGTTGATCATGGGGTGTTGTTGGAATGATTGCGGGACCTGGTGGGGATGCACTTGACTGCTCTGCAGTGGTTCTTCTCTTCCAGTCAGGAAGGTCCCTGCAGGTGGTGATGGGCAATTGTTCATTGTCTCCTTGGGACCTTTCCTGTGGGGTCTATTCTGTCCCCCCCTTACTCAATGTGTATCTGAGTCTGCTGGGCAGGATCATTCTGAGGTTTATGCTATGGACACTCAGCTCTACCTCTGTTTTTCATCCAACCGAGGTCCTGCAGTCTTGGTGCTTACCCGCTGTCTGGCTGCTGTTGGGAAGTGGATGAGGGTGAGCCAATTGAAGTTGTATTCTGACAAGACTGAAGTGATGATGGTTGGATGGTCTTGTGACTTGGAAGGAACTGGAACACCTCTTGTTGATGGAGTTCGGCCTCCTTTGGTCACTCAGGTTTGCAGCCTCAGAGTGATTTTGGATCCTTCGCTGCACCTGGATTGTCCGGTGGCGGCAATGGCCAGGAGCACTTTTCACCTACTCCATCTGGTGAGGAGGCTGAGACCTTTTTTTTTCTGACTCAGATCTGGTCACTGTCATGCATGCTTTCATTAACTTGAGGCTAGTTTACTGCAATGCGCTCTACGTGGGGCCTGTCTCTTATACACATCTAGATGTGTATAAGAGACAGCCCTTAGATGACTGTTTGGAAGCTGCAGCTGGCTCAGAATGCGGCAGTTCAGCTCCTTTTGGGGACAAGTCATTGGGAGTGCATTGCACCAGTGCTCCTAAGTCTACACTGCCTGCCTATAGCTTTCTGGGCATAATTCAAGGTTCTGGGTGTAGCAGGGAGCAGTCCTGTGGGGCTTCTGCCCCTTTAAGAGGGGGGCTGTGTGGGCCAGCCAGAGGGCTGGGCACACACAGGGGTGTGGCAGAGCTAGCCCCAGAGCTGGGGATCAGCCTGTGGGGAGCACAGTCTGAGAAACCTCTGTGACAGAGTGGGCAGGTTACTGGCCCTTTAAGGCTGTGGGGAGGAAGCCTGGCCATGCCCACTCTGCCTGTATATAAGGAGAGACAAGACAGAGAGGAGAGAGTCTCTGCCAGGGAGCCAAAGAAGCAACATCTCCCTGAACAAACCTTCCTGCTCTACGCTCTCCAAGGTGCTGAAGACTAGAGAACCAGAGGGACCCAGACAAGTGGAAGAGGCTGTGCCCAGGAGAGAGCCTCTTGCCTGTGGAAGGCTTGGCCAGAGCCTGGGGGTTTAAGGCCTGGCTGAATGGACTTTGGGGGGTTGAGCTTGTGTTGCTCCTGAGTCTGCAGAGATGGACCTGGCCTGCAGGGTGGAGGCGATTGAGCTGGCAGTCCTAAGTACAGAGGACACGGGTTGTGTCCAATAAAGGACTGTGGATTAAAACCTTCTGGACTGTGTGGTGTGACCTGAGGGGGTAATCCCTTTGCAGAAGAGGGGGAATCAGCTGAGGCTCGAGGCTGGAACAGCATAGCCGGGGGTGAGCTAATTCCCCAGAGTTCAACCCCAGCGCCCCTTTGTGGCCCTGGAGGACCCGCCTGCTACACTGGGTTTGACCTTTAAAACCTCAAACAGTCTGGGTTCCATATATCTGAAAGACTGCCTATCCTGCCATGTTCCTTTGTGGCCCCAGCAATTGGCCTGGGGCATTCTCTGGCACATGGATTACCCTTCTCTGTGGGATGGGGTTGCACAATAGAATGTTCTCTGTTGCTGCCCCCATGTTGTGGAACTTCCTTCCCCAGGAGGTTTGCTTGAGTCCGAGCCTGGCTATCTTCCAGAGGTGTGCACAACACTGAAGCACAGGGAAGTGAAAACCCAAATCCTTCCCTACATAACTTTGCAGAATGTTGGAGGTGTCTATATACGCTGAAAATAGGCATAAAATGTATGTTTGAAAAAGGAGAGCCATATCTAGCCTATGAGGTGGTGGCCATGAGTGCATTTACATGAGGAGTATCAACCAACCATGCCCCAGGGCAGTGAAATCACCAGCTGCGTGACTGCCGTGCCACATCTGCCTTTCCCAGACTTCCTTCACTGCTTAACAGGATGGAAGAAGGGAGGGATAGAACTCCCATCCCCCCCCCCATCCCATTAGTATGTAAGCACTCCTGCTTAGTGCTGGCTGGCAGAAGCAGCACTGAAGGCAGTCTGGGGAAGGCAGCCACAGCACAATAGCACATAACAGGTGTTTTAGGAGTATGCATTTCATTTTTATTATTATAACAAAAATGAAATGCATACCCCTAAAACACTAGTGGTGTGTCTGTTGCATGTGTGAAAATGAAAGAACATAATAATGAAAGAATTTCATTTCGTTATTGTGAGTTAATATGGAAAAAACTGAAACACCGTTTTGTCTTTACCTTTTTGTTTTTTATCTAATTTGGATGCAACTTGGCAGTATTGTACCTCCAATGGAGTGCATTATGCCTGCCAATATTAGCAAAGATTAGATCGAGGAATCTGATTTTTATAAGCAGTTGAAATCTGTTGTGTTACAAAAATATGCGTACACATTCCTGGCTCTAACGACTTTGTCCCCCATCCAGATCAGTTTAAACTTGGCATAATTATACACATCCCCGAGGTTACTCCTTGTGCCAAATTTCAGAAGGATTGGATAAAGGGTCATGATGTTATTTGCAATTTACTTGTAAATGCATTTCTGGATGTAACATTTCCCCCGCCCCCCACCACCCATTTTACCTGAAATTCGGCAGGATTGTATTTCAGACCTACAGGACCATCTTTGCCAAATTGTAGAAAGATTTAGTGCAGGGTCCAAATTTTATGAACTATTGATGTTTCCCTCTTGAAGACTTTCATTATTCAGGTAAATCACACATGCAGTGCCATTCAAAGACAGGCATGGCAGCAGAGTAGAGGTGTGCACCAGGGACTCATGTTGGTTTTGTTTTTTGTTTGTTTTTGTCATTTTCATAAATATCAAATTGTTGTTTTTGTGTTTGCTTTCATTTTCATTTTCCATTGGTTTCAATGGAAAACACGTTTTGGTTGTACCTTTTTTGTTATTCACTATATTTGGCTGAAACCTGGGGTGAATTTACCTCCAATGGAAGGCATTAAGTGTAACAAATTCCAAAAAGTTTGGATAAAGGAATCCATTTTATAAGCAGTTGTATTCTATTATTTTGCAAACATCTTCATATACATTCTTAGGTGTAACTTCTTTGCCTCACATTTAATGTAGATGAAACTTGGCAGATTTATACCCCTTCTCATATTTACTATCTATTACAACTTTCAGAATAATTGGATAAAGGGTTCTGGTGGTATAAGCAATTAACTTATACATGTATGTCTGATTGTAACAGCTTTGTAGTCCAACCAGTGTACATGAAATTTGGCAAGGATCTAGATCTCACTTTCAAGATCTTTTATACCAAATATCAGAAATATGTGATAAAGGGTCCCCATTTTATATGCCTGAACAGCATATGGAGAGAAGGAGCCTATGCCAGGGATTCTCTGACGTGTCACTGTGGTATAAGATTGGTTTGTGATGCCAATTGGCCAGCAGAAAGGTCAACCAAATATCCTAATTCTGTGCTGTGACCATCCCCAACATCTCTCTCCCACTTGTTACTGGGAAGTCAGAAGCATCTTGTTAGGAATTTACCTGGTTTCCCTCCCAAGCACAATTCCCAATTGGGATCTTGGTCACCCCACACCACAAATCAAACATTTAATTGGATACAACACTATTTTATTCTTAATCACACAGATAACTTACCATCAACACAGTTCTTGGATAGATCTAGCCCTGTTTACTCAACACATTAAAAATACATGTTTTTTATGTGTCCTGCAGACCACAGTGGCGAGCGTTGGTTTGGAGAGGTTGGTACACGTGGTGGCCCGGGGGTCCATCTGGGAGAGGTGTCCCTTGTATATGTATCTTTTGAGAGTGACAATAAGGATCAACAGCCCAGTGGCTCACTGCAAAGCTAGTGGCCAGTAGCACTGGAGACATTTTGCCATGGTTTGAGCTTCTGTTTTATAGCCCTCTGGGTTGAAGAAAGTTATTGAGATGCTTGTTTCTGGGTTCAGGTGACCTCCTAGGTGGGAAGGCATTATGCTAATATGCTTGGTGCAGGGCCTTACATCACTATCTCATGGGTTTCTACTGACCATATTCTTATGCACATCTCGGTGATTATCTTTCAAGAACATCCAGGCCCAGGCCCTCTGGGCAAGGTCAGACCTTCTGTGCTTTAGGATGAGGTTAGGGTTTCTCCTACACTCCCTTCCGCCTTCAAGGCTGGCAACTAGCCGATACCCATTACTTTGCATCATTGGGAACCATTGTTTGCTGAGTGTTACTGGTTATTTCATGTTTGTGAACTTTATTGTCTTGTTTATCCCAGCTCCTCCAAACAGCTTTTCCATGAGGCAGCGTTTTCTCATCACTGTGATCTGAGGCTTATGGCCTAAGCTAACTAGTCTTATTCTCTGGCTTGTACCCATCATGCTTTTCATCATAAAACAACATACTCTTAATCAGTCTAGCACAAATATATATTTTCACTACTAGTTTACATTTGATCTAATATTAGTACACACATGTGTTCCTTTACTAAACATAGGGCTACAAAGGTGGGTTATAATCAATATGTCCAGTAAAATACAATCTTTTCATAACAATCTGTTTAGGAAAAAGTCAATAGAGATTCTCTTATGTCCTCTGTCACAGTGCTGCAGGATGTGATTGTGATGATAATTGGCCAGCCTGGATGTGAAAACTATGTCTCCTGATAGCTGGTATGCTATCCCCAAAGTCCCAGTTATGTCTCTTATGCCCGCCCCAGGGCCACCCCCTATGTCTGCCTCAAAGCCACTACTGATTGGTCCTGTAAAGCTAGAAGCATGCAGTAATTGGCCAGTGAATGTGTCCATCAGTCTTTTGGGTTGCTCCACATCCTCCCTCCTACAGTCTCTCTCCCCCTGACGTGCCAGGTGCCTGCCTCTGACTGGCACTGCATGTACTGCTATTTATCTGAATAATGGTCTTCACAGGGACAACATCAAGTGCTTATAAAATTGGGCCCCTTTACATAATTGTCCTTTTAGTTTGGCTGAGATGATAGGGAAGGTATGTAATACATTCCTGCCAAATATCTTGTAAACAGGATTGAATATACAAATGTTACAGCTGGAAATGTATTTTCAAGTTAATGTCTTATATCATCAGGACACTTTATCCAATTGTTCTGAAATTATATTTACAGGTTTCATGCAAATTAAATGGAAGATAAAGAAGTTGTAGCCATGCATGTGTAAGGAGGTTTTCTTAAAATCACAACATTCAATTGCTTCTGAAATTGGTTCCTTTTATCTAATCGTTTTAGATATATATACTGCTCTCCATGGGGGGTAAAATCTCCAACCCTGACATTTGAAGGGAAAAAACAATGAAAAAACTGAGTGCCAGGTTGCCTCACCAGCTGTCTCTCTGATATTTCTACCTGGATGTCTCAATGTCAACTCAAACTCAACATGACTAAAATTGAACTCCTTATCTTCCCCCCAATTCTTCCTCTCCCTCCCCCGTGTTGATCCTTATCAACAGGGTCACCATCCTTCCTGTCCTCCAAGCCCATAGCTTAGGCTTCATCTTTGACTCACTTCTTTCTTTTAAACCCTACATTGACTCTGTTGTCAAATCCTGTCACTTTCCCCTCCATAACATTGCTAAGATTCGGCCTTTTCTCTCTGTCTCCTTTGCCAAAACCCTTGTTCATGCACTGGTCATCTCTCGCCTCGATTACTGTAACCTCCTTCTCACTGGCCTCCCCCACTCTCCCCTTTCTCTCCTTATCTCCATCCAAAACTGTGCTGCCAGCGTTGTCCACCTCGCCCATCACTTTGACCACATTCAGCCCCTCCTCTCCTCTCTTCACTGGCTCCCCCTTTCTGAACGAATCCTGCACAAGCTCCTAGTCTTCACCTATAAAGCTCTTCAAAACCTTGCTCCCCCCTTCTACTTCTCTGCGCTAATTTCCCTCCGTATTCCAGTCCGTGAACTCCACTCCTCCTCTGTCCCCCCTCTCGCCCTCCTACACCTCCCCTGCTCCCCTAACCGCCTTTGTCCCTTCTCCCTAGATGTCCTCCACACCTAGAACTCCCTCTCTGCCCACATCTGCCTCTCTCCATCCCTTCTTACCTTCAGAGTCCTCCTCAAGGCCCACCTCTTCCGCTCTGCCCTCCCTGAGTCCTCCTCAAGGCCCACCTCTTCCGCTCTGCCCTCCCTGACTCCTCGGTCCCCTCTCCTAACTCCTGCTGATACCCTCCATCCAGTACAATCTGTTACCTGAGGTCTGTGTACTCATATCCTCACCACATGGACCAGCCAGTCATCATTCTAGATGTAACCAAGCCAAGTGCGTGCACCTGAGACCTCGCATCTTTCTGAATGTTACACTCCTTGTTTCTCCCTCTGTTCCCATTCCTTCGTCACCCTTCCCCACCCCCACGTCTCTCAGATTGTAAGTCCTAGGGCAGGGATCGTGTCTATTTCATTACTTTGTAAAGCACCAGGTACACTGTTTGCACTATATAAATGCTTGATAATAATAATAATGATAATAATATGCATCCACATGCTGAGTTTGGTGTAAGTCCTAGTGGGGAAATTCCCCTCTGTGAGAATCACCAGCCCCCAGTAACGTGAGAAAGTGGCCAAAGGCTAACAAAATATAACAAAAATGAATGACATTATAATAATGAAAATGAAAGTAATAATGAAAACGAAAGAGAGTTACTGTGCATATCCTTACTTTCAGCTGCCCTGAGGCATGGGTGGTTGGTGCACCTCATGTAAATGCACACGTAGCCACCACCACATTTGCCATAGGCTAGTTATAATTCTGTGAAAAAGGAGTAATAAAACAATGAAGACCCAATTCATAAAGATTGTCCACTAAAAGAATACAAAAAGCAACAGTAACAAATGTTCATAAGATAGTTGGAAGTTGCAGGGTGCTAAAATCCTTCTCAGGGGGTAGCAAAATGTGGGAAACTCATGGGTCAAAAAGACTTAGAAAAATGTTTCCATTGTAAAAGTGTGTTTTCCCTTCCCCTTGCCATCCTCTAAGAAAGATGTCTCTACTTTTTCCACTTACTTAACCTGAGGTGCAATCCTTATTCGCCCAGGTGCACAAAGGTGTTATGCACACGTACATTGTGTACCAAAGTGCCACGCTAGATGAAAGTGCATGTCAAATCCTCACTCATCATAACGAGAGGTGTCATTGTGTACCTTAACCACGGTCAGCAGACTGCTGTCTGTATTGTGGGAATTTGGAGTGTACCCTCTATATGGGAGCATACTTACAAGTGGTCAGATCACACTTAAGTGCTGGCTGTGCTAGGCTCTGTGGGGACACTGCATGTGCAAGTGAGAGTGTGTGCTAAGCAATTATTTCTCTCATTGTCAAAGAGGATTTTGCACTGTCAAGTCTAATACACCACTTTGGCATGCTATGTGTGCATAACCCCCTTGGGCACTGGATGAATGAAGACTACACCTCTGCTTTCCAGAGTCACATACATACTTCAGATTGGCTGCCACTCAGATGTTACTTAGAGAGAGTTAAGTTTTTAAAAGAATTATTTCACTTGAAGGTCCTTATCTCACTGCTGTAGGGTGTGCAACTCGGCCTTCCGAAACTGCCTTCACTTATATCTAGTATATATATTTACAATACGGATTCCTAAAGCTGAGCCACCATTCCCCAACCACACTTGTTTAGCTAAGTGCATTTCCCCCCGCCCCCCACCTCCCATGTTCCTCTGGCCCTTCACTTTTTCATAGACATTCCTCCATCCCCTTATGTTCTGCCTGTTCATATAGTAACACTGGAGTTGCCACAGTCTCCTTAACGTCTAATCCTCTAACACTGGGAAAGCATTGTATGGCAGCACTAATGCAAGGATGAATTCTGGAATGTGGAGCCTGGAGAGAGGCTTATAGAATAAGAAAGAAAGAAAAAGGAAAGAGGAAAAAGGAATTGAGAAGAGAAAGAAGTCAAAACCGAACATGGGACAGAAGGAAAAAAAGGGATTAGGTGACAATATCCGACTGGGCTGAAGGGTCAGTAGAATTAAGCTTCAGAGCAGCTTGCTCAATGTGTGCTAGGATAAAAAGGCTCTGATATGAATGGGGGTGGTTCAAGTGCAGGCACATTGTGGAATGCAATAGGAGTCTGCTAGGGAACATTTAAGAGAGTTGTGCATTACTTTCATGTCACAAATAATATATATTGTTTGCTGGGCAAAGATCTGAGCTGTCCCTGTCACTTTTACAAGGGTTGGTCTGGCGGGACTGAAAATGTAAGGACGGAAGAGAACAGTAGTAAACTAAGATGAATACATTAACAATAAACCACACAATCACAATGCTCACTTTTGTTATTAGCTATTACAATTTCGATTTCAAGAAAATATACACTGAAAGGACTAGAGTGCAAATGAGCATAATTCCCAACTGCTCGACTTCAAAGGAGTTATACCGATTTAAAACTAATGATGTAGGCCAAATACTACAAGGCCCAATTTTCAAAACTCGGGAAATTCAAATCCATATTTAATAATATTTGTACAGTTGGTTTCATAGCAGGCTGTTCGCATGATCAGTCCATGGATGATGCTAGGTACAAATGAGGTAGCAGGCACCTCCCTCCCAAATATTTCCTGCTACCCCACCCACTAGTAAAGTAGATTACCTTCATACTAACAAAATCCTTGCTCCCCTGACAATAGTCTTTGCCACCCCTTTGCTCCCCCAAACTAATTATTCTGGCATTGCCTCTCATTCATTCACTGAGCTGTACACACTGTAGGTGTCAGGCTATTTTGGAAGGAGGAAGAAGTTGGCCCTGTGAATAGATAATCTGATTTTCCATGGGGAAATGTGCTGTTCTTAAACAAAAAATTTAGTCTAAAAAAATGTCACATAAATTCAAGAGGGTCTAGGAATGAAAAAACAAGTTACACAGGTACCTAGACTCGCCATAAAAATGTAAGCAATCAGACCTGCCTGAAACCTGCAAATAGCAGGTTAAACATTTGGTATATGAAAAAGTGTCACCACTCCTTGCTCTCCCCCTCCAAATATGGGTTCTTGGTGTAGAACCAAGTATTATTTTGTTTCTATTCAGCCCCACTACTGTAGCATGAAGTCAGAAAGTAAACACAGAAACGTAAGAAGATGGAGGAGATAAATCAAGAGAAGTAAAAAGAAAGATAATCCTTTTTAACTGTGCAAATAGAACTCACCCAAAGTGAAGCAATTGGCATGGAGCATGCTCTGTAGACAGAGCAGCAGTAGGCAAAATTGCAAATTTCAATTGGCATTTTTTTTTTAGCAATCACCAGAAGAACAGGTCCTGAATTAGAACATCAAATCAATTCTAATATATTGTATACCACCCTGAGATTTTCAAGAGAATGGTGGTATAGAAATCTAAATAAACAAATCTTAGGAGCTTGAAACTAACGAACATGTGAACTCAATGTGATCTGGGTGAAGCTAAATTCAGGCAAATGCAGATGCTGTGACCACACAGTACCCCTCCCCCTTACACTCCACACCCATAGGGTGACATAAATTAAACTTTAAATGACAACACGAGTGTAAGAAGTGTAAAATGTGGATCCATGGGGTATCAAATTCAGGGAGCCCCAGCCTAGGGAGCGCCTGTGGCAATTCAGAAGGTACTTCCGAAACACATTGTCCCCATGAATAGACTAGAAACAACAACATATGTGTAACATATGGGCCTAAAATGTGAATATTAAGTTTAAATGAACATTAAAATTAATTATGGTAACATTTTTCTTTTTCAAATGAATGAGTCAGGGTCTGTTCAATGAACATTCCTGTTAGGAAGGGGCCCACATAATAATTTCACACAGGGTTCTAACTTCCCTAGATCTGGCACCAGACCTGGACCCGTATCTACACCTTCGCAGGGTGTTAACCAACGAGATGTTAGCCCACAGGAGGTGGGATCTATCTGCCCATTTATTAGGTGTTTGCCCCCACCAGCCATGTGGCCTCCACCTGCTGGACATGCAGCCCCCACTCACGGCAGGGTCTTGGAGCAGGCAGAGACCAAGGCCTTCATCACTCTATGGGGGAAATAGAAGGTACAATGTTCTCTGGTCAAGTGCTATCAGAATGAGGAGTGTTACAGGAGATCTCTAAGCACAAATGGCACTCCAAGGATAAACCAGGGACATGGACCAGTGCCAGCAGCAGGCCAAGGACTTGCGCAGGGGGTACAAGGAGATCCAGGATAACAACTTCGCCTCCAGTCACAGGAGGCAAACATCTTCCTACTATAAACTGCTGGACCAGCTCCTCTGCGTGGATGGAGCTATCATGGCATCCAGTACTGAATTGAGCAATTGCAGTGAAAGCTGTTTTATGTTGGAAACAGTCCATCCGCCGGTGCTCACACATCGAGAAAGCTTATAGGGATCTGTGAAGTTGGTAGACAACATGCCAAGTTTTTTGAAAGGTTTACGCAGCTGGGTAGCTGCCTAGATAGGATTGGCTACACGCTGTATATGAACAAGTACTGGCCACTATTGGCCATGTATCATCACAGGACCAGTTGCACACCAGGCTATTGGTTAACTATGGTTGAAAGGTTTTTTGTTTTTTTAAAGGTAGGTGTTTTTGTGTCTTGCAACGGCACTACTAATACATGTAAGAGGCACACCAGTGCATATGTCAAGTCATGTTAAAATGTTGCAGCTGTTACTGAAGTATGGAATTTTTAAATTAAGGTGGGGGTGAATGTTAAGAAATGGGCAGGTAGGGGGATTTGCAAGGCAGTGAAGGTCACTGTGCTCAGAATGTAATGAATGTGGGAGCAGAGTTGCCCATTGGCTAAAAGTTACGCCTATATTTTCTTATGTTTTGGAAGTAACAACTTTTGCTTGCAACGAGCATGAGGGTCATGCTGTTGCTGCAGGTTGCTTTCCAGAGAAAGCCCAATGGCTTTGACTTTTGTCTGTGGGTACTGTGGCCACCTGGGGTATGAGACCCAGAGAAGTTGGGAAGTAATGGATACCCTGGTCGTTGCTGACATTTGGGTGAGGCCTGATGGGAACTGTCAAACCCATTCTACGAGACTGGCTATGCGCTCATAGGGTGGCATGTGCATGCAATGGGCTTCCCTGTATGCATGATGGATAGCAGACACCGCACAGCCCTGCTGCAGTTCAGTGTTAAGCAGCATGGAAGAGTGGGAGCCGTGGATGAGTTGTGAGAGTGGGATGAGACTGAGACTGCCACTTTTCTAGATGCTTGTGCACTGGCATAGTTAAGGATGTTGTTAATGGGGGCTGGACCTTCTCTGCTGTTTTCCCTCATGACTGCACTGACGACAACAAGAGGATATGCACCATGCCACCTGGAGTTCCTTGGTGGAGCTGAATATCGTGGGGGAAACAAGTAGCTCAGGGCCCAGGGAATGTAAACCCATTGATGGAGAGAGAGCTTCTTACCCTATGCAAGACTGGGATACTCTCAGAAGTGTAGGGTGTCTTGACGAGCAGGAACGTTTTCAGCCTCAACTGGCGTGCTGCTCCCTGCCATTGTACCATGAACTGTACTGTGAGTTGTGGATGGGAGAAACCAGGCTAAATACAAAGATTGATTGCTTTCACTTTGAATTTTTTACCCTTGCTTTCAATTTTCACTGTAGGCTCTGAATAAAGTAAGATCATAAGAAGTGCCATACTGAGTCAGACCAATGGTCCATCTAGCCCAGCATCCTGTCTCCAACAGTGGCCAATCAAGGTGACTTGGGAGAAGCACCCAACAGGTCACAATGGGGGATCCATCCCTGTTGTCCCCCCCCCAGCTCCTGTTATGTTCCCTGATCCTGTCTGGCTAATATGCCATTTGCTCAATAAACTCAGTATTCTGTGCATAGCAAAAAGTTACTTCCAGCTGCCAAGTACTGGTCTGGTAGGTGTAAACCCAGTGTAAACCCAGGTATGCATCTCCATGGGTGAGTGAAGATAGCGGGCTCTGGACTGTCTCCTGGAGCCAGAAGAAAGAAAGAGCTGGGGTGGCTTCTTCTTCCCATAGTTCGGGGTGGCTGTGACTCATGACAGGGGTCAGGATAATGGGAAGGGGGGTTGGTGGGCGGAACATGCCAGGGAAGAATGCCTGTCTGTGTATTAGGCTTGATATGCTAAACCTGTGAGTGGGGACAGAGTGGGGACTGCCCAAACAGACAAAAAATACATGAAGAGGCTGCCCATTTTTAGGCACTACATGCTAAAAGTGCAAGTGCAGGCCGAGTGGGGGCTGCAGAGACCAAACAAGTTCAGTCAACCAGTTTCAGGAAGGAATAACTCAAACAATTTCCAAACAAAAACTATATCCTGCTTGTTCACTGATTGCTTTGGGCTGTATTGACATAAGAAGGCTTTGGGAATCTTGGGGAGAATTAGCCAAAAGCAAATCTGGTTTTCTGTCTTGTTTGTTAAATGGGCAGGCATAACCTATACCAAAAGAAAAAAGAAAAGAAAAAGAAAAAAGAGGGGGGGGGGTGGAAGGGAGGCAGGTGGAACATATTTCCTTCTTTCTCCCCAGTGGTAACACCTATGACCTGACCCAAGACCTGACCTGGAAGTCAGGAAAAGAACTAAAAAGACATGGTCTTCAAGCTTTGCGACTCTCATTGCAGACAGAGATATATGTGTTTATCCAGGCACTGAGGAAGCAGCAAGTCTTCCTTCAAGCTGTGGACGTGACAGTGCTCTCACTGTATGTTCCTCAATAGTTGTGCTCCACTGACTTGGGAGTCAAGAGGCCTCTTTAAAATGTGATACATTTTATTTTTCAAATTTGAAAATTTTTATTTATACATTTGATAACCGTCAAGAGGCCTCTCTAAAATGTGATAAACCTATGTTCACAGCAGCAGCCTCTCCACTCGTAATCCATGCCTTTAAGAAACTGCATTTTCCTTCTTTTCTAGGACTTGGCTCTCTTTGCAGCGCGTGCTGTTATAGGGCAACCAGAAGGAAATCCATGGCCATTGTGCCTACATTTCAAAACAACAGCAACCGTATATGTGTTTCTGTGTCCGAAGGATATGATCTGACTGAGCCGAGAATGATGTATGAAGTGAATAATTCCTGACCCAGAGCACAGAGGGAATATAGACAGTACTGAGTAGGATACATTCCTTGCTGCGTTATATAATTGGCTGTGTGTATTCTTTGGGCACAGACAAACTATTCAGTTCTGGTGGAGCCAGAATGCTGCTCACACAAGTCTCAAATCATTGACAAAAATACCAGACAAATAATTTGTCATTCTCTCACTCCTCCTCCCACCTTTTCCTTGGGAGCCAAGCCTAAAAAGCTGACGAGATCAAGCTTGAGGCCTTAATCTTGTGAGCATATTATAGAGGCGGGAGAGTGTCTCTATAGTTATGGCGACTAGCACTTCGCGCTTTATGGGTGAACATTCTAATGTTTGGGTTTGGGCCATGCTTTGCCCCATCATCATGGTTTTTGGCATGGTGGATTCCTGGGATAATGGGTTGATACTGTGCAAGTTTGGTGGGAATCGGTGTTAAAACGAAAAAGTTATAGTAGTTTGTTTGGGGGGAGGAAGTTCATTTTTCTCGGTTTTGGTGACTGAAATTGGCCAGGCTCCTGGTTTATTCTTGAGTTTGCTTTGTACGGGGGAGGTGATAGAAAATGCAACTGTGTGGTCCTATGTCCACTTTAGTTTGTTTTGGAGCATTTGTTGGTTGGTTTTCTTTGTGAGGAGTTGGTGAAAAATTCATTATAGTCTATGGCTGAAACTCTGAGAGAGCATTTGTCTGGGTGAGGAAGAAATGTCTGATGATGACACTGAGCATCTCCTGATTGGTTGTTTGCTTGTCTGATGTCACACGTGCAGCTCTTCTTCTGGTGGACAAAAGCAACCTTTGGTACTGACAAATGGCAGGAACATGGCAGAACTGGTTTTCACTTGCCTCCAGAGCATAAAAATAGGGAGCTATCACTTTCCTAAGGCTCAGCAGATAACCTTGAGAGGACTGAAACAAATCCTGAGGGGCTGAGGTAGCTGGGAAGTGAAATAAACAACAGCAACAGGCTGCCACTGAGGAGTGAAATAGACCATTTCTGTCCAAATCACAGCAGGGAACCGTGACCAGATCCACCCCACCCCCAAGTAAAATTCTCCCCCCGCTGGAGCCCTCAACACCTACCAGTGGGGGACCTTACAACCACATGCAACTTATATCAGAGTTTATACTATATTATATTATACTATACTATTATAGTATAATAGACCATTTCTGTCCAAGTCACAGCAGCAAATAGCAACCGGATCCAGCCCCCCGCCTCCCCAGCACAATCCTCCCCCTGCCCGAGCCCCCAACACCTACCAGGGGCATCAGTAGTGGGGGAGCTTACAACCTTGCATAGACTAAACGTTAGTCTAAACTTGAGTCCCTAACCAAAGAGTGCACCCCCAGGGTTAAAAGGGAACTCAAAGTGATAAGAAAAGGGGTGAGCAGAGCAGCAGAAGGGCAGATCACCCTCAGGGGAAGCAGGGGGCTTTCCCCAAGCAGCTTGCCTGGGCTGGCACCCCAGCTTGCCTGGGCTGGCAGGCTTGGCGCTTGGCCCCCAGGGGTGCCCGTGGCATCATGACTGACTGCCTGAGACCCAGCAGCATCATGACTGACTGCCTGAGACCCAGCAGCATCAGCAAAGGCCGGGAAGGCTTGGGGCTTGGTGGCTGGCCTGGCACCCCTACTTGGCTGGGCATTAAAGGCTGCCAGACATTGGTGGAGCAGCAGCAGACATTGGATTGCCCGGTAGCAGAACCCATGGCACCAGCGGCAGCAGCAGCAGACAGACACCTTGATGAAAAGCAACTGCTCCACCAATTTGGCCCCCAGTCTCAGGCAGTGTGGCGAGCAAATATCCCCCACCATCGAGAACACCCGTTCGCTGGGGACACTTGTTGGTGGGCAGGACAACAGACCCTTGGCCACTTTGGACAGGGCTGGCCACACGTCACTCCAAGAGCTGTATCGTCACCATGTTCTGCCCCTCCCATCAGTGCTGTCAGTGGTGCAGCAGCAGCAGTCAGATGAGGCCCAGTGTACCATGGAGGAGCTGGGGTGGTGGCAGCTGCCAAGTCCATCGGCAGCTGCAGGACGTGGAGGGAGGCGTGGCTTTCAACTGAAAACCACGTGCATGTTGGAGGAAATGATTGCACTCGCTGGGCAGCCCTTTTCGTTGATCAAGGGACCTGGGGTTTAGGCACCTGATTGGCTTCCTGGCCCCCCAATTTAAACTGCCCTCGCACACCACCCTGAGCCAGGCTGCCACCGATGCGTGGCAGCCTGTAACACCCAGCCAAGGAGGGGTGGCAGCCACCGAGTCCTGGCCGGGCTTCTGCTACTGCTCCATCGATGCCTGCAACACCCGGGCAGCCTGGGCAGCCTGCAAAACCCAGACGTGATAGCGACTAGAACTGGAGAACCCAGCATAGAACGTGCAGAACTGGAGGCCTGCCAGCACCACCCTGAGTCGTCAGGTGGAGCCAACCCTGTATCAGGCTTTAAAGAAGCAGGTGAGGGAGCAGCAGGCAGGGACTGGGGGTGCCACTGTCCACTTCACCACCACCTGTGGTTGAGAAGGAATGCGCAGCACACCTACCTGGCAGTGACGACACACTGGTGGCAGAACCTGGAGGCAGCATTTGGCAGTGGCAAGAGGGGTCCCAAAGCAGGGTATATTGAAACATCAAGGCACCCTTCACCAAGGGGTGCATGGTGATGCACAATGCGGCCAACATATTGAGGGCAGTCCACAAGGGGGGCTTCACCAGCATCCCTTCACCTGGTGGTCAGGGATGCTCTGGGCTTTGGGGAGAAGGGGCACCCTTAGAGCACCCTTAGCTCCCTGATCAAGCGGGGGAGGAAACTGGCTGGTTTCTTTAACCGGAGCGTGTTGGGCAGCGACCTCCTACAGGCAAAGCAAGCTGACCAAGACTCTGCAGTGCACCTGCTGGTGCAGGATGTGTCCACCCAGTGGAATTCCTCCACGTTCCTGATGCTCAAGCAGCTTCTTAAACAGAAAGCCGCCTGCATCAGGTTCAACTGACGAAGGACAGTGGGGTACTATAGGGTGGAATGGGAGATCCTGGCTCACAGTGCTGTCTTTATTCTGAGACCATTCCTGGCCTTGACGGAGACCATCCGCTCCTCCATGGCCACCATCAGCCAGGTGACCCTTCTGGTGCAGAGTCTCCTCAGGATGCTAGAGGAGATTCTTCAGGGTGGGATTGTGGCCATCAGGGGAAGAAGCTGATGACTGAGGCAGTTGCCCTGGTGTGGCAGCTGAAGGCAGGCCTGAAGGCGTGGTTTGATGAGCTCCTGCAGTGGGAGGAATATGTGTTGGCAGGCAACCATAGGGATGGGCAAATGCTCGGTCAACCAAACCGAGCTTCTGAACCGAACTCGAATTTCAAACGAAACTGAACCGAATTTCCGAACTCAAATTTCAAACTGAACTGAACCAAACCCAATTTCCAAACTCCATTCTGTTCGTCCATCCCTAGGCAACCATGCTGGACCTCAGGGTCAAGGGCAGCATGGCACAGTAAACATTGCTCTATGGCCACTGGAATGGTGAGCTGGTGGAGAGGGTCTGGCAGGCAGAGAGGGCTCTGGAAAGTGTGCGGCAGCAGCAGCAGGACACCCCTGGGGATGGTAGGAGTGGGAGCAGCCACTCCTTTCAGCCGGCAGGGTCTATCCCTGCCACCAGCCCTAGCAGTAGCAGCACCAGCATCACGCTGAGCAGCAGCAGCACCCCTATTGCTTCTGGATGACATGGGTGGACAGTCCTCCCTGCCTAGAATGTAGGCCCCAGAACCCTGATGGTGGGTCCTGGGGATGGAGTGGCAGCTTCTGGATGATGTGGATGGACAGCCCTCCTTGCCTAGAATATAGGCCCCAGAACCTTGATGGTGGGTCCTTGGGCTGGAGTGGCTGCTTCTTGATGCCATGGAATGACAGCTCCCCGTGAGCAGAATGATGGCCCCAGAACCCTGACGGTGGGTCCTGGGGCTGGAGTGGCAGCTTCTGGATGACATGGATGGACAGCCCCCCGTGCCTGTAACGTAGGCGCCAGAACCCTGATGGTGGGTAATTGGGCTGGAGTGGCAGGCTGTTTCTTGATATGGTAGGATAACAGTTCCCTTTGAGTGGAATGACGGCCCCAGAACCCTGATGATGGGTCCTGGGACAGGAGTGGCAGCTTCTGGATGATATGAATGGACAGCCCTCCATGCCTGGAATGTAGGCCCCAGAACCCTAAGGATGGGACCTGGGGCTGGAGTGGCTGGCTGTTTCTTGATGCCATGGAATGACAGCTCCCCGTGAGCAGAATGATGGCCCCAGAACCCTGACGGTGGGTCCTGGGGCTGGAGTGGCAGCTTCTGGATGACATGGATGGACAGTCCCCCATGCCTGTAACGTAGGTCCCAGAACCCTGAGGGTGGATTCTGGGGCTGGAGTGGCTGTTGCTTGATGCAGTGGAACAACAGCTCTCTGTGAGCAGAATGACGATCCCAGAACCCTGATGGTGGGTCCTGGGACTAGAGTGGCAGCTTCTGGATGATGTGGATGGACAGCCCTCCCTGCCTGGAACGTAGGCCCCAGAACCCTGATGGTGGGTCCTGGGGCTGGAGTGACTGTTACTTGATGCAGTGGAACGATGGCTCTCTGTGAGCGGAATGGCAGCCGCAGAACCCTGATGGTGGGTCCTGGGGCTGGAGTGGCTGCCTGTTTCTTGATGTGGTGGAATGACAGCTCTCTGTGAGCGGAATGATGGCCCCAGAACCCTGATTCTAGTCCCAGGACCCAAGTCTTGGGACTAGAATGGCAGCTTCTGGATGATGTGGATGGACAGCCCTCCTTACCTGGAATATAGGCCCCAGAATCCTGATGGTGGGTCCTTGGGCTGGAGTGGCTGCTTCTTGATGCCATGGAATTACAGCTCCCCGTGAGCAGAATGACGGCCCCAGAACCCCGACGGTGGGTCCTGGGGCTGGAGTGGCAGCTTCTGGATGATGTGGATGGACAGCCCTCCCTGTCTATAACGTAGGCCCCAGAACCCTGATGGTGGGTCCTGAGACTAGAGTGGCTGGCTGTTTCTTGACGCGGTAGAATGATGGCTCCCTGTGAGCGGAATGACAGCCCCAGAACCCTGATGGTGGGTTCTGAGACCTGGAGTTGCAGCTTCTGGATGACGTGGAACAACAGCCCTCCCTGCCTGTAATGTAGGTCACAGAACCTGATGGTGGGTCCTGAGACTGGAATGGCTGCCTGTTTCTTGATGTGGTGGAATGACAGCTCTCTGTGAGTGGAATGATGGCCCCAGAACCCTGATGGTGAGTCCTGGGACTAGAGTGGCAGCTTCTGGATGCAGTGGTACAACAACCCTCCCTGCCTGTAATGTAGCCCCCAGAACCCTGATGGTGGGTCCTTGGACTGGAGTGACTGTTACTTGATGCAGTGGAATGATGTCTATCTGTGAGCGGAATGACAGCCCCAGAACCCTGACGGTGGGTCCTGGGACTAGAGTGGCAGCTTCTGGATGATAGACAGCCCTTCCTTCCTGTAACATAGGCCGCAGAACCCTGATGGTGGGTCCTGGGGCTGGAGTGGCTGCCTGTTTCTTGATGTGGTGGAATGACAGCTCTCTGTGAGTGGAATGATGGCCCCAGAACCCTGATGGTGGGCCCTGGGACTAGAGTGGCAGCTTCTGGATGATGTGGATGAACAGCCCTCCTTTCCTGGAATATAGGTCCCAGAACCCTGATGGTGGGTCCTTGGGCTGGAGTGGCTGCTTCTTGATGCCATGGAATTACAGCTCCCTGTGAGCAGAATGACGTCCCCAGAACCCTGACGGTGGGTCCTGGGGCTGGAGTGGCAGTGTCTGGATGACATGGTTGGACAGCCTTCCCTGTCTGTAATGTAGACCCCAGAACCCTGATGGTGGGTCCTTGGGCTGGAGTGGCTGTTACTTGATGCGGTGGAATGACAGCTCTCTCTGAGCGGATTGACAGCCCCAGAACCCTGATGGAGCAGTAGCAGACATTGGATTGCCTGGTATCAGAACCCATAGCACAGACAGCAGAGGCAGCAGAAATGGACATTGGATTGCTGGGGCACAGAACCCGTGGCACAAACAGCAGAGATGGCATTGGCAGCAGTAGCAGACATTGGATTGCCTGGTAGCAGAACCCATGGCACAGACAGCAGAGGCAGTATTGGCAGCAGCAGCAGACATTGGGTTCCCAGGGCACAGAACCCGTGGTGCAGACAGCAGAGGTGGCATTGGCAGCAGCAGCAGACATTGGGTTGCCTGGGCAAAGAACCCATGACACAGACAGCAGAGGCAGTGTTGGCATCAGCAGCAGACATTGGATTGCCCGGGCACAGAACACGTGGCACAGACAGCAGAGGTGGCATTGGCTGAAGCAGCAGCAGATGACATTGGATTGCCCGGTATGAGAACCCATGCAGCAGAGGCAGCAGAAGTGGACATTGGACAGCAGAGGTGGCATTGGCAGCAGCAGCAGACATTGGATTCCCCGGGCACAGAACCCATGCTACAGACAGCAGAGGAAGCATTGGCAGCAGCAGCAGACAATGGATTGCCAGGGCACAGAAGTCTTGGCACATACAGCAGAGGCACCATTGGCAACAGGAGCAGTAGACATTGGATTGCCAGGACACAGAATCCATGGAACAGCAGAGATGGCAGCAGAAGGATTTGCCTGTGCGCAGCACCCATGGACTGAGCAGAATGGTAGGATTTGCAGCACCCATGGACTGAGCAGAATGGTAGGATTTGCAAGGGAAGAGCTCCCATACAGCAGCAGACAGAAGCAGCAGGATTATGTGGGCACATTTGGATTTTCCAGGGCAGAGCACCCATGGACCAGCAGACAGCAGCAGCGGGATTACCAGGCCAGTGGGGCACATCACCCAGGGTTGCCAGCGTAGGCAGACAGGCACCTTGGCATGAGAGGCAGGCAGGCAGGCCGGGCAGGGCTTCAGCTGTGCCCACAGGGTGGGCAGACAGGCAGGGTGGCATGAGCATGGGAAGACAGACAGACAGGCTTTGATCTAGGCCACCTGGGCATTTGAGCAGGCAGGCAGTGTGGCATGAGTAGAAGGCAGACTGAGGCAGGATTTGATCTAGGCCACCTGGGTGGGCAGGTAGACAGGCAGCATGACATGAGCAGAAGGCAGACTGAGGCAGGCTTTGCAGGCAGACAAGTAGCATGGCACGAGCAGAAGGCAGGCAGACTGAAGCAGGCTTTGACCTAGGCCACCTGGGCGGGCGGGCAGACAGGCAGCGTCGCATGAGCAGAAGGCAGACTGAGGCAGACTTTGATCTAGGCCATCTGGGTGGGCGGACAGATAGACAGTGTCGCATGAGCAAAAGGCAGACTTTGATTTATGCCATCTGGGCGTTCGGGCAGCCAGGCAGCATGGCATGAGCAGAAGGCAGACTGAGGCAAGCTTTTATCTAGGCCACCTGGGTGGGTTGGTAGACAGGCAGCGTAGCATGAGCAGAAGGCAGACTAAGGCAGGCTTTGATCTAGGCCACCTGGGCGGGCAGACAGGCAGTATGGCATGAGCAGAAGGCAGGCAGACTGAGGAAGGGTTCGAGCTTGGCAACCTGGGTGGGCAGACAGGCAGCTTGGCATGAGCAGAAGGCAGGCAGACTGAGGCAGGGTTTGAGCTTGGCAACCTGGGTGGGCAGACAGGCAGCATTGCATTCTATCTTACCTGCGAGGCTCCATCTGCTGCTGAGGGGGCGGTTCGCTGCCACCTGCTGCTGCTGCTCTGCTCCCGCCGGGCCAGGGGACTCCCAGGGACATGAAGGGAGGAAAAAGATCTTCAGTGAGTGCCGGGGGGTGGGGGTGGAGCACAGAAGCCGGTCATGTGCGCCGGCTTGTCCCCTCCCCTACCCAGAAGTGGCCGTGGGCTATTTAGTCCAGCTGCCAGCAGCTCCACCACAGACTGCGAGCCGCGGGCCATGGGCCAAAGGGTGCGGTACTTAGGGGCACTTTGGGGCCACAGGGGACACGGGGGGGGGTTGGCAGGTAAGGGTAGTGTTTGTTCAGGGTTGGGGAGTGAGGGTGGGGGAGTGTAGGATGGGTGGTTAGGGGAAAGGGTGGGCAAGGGAGGAGGGTGTCCCAGCGCAAAACCCTGGTGGTAGCAGGGGCAGGCGCAGGGAGGTCACTTGGGTGGTAGTGGGGGGTGTAACCGACTCCCTGTGAGAGAGGGAAGTTGGTTGGGGATATGTCTTGTGCCAGCCCCTGGTGGCAGCAGGATGGCCGGATGGACTGAGGGGTGGCGAGGGTTTTTTTTGGTGAGGGGCCGTTGGGCAAACAGATGAGGCTGTGGATCTCGCGTGTATTACGGAGACCTGGCTGAATGAGATGGCTGGACCAACTTTAGCAGATCTTGTTCCGGCTGGGTATGCCATGCAGCACCAGC
>QEPC01002054.1:1687747-1708177 GCA_003113815.1 Sphenodon punctatus | reverse complement strand
CCACAGAGCCCCCCCAGCAACGCTCCCTCATCCATCCTGTCCCCCCCTTCTGGCCTCACTCCTTCTCACCTTCCCGGAGATGTTTGTCCTTCCCACCTCAGAGGAGCCCACGTGGGCCCCAGGCCCCTGTAACTTTAGGAACCTTCATGCCCCTCAGCACCACTATGAGAGCCGCCAGCTCCAGAACTCCCACCCTACCCCCCTCCTGCTCCCTCAACCCCTGCTCCCCACAGAGCCCCCCTTATGCTCCCTGAGACCCCTCACCCACAGAGCCCCCCTCTTGCTGCTCCACCCCTCCCACTCCCTCAGCCGCCTCCCCCCTGAGTGTAGTATCCTTGGGGGAGCTGTGGGCCCTGAGATGGGGCTACTCATGATTCTGGGGAGCTCCTCTATTCTGTTCTCCAGTCAGTACACACAAGACTTGGTGGAGGAGCAGGAAACACGTTTATTATTGCCTAGTACAGGATCCTAGTAAGAGGGAACTCCTGCATAACACAAAGTGGAGACTGCACCCGGCAGCTCCCAAACACCAACTGAACAGGAAACCCCACCCACCTAGTTCTGGAGGGTAGAAGGAGCTGACTATTGCCAGCTCTCTCAAAGCTGTACAGACATATGCCACACAGTCAGTATGGGAAGGGGTATACACTTGATAAGTTTCATCTACATTAAATGTGAGGCAAAGAATTTACGCCTAAGAATGTATATGAAAATTTTTGCAAAATAAAATAATTCAACTGCTTCTAACACTGGATTCCTTTAACCAATATTTTTGTAATTAGTAAAAAATAATTATTTCCATTGGATGTATAATCACTCCCAAGTGTCAGCCAAATATAGTGAAAAACAAAAATGTTACAGCTGAAAATGTGTTTTCCATTGAAACCCATGGAAAATGAAAATGAAAGCAAAAACAAAAACGACAATTTGATATTTATGAAAATGAAGAGTACAGATTTAAATAACGAAAACAAAAATGACATGGGCCCCTGGTGCACACCTCTATTCATTATGGCTTTGGTCAGAGCATTTTCTCATAATTTGCTGGCAGGCTCTGTGTGTGCGTGTGCGTGTGCGTGTGCGTGTGCGTGTGCGTGTGCGTGCGTGCACTAGAGATCACTGCAAGAGTTCATCTAGCTACATAAATCCAATCCCCATGCACCTGGGTTGCTACACAACATCCTCCTGCCCCCTCCTGGGGTGTTCTCTGCAAGTTGATGGACACCCCCATGCACCTGGGGTGCCTTCCCAGACTGAAGCCTTTGCCAAACAGCAGAGATGACAGATATATCCTCTGGTCTATTGGCTTGAGATTTCAAAGACACCCTGACTGGGACAGAGATGTGATTGCCTCTCTTACTACATGCTTCTCGCTTTCCAGGACCAATCCTGGGTTGCTCTGAGGAGAGCATAGAAGGGACATAGCTGGGACTTCAGGCAGCAAGGCAGAGGGTAGCATCCCAGAAATCAGGAGACATGGGCTACACATCCAGGCTGACCAATTGTCATCACAATCACATCCTGCAGCACTGTAACAGAGGACATGAGAGAATCCCTTATTGGCTCTTTCCTAAGCAGATGCTTCCAACTTCCCATTAACAAGTGAGAGAGAGGGGTTCGCTTGGTCACAAGAAGGATATATGGGTGACATTTCTGCTGGCCAGTTGGCATCAGAAACACATCTTGTACCACAGTGACAAACATAAGAGAATCCCTGGCATAGGCTCATACTCTCCAAATGCTGTGCAGGCGTATAACTTTGGGACCATTTATCAGGTCTTTCTGATATTTGCAGATATGATCCTAAATGTCTGAGATACAATCCTACCGAATGTCCTGTAAACTGGCTGGAATACAAAGTTGTTACAGCCAGAAATGCATGTTATTAGTAAATCGCTTATAACATTAGAACCCTTTTTCCAATCCTTCTGAAATTTGGAAAAGGTTGTACCCTTATGGAGGGATATAAACTTTCCAAATTTCCTCAAAATCAGATTGGAGACAAAGGGCTAATTCAGACGTGCGTTTAAATCCAGGAATGTGTATGCAGAATTGTGAAAAAGAACAAATTTCAACCGCTTATAAAATTGGATCCCTTTATCCAATCTTTCAGAAATTTAGCACACCTAATTCCCTCTGTTGGAGTACAATTCTGCCAAGTTTCATCCAAAACAGTTGAGAAAGAAAAAAATTTAGAGCTGAAAATGTGTTTTCCATTGAAACCAATGGAAATCAAAAACAAAAGTAAAAATGAAAATGAAACAAAGACTAACAAAATATAATGAAAATGAATTATATTTTTATAATGAAAATAAAATTAATAATGAAAACAAAAGATTTACCATGCACATCCCTAGTATTTTTGAGAGCTTTCATTGTTTTCTTTTTCCATTGGTTTTTGGTTTGTAAATTTATGTCTGCATCAATTGTTTCCTATATCTGGAGATTTTTTGTTTGTAAATTTGTGCGAACCTTAACTAGTCACTTAACCGGACATTTTTTGTTGGTAAATAGGTAATTTTGAGTGTGCAAAATGCTTAACGTTAGGCATGTGCATAAACATCTTGTCTCATTGGACCCCCACAAAAGTATTCACTCCTCACTATACCACACAGGTGATACACAAAACAGCCCTCTTTCCAAACATCCCAAAGTGAGAGACTTCATATATACCAAGGGTGGGCAAATTTCTCAACCTCAAGAGCCACAGGCACATACTAAGCTCTTCATATGGTCAAACTCTACAAGATGCATACACACGTGTGCGTGCACAGACCTCTCCTGATTTGTGATTGACTGGTGGAACTGGTGCTCTGTGATCTTGGCTTCTGAGATTACGAATAGCAGCTGCAATCCAGCTGCTGAAACTCAGGTGTAACGAAGCAATACACAGGACCATTAAGGTATCAAGGACTCCAGAACCAGCCCTGGCTGAGAACAGCACTTGAACTTCCCAAGAGCCATGTGCCGCTCCCAATCCAGTTTGCCTACCCCTATTATATATGTGTGTGCCATTACTGGTGCTATATACATATTTATTTAAATTTATATAACATCCTTCCCATCAAGACTCAGGACAGCTTACAACTAATAAAGGCATCTAAAAGTCGCCTTGCCCCCCAAGCCTTCCCCTAAACTCCCATCCAAACTTATCCTTGCCTGCCAAACACATGGACAAATAAAAAGGTCTTACAACAGTCATTTTCTAAAGATGAGTAGACTTGGGATTAAACAAACCTCCAAGAGGTGGAAGTTCTACAATCATGGAGCAGCCACCGAGAATGCCTCTCTGTATGCCCTACCTGTAAAAACTTCATGGGCAAATGAAACCTGCAAGAGGGTGCTCCCCACTGACCTCAGAGGCCATGATGTGACATGAGGGAGGAGGCAGTCTTGCAGATACCTGGGGCCAACCGTTTAGGGCTTTATAGGTCAAAACCAGTCCCTTGAATTGGAATTTGTGCCTGAAAGCTATTGGTAGCCAGTGCAGACGCTGGAGCACAGGTGTAATGTGCTCCTGGCAACCTGCTCCCAGAAGAAGATGGGCCGCTGCATTTTGCACCAACTGCAGCCCCATGTAGAGCACATTGCAATAGTCTAGCTTCAAGGTTAAGGCGGCATGAGCAATGATGGCCAAATCCAAAACTCCTAACAAAGATCACAGACTTCTCACATAATATTGATGAAAAGTGACCCTGGCCTCCACCGCAACCTGGCAATCCAAGAGCAGCAATGGATCCAAGAGCACACCAAGGCTGTGAACCTGAGTGACCAAAGGAGGCGGGACTCCATCAATAATAGGAGTCTCTGTGTCTCCCAGGTCACATAGCAGACACAACCATCATCACTTCGGTCTTGTCTGGATTCAGCTTCAATTGACTCACCCGCATCCAGCCCCCAACAACTGCCAGGCACTGGGTAAGCACCGAGACTGCAGGACCTGGGTCAGATGAAAAAGAGAGAGAGTTGAGTGTTATCAGTATACTGATGACACTTCACTCCAAATTTCCATACAATCTCACCCAGGGGCTGCAGATACACATTGAAAAGGAGAAGGGGCAAGATGGAACCCTGCTGAGCCCCACAGGGGAGCTCTTGACAGAATGACAAGCCACCACCCATCACCACCTTCTGGGTTCTTCCAGCCAGGAATGAGGAGAGCCACTCAAGAGCAGTATCACAAACCCCTGCCAGGTCATGCAGCTGTACCAACAACACCCCATGATCAACTGTATCAAAGGCTGATGAAAGCTCTAACAAAATCAACAGGGTAAATTTCCCTTGTCGATTACTAGTATTCATGTGTCTGTGGTTGTGCATGTGGATGGGTGGGTGAGGTCACACGAGACATTATCCCATTTTGGGCAACCTTATGCAACATTAGCCCGCCATGCAGCAGGTCGTATGGCCAGCAGCTGACAGATGTTCGATCACTTCTCCCCCGGTGTGGGCAGCTGGCTGCTACATGATGTATTAGCTAAAGAAGGCTGGTGATGCATTGTGCGTTACTGTGGCCCCACTCAGGCTAAAGTTGTCCAATGTGGAATAATGGGCCACCTCCCATCTGGCTGAGTCCACCCTGTGATGAGGTCTGAAGATCGGGCCCTGAGGAGTGCGCTCTCCCCACCCCATCTGCTGTTTGGCGGGTGGGGAGCGCGTGAACACTCTTCTGGGCCCTCCCTCCCCAGATCAGGTGTTTGATGGGTGGGGAGAGTGTGTGTGCTCCTCTGGACCCTCATCCTGCATCAGTTGTTTGGCAGATGGGTAGACCACAAACTCTCCACCAGCCCCTCCTCCACTCATCAGCTGTTTAGTGGCAGCAGGCATGGAGCAGCAGGAGTCCAGCCCTGTGTGGCCAGCTCCTCGGCCGGATCCGTGGCATGCAGCGGTGGGTGATAGCTGCATGGCAGGGTGTTGTTATTTTGGACTGCCCTCCCCACCAGCCCAAAGTGTGGCACTTGCTGTCACCCTCCCTGACCCGCCCCGTCTCATGTGTCTTTACCTTGGGGATTCTCTGTTTGTGTCTGTGTATACTATATACCATTTTAGTATATATTGATCCCTAGTACTGACACACCTTGGTTGGATTCATCCCATTCTGTGTTTCTGAAAAATGTGCCTTTTTTATTATTATGTTTATTAATTGTTAATTATTACTATTATTATTAGCAAGCATTTATATAGCACCAGCAGTGTACCTGGTACTTTACAAACTAATTGAATAGACATGGTCCCTGCCCTAGGGCTTACAATCTGAAAGACCGGGGGGGGGGGGGAGATGAAGGAAGGGGAACAGAGGGAGAGACAAGGAGTGTAACATTCTCTTTAGAGCTTCATGCTCATTAGAGCAGTGGTGGAGACTGATGTACACAAGAGTGTACGGAATAGGGGTTACGGAAAAGATTCTCCATTTTCTTGGTCACCTCCATCCATCTTGTGAACCTCTGTCTGTGTGTGTGTATATATATGTGTGTGTGTGCGTGTGTGTATACACACACGCACACACACACACGTGCGCACACATACAGAAGGATAAAGGGTGCCAGCCTTCAAACACCCTTTGTCATCTTTTTAAATGCCTCCTTCCATGCCACCCCTGTGCATGGTTCACAAAGCTACAGTCGTTTAGATTTCTTTAAAAAGTACCCATGCAAGCTTCCAGTATTTGTATAAATGTTTAAATGCAGAGAGCCATGAAAGCAGCATAAAAATGCTTTTCTGAAGAGCCTGCCTCTTTAGGCAACAACATTGCCTCGGGCTACTGTAGGCTACCCAAGTGTGTTGAGATTGGAGGAAGAGTAATTATGCACATTCAAACCAACCCCACCACATGAAATATAATTTACTCATTTTAAACAAACTGATACAAAGTAATAACTTCCCACATCTATCCCCGAACCTTCCTCTGTCATATAAAGCACCACAGACAAACAAAATTGGGTTCTGTTGATGAAGTTGGGAAATTATTATCTTTGGTGAACAAATGCCATTGATTGCATTTGCCTGCATTCCTCAGTGGCCACGTACCCAAACATTTGTTCAAGGCAGCCATTTTTAATTTACTCTTGTTTATCAAGGTCAGTATAGGAGGTTGTAGCTTGATTATTTTTTTGTATGTGATGGCACCACCAGTATGTTGATTTTTTGCATTTCCTTTTTGGTGATATGGATCTCTTCCTGGTGACAACACTCCACTGATGACTCTTTTCCCACAACCCTCTTGGGCACAGAAAAACAACTTTCATTTTCATGGATGCAGTTCAAATCACGACTAGCATTTCCAATGGAAAGGTGTGGGTTCCAAATTACTATTCTGCAAGGGATGCAACATTAACGCTTGAAAAGTAAAGAGATTTTACTGCAAGCCAGTAGCAGAAATTTGCTAGGCCCAAGTACCAGTACTTACTCCCAAATATTTTACAAGTCACCCAGCCCATTGGATACCTGAAAACAAAATCCAGTCCTGGGCTCAGTACTAAAACAGCTTATGACAAACTGAATGGATGGAATCAGACCAACTATTGTTTCACTCGCATTCAGCACCACTGCTGAAGCATGAAGGAAACTCCCACCCTTGTACTCCTCGCTTACCCTCTCACCTCCCTTCCCCCACCAACCCACACACAGAGATGTGAGAAGAGAAGGAAATAAAATGAAAGCAGGGAGAAATCCTGTCACTTAATTTTGCAGTGCACTGTCTCTCATCCACTACTCCATACAGATGTGGGTTGATGCAGTATATGGTAATCCACAAAGGTGTACAAAGCTCTACCTTTTTTTTCTCTTTACCTTGCTGCTTCATAAAATCATAAGAATAAGAATGAGGCTGTTATCCGGTGTAAGCTTTGTTACTAAAATACAGGGTTTTTCCTTACCTCCTCATTGTGTAGTCCATATTCAAAGTGCAACATGCATTTTTTACCGGCCAGCCCCTACTTGGCTGAAAGTGAATATCAAGCTGGTACCCACCTTTCCAAACATAAACTGAACCCAATATTTATTCAGTCCAGAGATAGTGTGTGGTCACTGTGTTGGTCCCAAATGACAGAGAGACAAGGTGGTTCAAATGATACCTTTTATTGGACTAACTGTTGTTGGTGGAAATAAGCAAGTTTTGGGGCCACACAGAGCCCTTCCTCAGGCATGTAGCACAGCCAGGAGAATATTCAAGAAAGACAATTATATGGCTAAGAAAAGATTCAGAGCCATAACAATGAATGTTAACAAGTTTTGGAAGGAATAAAAAACATGCTTCAGGTTTTAAACCAATTTCTACTTTTTATTTACTACATGAGCTCTTGAATGGTATATGAAAGGTGGGATACTAATTGGTTAGTAGTAGTACACCAAAAGCTCTCTCTCTCTCAAAAAAGTTCCCTCCACACTTTTCAACCTGAATCCTGTGTGGTTAGGAAGCAAGAGGTATCTCTTTTCTCTGAAAGGAAGCGGGGGGGGGGGGATCGTGGGTTGGCCCAGCAGATAAAGTCTGACTACAACTTGACCTGGAATAAATGGGTTTGTTTTTTTAAAGAAGAAAAATTAGTGAATATTATTTGCATTTTGGGATAATCATTTTGGGATAATCATCTGAGTATCTGAATAAATATCCACATCCCAAATCATAAAACTTAGATATTACTTTTCCGATATTCCAGTTTCCTCAGCCATTTCAGTTTAGATATTCAGGTGTATAACCAAATATCCGAACCAAAATTACTTGAGAGAAAGGGGGGGGGGGGGACCACCAGAAAATCAAACCCACAAACCCAAAACAAATATCTGGAACCAATTTGTGGCCAATTAGTATTGTAATCTGCTTTGGTAGGCAGTGGACACAGTTCAAATTAGGCAAAATCAATTAATATTAAGCTCCTTTAATTGTACAGCTTCTAGTACCACCCACATGCTGTCAACATTCAATTTCATTTCTCCACCTTCCAGGGACATAGCTAGGTGGGAACAGGCCCTCGTGCAGAAGATGGAATGGACTTCCTGCTGGGGCACTCCACTCCAGTGTGCATGTGCATTCTACAAGCATGTGGGGCCCCCAAGCTCATGGGCCCCAGTGTGGCTGCTACATCTTGTGACAGGATTGGGACCTCTCTAACATACATGTTAAATGCATGTTCACAAATGACTATTCTGTATTAGTATTGTATAGCCATGTTTGGTGTCATATTATTCAATATTAAGAAAGGAATGTAACCATGATATGAAGGATTGTATGAAAACCTTCTAGTGTACAAGCCAGAATGAAAGTTACAATAACAGCTTAGAGAATGGGACAGGAAACGCTTTGCACTCCCCATTCCCTTATAATTGCTGATAAGGCAGAGGGTTATCCATTGTGTGTATTACCCTGATTGTAATCATCACCATAGAAGCCGCCATGACACTTAATCGCATAGATGCCATCCATGTAAACTTCTGGTGAGACAATCTAAGTTAAGGAACAGTTCAAAGCAAGCAGACTGACAGAGTTAAAATGCATGCGTTGCTTAGAACAAAGAGAGAGATCCTTTTTGACCAACAACATGTGAACAGAACTTCTGAGAAACTTTTGCAAGTGTAAAAGAAGCAAGACACTGGACCCAGCTTTTTCCATTAAGACTGAGAAAGAAAGGATTTAAAGACTGAACTGAACGTGTTTGCATAGGGTAAGACTAATTTAGAATTCACAGTAAAGTAGGCATGCGCTATCTATTGTTTATTTGATTTACTGCAGTCTGAGCACAATCTTGCATTATATATTAATCTTGTTTCTTATAATAAACTTCTTTTAACTAAACCAGTGTGCATAAGTGAATTCCTGACTTGAGGGCGTGGGATGACACAGTTTGCAGAGATTTTGATTCAACATACTCACTCAGATAAACTTGATGAAGTATTTTATGTGCTTTGGGAAATTCTGAGGCAAAGGTGACTAAGGGAGTTAATCCCTTATGGTCTGGAACAGTTCTGGGGAGAGATGATCCAGTAGGAGCTGTAGGTGGGGAAACTGAATCACATCTAGCCTAGATTGGGGGCAGAGAAGTCCCCAATCCTGTCACACACCTATTATAGCTACGCCCCTGCCACCCTTCCTCCATCCAGTCCTGGATCACCAACTGTCTCTCTGACATCTCCACTTGGTTGTCTAACCTTCAACTCAAGCTTAGTATATCCAAGACTAAACTCCTCATCTTTCCCACTAAACCATCCTTTCTGTTTTCCCTCTATTTCCACTGATGTGTCCATCAAGCCTGTCCCACAGACACATAGTCTGGACGTCATCAGTGGGTAAAAACAGACATGATAGCGGCCCTCTGTGGCTCACTTTGTCCCAGACCTCACCTGCACATGTGTGCAGGTACTGCCAGATGATGGCTGTTAAACAGGAGAACCCCCTCCCACTCGTGACTATTGGGGGGTTGGTACCCCAATATCCACCATTCCTTAACTTTGGGGGGAATTAGCTTAATTCATTAAACCCATGGGTCCTGTGTGTCCTAACAGGAGAAACCCCTCCCACTCAGGACTATTGGGGGGTTGGTACCCCAATATCCACTGTTCCTTAACTTTGGGGGGAATTAGCTTAATTCGTTAAATCCGGGGTTCCTACATGTCCTAAGGATCAGTCTGAAGACAGATACGTGCTACAAGCAGTTTATGTACCCTCCCCAAAAGTGAAGGAAAAGAGGAAGACAAAGATTCAATAAAACTAAAAGGTCTATTTATACACATAAACAAAGAAACACAGCCCCAGTCTGGAAAAGGAAAAACACAAGGGGCAGCGGGGAAAATGAAAGTGAGGTGGGAGCGGGGGGGTGGAAGATCAGGGGGGAAAAGAAAAGAGAGAGAGAGAGAGAGAGAACGAGCAGGGAAGTCTGGACCTGAGGTTACCTTTCCTTTTCTGTGGAAAAAGGGGACAGGCGGCCCGAGGATCCAGCAAAGTTCGTGGGGGTTGAGAAGAAGGGGCAGACCTAAGTCTGGGAGATCTCTTAAGATACAGACACGCACAGGGAAGCACGTGCCCGCATCCAAAACCTTCTCGGTTTGCATGGGGGAAACGAGGGGCAGTTATAGGGTTCAGGATAAAAGATTTGGGATAGGCTCAAGGTGTTACAAAAGACACACAGGGAGGACAAAGGGACACAAATGACCCATCAGGGCATATCTGAGTGGGTTTCTAAGTGAGACAAAAGGAAAGATGCATATGTGAACCATGGGAACAAAAGGAGACTCCAGGTTGGTGCTTAGGTGTCACAAAAGGGAAGAGACCTAGGGGAGCCATGGGTCACAGACACACAATGGACACATCTGGGCATGAATGGGGAGAGGACATTCCGGTGATCTGAGAGGAGTTGTGAGAGAGACCCAAGGTTAATGGCTGCACCTGGTTTCTGTGCTTAGGGGGGTGGGGGTAGGGGATACTAATATTCCATGTCTTTGAGGCTGTTGCTATCCTGGGTTCTATTCACCAGTGGTTTCTCAAAACAGGGAGAATGCCCTTTCTTAATGGCCCCGTACTTACTGAGGGCTAACTCCCTTAATCACCTCCTTCCTGGATCAGGCTGGTATCCACCTGGGTGAACTCCCCTTTCCTAGGTCCCATGGTGGCTGGGCCCGATCCTTGCTCTGACTTCTTTGGGGGGGGGAACCCTGAATCCAATGTCCACCGGCCCATGCCTTTTGTCAAGCATGGGGGGGGGCTGCTCTACACAGGCCCAGGATTTCCCCGGGCCATGTCAGCAGCTAGCCCAGGCTGTGAACTTGAAAAACCTAGATCACAGTCCGAGCTAAGGCCCACCCAATCAGGCCAAATCAGGGTATCACATCTTTTCCCAGGCTGTATCCACAATGACTGGCCATCATTGGCCATCATGACTGCCATTCATGGTAGAGGGTGGCGCATGAACCATGTCCTCCACAGTTTTCTTCCCTGAGTCATGTCAGGCTGCTGCCGCACTGCCATCACATGTGTTTTTACCCAGTGACTCTTCTATCTCTTTTGCACCTTAGATTCAGGATAAAAACACACATGACCTTGGCCCGCTATGGCCTGATGTAGCCTGCAACTCATCTGCACGTGTGTGCAGGCACCGCCAGACGTTGGCTCGGGATTTCACTGGGCTGTGTTGGCAGATAGCCCAGGCTGTGGCCTTGGAGATTTTCTGAGGTCACAGCCCAGGCTAAGACCCACCCGACCGAGCCACAATGGGTCAAAGCAGGCCACAGCAGACTAGCACATCTGTTTTGGTGCACCACTATGGCCAGCAGCCATGGTTGTGCCTCATTGACTGCCATGGCTGCCCATCATGGCAGGGGGCAGGGCGCTGGGAGCGCTGCGAGGGTGGGGTCACCCACCCACATGTTTGTCATACAGCCGGTGGGACAACTCCCTGGCCATGGGCATGTCAATTCAGTGCTCTGGCCTGACCCAGGCCATGTCACCCATGATTTTCCACCCGGGTTGACCCAGGGAGCAGTCCCACTGGCTGCACATTTGTTTTTAGCCTCAGTCTGTTGCTAAGCCCTGGCATTTCCCCCTGCATAACCCCCCTTCATGGCCTGGGCCCTGCCTATCTGCGGGATTGCCTCACTCCCCATGTGTCCATGCGAACCCTGAGATCATTCGTGGGGGCCTTTTTGGAGGTTTCCTGGGTGAGATAGGTGGCCACTGATGTGAGATCTTTTTTGGTGGCTACCCCTGTGCTGTGGAATTCACTCCCAGAGGAGTCTCGGTTGGCCCCCACCCTCCTGTCATTTTGATGTTTGTGTAAGACCTGGCTGTTCTTCCAGGCTTTTGGTGAGAGGGCGGGGTAGGGTGGGGGAGGTGGGAATTGGGAGGGAGGGAGGGTGTGTTTTTATTACTTGTTTTAAAATTTGTAGATTTATTTTAAAATGTTTTATTATTGAATATTTTGTTTGTGCATGTTGTTCGCTGCCCCGAGCTGCCTTTGGGCAGGAGGGGCAGGATATAAGCCCTGAATAAATAAATAAATAAATAATAATAATATTGCTAAAATCCAGTCCTTCCTTACTGCTTCCAATGCCAAAACTTTAGTCATATGGACAGGAGCAGTTTTTAATTACTAATTTTCAGTGCTGGTGTAATATTAATAATTAATTATTATTATCATTATCATCATCATCATCAATCATCATCATCATCATCATCAAGTATGCTAATTGATCTGCCATATGTATAAAACTGTCATCTAACAGAAGCATGATGAGACACAATGGGTGTCTTCAGATGGACTTGGGGCTGGACACCCCTACACCTGCTCCAGGGGTGGTCAGCTCCACACCCCCTGCATCCAGCCCCATCTGTGCAAGGTTTACATAGACCCAGCAGCTGCGGTAGCCCATGACCCACTTGCATGGTGCCCCTCTCCCCCACTACATAGACCTGCAGACAGATCACCAGTTCCCCAGGTTTGGGAGGCCCACTTTGCTGACGGTGCTCTAGGATGTTCTGGAGCACCGCAATCGGGGATGGTGCAGTTCAGACAGTGCCTACTTCACCTGCACATCTGGAAGCCCACCTATAGATGGACGGGCCACCTGGGTGTAAGGCAGAGCAGAGGTGAGGGTGCTGTCTATCTAAAACACCCATTGAATGAGTGTGTAAGAATATGAGAGTCAGTGTAGTGGATAAGGTCCTGGACCTGGGAGACCAGGATTTGAATCTCACTCTAGCCTACAAACTGATTGGGTGACCTTGGGCAAGTCTCAGCCTCAGTTCCCCATCTGTAAAACTGGACTTTGTGTGTGTCTGTCTTTTCCTGTGTGTTCCCCTCATCCTTGTCCTTCTTAGTTGATTGTAAGCCCACTGGCCAGGGACTTCTCTCTGAAAATCTGTGACTATAAAGCGCTATGTATACCTAGTAGCACTATACAAATGATTAGTATGTATTAAGAAATGAAATCCATGTCCATGAAATCCAGAATATAGCCATGGGACCTGATTCTGCAAGATGCTAAGAAGTTGTTGATAACTATTTTATATCCCTGTAACTTCAAGGTATATTGCTAGTACTCTAGAGTAGTTGTGATAGCATCTTGAAGGATTTGACCCACAGAGGCAACGCTAAGGTAAAAGATTCAGCTGGAAAATTTGACAAAACTAAACACCTGCTTTCCTTCCCCAAAGAGTAAATGCCTACCAGGAAATAGTACCAGCAGCCTAACCGGCTTAATATTCCCACATTCCCAAGGGACAACACCAACAAAATAAGAACAATTTTTTCCTTATTTTCTTCATGGTAAGAATGTGCGACTTACTCATGGTGCAATGCAAATAGTGCCCTATGCACACATAGAGAGTCAGGTCACTGACATGCGAGAACAGCTCACCAAGCAAAAGAGACTGTGCATAAATGCATACATTAACATAGTTCCGACAACTGAACTATTTTCAGTAACTTTACAATATTTTTACGTCCACCATCTTTCTCCCATGGCCATAGGAAAAACAGTTAATCCAGCCAGCTGGCTGGAGATTTCACAACGTAAAATCACTGAACACACATTTTTTTTAAAAAATAAGACAGACTGAAAAACTTTTCAAATTAATCAGTCTCATTCGTATAGTGCTTTTCATTTACCCTAAAAAATCCACCCAGCAAAGGATGGACAAATATTCCCATTTTACAATGGAGAAACAGAGGTTAAATGATTTGTCAAAGGTGACATAATGATTGTTACCAGACAGTTAGATTCTTGTTTTGGGGTTAAATGCACATGTGGTCATTCTGTCTATTTGTGCTAACATGTCTTTTATGGATGCATACCTCCTTTTTCATGGATTGGGACCTGAAAAATTGTGGACAACAAGTAGGTGTCCCTTGTACATAGCCGCTGTTAAGTACCCTGCCCCTTTTCTGATCTATAACAATCCGAAAGCCCATAAAAAACAGGATATCATCCAGGCAACATTTGATGAAAGGAGATTGTTGGATAGTCACTAGAACATGCAACGTCATGAAAGAGCAACTACAGGATTGGGATGGCATCAGCAATTTCAAAGTGCGATGGATTTTCCATGGCCTTATCAGTAGTCTGGGAACACTCAACTAGTAGAACTGAGGGCAGTCTCCTGACCGAGGAGTTAACACTGCCTCCCTAGGAAATAGTGAAATACTTTTAATTAGAACTGGCTATTTTTAAAAATAAAAAAATAAATATGTCTATGTAACCCTTGTGCCAATGGCATCTGGCAAAAAGGGCCGGGTTACCTTTTCAAAGGGTTGACACAACTAAACATACTGGCTTGAGCCCCTACCCAGAAATCTGGGACACTAAATTTTACTGGGCAGCCTGGCAGGCTTTTACTTTTCCCCACTTGCAGGCACGCCAGCTAAGTTATGAATAAAGGAGCTTTATTAAAAGGTAAGAATTAAAGTTTTAACAGAAAGGAGCATCTGGTACTGACGAACATCACACATAATAATCCCACCCTCAGAGCAAGAGTCCGGTGTCACAGCAAAGAGTCACAGTGCTGTGTTCCCAAACCCCTTCACCCCACTCACAGTTCTTTGGGGGATGTTCAGTTCACAGGACCCTGGTTGTCCCACGCAGGCTGCCGCTGCTCTCCATCTCCAGCATCCTCAGGCACGTTCCTCATGGGCTGCTGCAGTTCCCTGGGAGCCTGCCTCCTGACCCAGCAAGTGAGTTCAGCTAAGGGCTGGGTCAGAGGGGCTTACCAGGTACAGTCCTCCCATGCAGGCTGCTCTCACTCTCCACCCATCACACAAGGGCTGTTTTCTCTGGCACTGTCTTCCAGAGACCATGGGAGCCCACTTCCTAACCCTGCAAGTGATCTTAACTAAGGGCTGGGTCAGAGGGACTTACTGGGTCTGGTTGTCCAACAGTGACTGCTCTCTTTAGTGCTGTTTTCTAGAGTCCCTTGGAGTCTGTTTCTGACCCAGCAGTGATTTCAGCTAGTGGCTGGGTCAGAGTGACTCCCAGGTCATTAACTGGTCTGGTGCTCTCTAATATCAGCAGTCCAGCAATCCCTAGCAGCCTTACAACAAAGACACACACACATTTACACACACCCTTGTATTGGCCCAGCACCTTGAGGGGCACTATTTACAACAGCTCGGCAGATTATGGTGGCCCAAACCGAGTCCCAAGCCTTTGTCCGGATTATTGTGGTCCACTCCAAGACCATTCTTGCTCTGGTGGTGGTGGGGTGTGGAACTAATTCCTTATTTTCCAAGGGGACCCCCAAATTGTCTTCAGTGGCCTTCCATCATGCACCTGGAAGTGCATGCAAATCAGGCAGACATGCAAATGGCATACACTCAGGGAGGGCACACCCATGGAGCAGATTGCTTTCCATTAAAATGGGCTTCTACAAACACCCAAAGAGAACACGCTGAGGGAGTTTTCTCTTTCAGTGGACTGTTCCAAAGTCCTGGGCTACATACATTTTCACTGTAATTTCAGAATTTGACCAAAAATGTAGACAAGACTTTCCCAAGTGTTTTCCATGCTTTCGTTCAGCTCTACTTTTTAATCAGTATTGTTTGTATTCCAGATTATAAATTAAGTTATGTGTTGTTCACCCCAAGGCCAGAGAAATGTTTTTCCACGAATCCCCATATCATTGTCAGGGCCCCATGTATTCTGCATTGCCACCATTGCCTCCAATAAAGCAAATATAGAATACATGAGAACTTGATCATTGTACAATCAAATTACTGGGACACCACCAAAAAGGACAGAAGCAGGAAGCTTGGCCCTTGGATATTCAGGGTGTCGTCAGACGTGATGGTGCTGAAGTGCTTCCACGAGCTTACCGCCTCCGGGGTCAGACAGCCACTGCGGTCAGGATCCAGTCAGGCCCTCCAAACTGATGTGATGGAAGGAAGGGTCAGGAGCTGGGTGGATGTTCATCCGCCTGTCCCCTTCCCTGCCGCTCCCCAGACTGACTCACCTCACTGCTCCTTTCTGGCCTGCACACTGCTCAGCTGAGCTGGGGACTTTTCCACTCAGCTTTTTCGGAGCAGTGCGTGGGGAGCAAGAAGGCATCTTTTCACCTGCATGTACCCTTCTAATGGGTCCCCCAAGGTCGTTTTCACATGAGGCTCCTGGGTGGGGTGTGTGTGTGTGTGCTAGTGGTGCGGGGAGGTGGGTGTGCTCCTTTTCCCACCGGCAAACACCCATCTCCACCCACCTCCACCCATCTCTACCCACAGAGCCTCCTCCGTTTTGGCCCTTTTCACAGACGCTCTAACACTGATAAAATGGGTGTTACATTTATTATACATGTTGCAGGGCACCCATAGAGCACTCTGGAAGTCCTGCAACATGTATAATAAAATATAACACCCATTTTATCAGTGTTAGAATGTCTGTGTGAAAAGGGCCTTTGTCGGATGGCTCCGTGGGTGGGTGATGGGTGGAGGTGGGTGTGCGCGGGGGGCACCCACCCATCCCCCACCCACCACCACGGCATGGACATGGACGGTCCCCCCACCACACACCCAGTGGGGGGAGGAGGGACATCCATGTAACAAAGGCCTAAGTGAATATTTCACTCACACACTAGCCATAAAACCTGATCTCAGGACTTGTCTTTAATTAATCACTGTTGTTCCATGAGTTTCTTCTTCTGAAGGTATTGATCAGTACAAATTCAGCACCCCACCTCGACGGGCAGTCATGGTGGCCAGAGGTAAAATATGCTTTCAGACGTGAAAGTCCACTTTACTCCCGGTTGGGTGGCTGGATCCCAGCCAAAGTGGTGTCTAGAAACACCTTGTGAGGATGTCAGAGGTAGAATTGACCTTATGTGACAATGAAATTCAGTAAAATGTAATTTAAAAATAATAGCTTTTTAATTATTCTAAGCAACTATGTAGAAGGCTACAGTATCTCTTTACTGCAGAATTCTATAAGATGGTAACAGTGCCCCTCAGCTGTTGATACAGCAACTGATCCAAAAGATACTCAAGCCAATGGAATCCTTCCATTGTCTCCGAAGGCCTCTGGGTCAAGCTCACATAACTTACACTGCGATCCTCAAAGCACTTGTGCCGGCAATGCCCCAGGGATGGAAGCCTTAGTTAATAAAGGTTTAATTGTGCTTGTATTATATGGTAGAGTGAGCTATCATGACATTTATAAATAGCGACTAAAGGAACAAGAGATCCAAAAGTTAAAAACTGTTGTCTCTTGGGACTTCACATATCTCTCCTTGCATTGAGAGTTCAAGAAACAAAACAGTTCAGGGTCAAATGTTTCAGTCTGCCCTTAATAACAGTGGGGCTTTTGAACACTTTTCCTTCTGCTCACTGCAAAGGTTAAAGAGTAGGAAATGCCCATTTGTTTGCCCTGGTGTCACAGGGACTGACAGGAATCATATTTAAGGCTCCAGCATGTAGTTATTTTTAGTCCCTGCAATTATTCTGAAGTCAGGGCTGAGGCAAATAAAATCAGTAACAAAAGTCAAGGTAAAATGGTTACCATTGTTATCCTGTTTGCTTGACATGATTATTTGCCTCAATGTGATGGGTTTAGCTTACACTTCCTCTCAGAGATGAACAGCTTCCAGTCAAGTTACATAAGTGCCTGACCATATTTTACTTTCCTGTGTGATCACTTGGTTGTGATACATACAAAGTCTTTGTATCCCTCACTCCTTTTATCATTTCCTAAGGATGCATCCTGCCTGGAAAACAGCAAAGGAAGGGAAGCAGTTGCTAGCATTATTTCCTCATTAGCCTGTTTGCAATGATATGAAGTTTCTGAAGAGTTCCTCCCTCTCCTCCTCCCTCTCCTCTTATTTACTGAAACAGGGAACTCAAAAACATAGCAGAAGATAGATGTGAAAGACCATATCAGGGACGAAAGGCAATGCAATTTTACTCTGGCTTTACCATTGGGTTACTGGGACTAGAAACTGGCCAATTATTGTGTCACTGAAATTCCATCAGTTCTGAGGGTTAGTAAATCCACATGTTAATGTACAAAAGCAGGGCTTAGTAGAAGTAATGGAAACTAGTAAGTTACTATTATGTATAATGGAAATGAGTCAAATTGCCTCCACCCACTCCCCCCCAACACGGGGGGCTGGCGGGCGAGAGGCCCCTTGCCACGCCTGCCTAGAAAAGGGGCAGGACAGTGGGGAGTGTTTCCCACCACGGGACTGCGTCAGCCCCCAAGGCAGGAAAAAACGGTGGAGCACTCACCTCTGGAGAACCCGGCAACCCCGGCGAGTAGGGATAGGCTGACTTAGGCACATGGACCCCGCTCAAAGGATGGGACTCATGAGCAGTGAGAAGATTCCAGCCCCCATTGTGGTCTGGAGCTACAACAAAACGGCAGCGGAGAACGCAGCGGCCCAATCCTGCGGGTCTAGGCATACCATGCAAAGGGAGCGGAGGTGCTCCAGCTGGTAAGCCTTCCCCTAACGGGAAGAAGTAAGAAGAATGCTGCGGCAGCAGCAAAGAAGCGGCAGTGGGAGGCCGTGGAGACCGACCCTACCCTGGGGGGGGGCGTAACTTGAGGGCAGCGAGGTGCTTGTTGAGAAGCTGGAGGGCCTGGCCCCCATCCTCCCAGCACTGGAGGGGCCACCAGAGGAGAGGGGTGAAATCCCCCTAGGTGTCAGAATGGCAGGCTGTGAAGTCCTGCTTACTAGACATCACGTGGGGGGGTGCGGTCAGCCCCGCAGGTTGGGGTCCCCCTGGGGGGTTAGCCCGGGGCCTCCACCCCCATGAAGGGGGGGTGCACAGTTAATCCTCCCACGCAATACATTGAGGAGGCTGGTGGGGCTGCAGTGACACAGGCGCATAAGGGCGCCAGGCCCGCGTGGGGTGGTCCTCCTGGGCCAGTTCCCTCTTCCGTGCGGCCATCCCCCCCAGCGGGGATGGCCGACACAGCAGGGGAACGGTGCAGAATGGGGGTCCGCCATAGGGTACGTCTGGCCACCTGCAGGGGGTTCCTTGGGTGGGTCCACCTACCCGGGTATCTATGGACCCATCCAGGCCATGGCCAGTCAGCTGCAGGCTGCATGCGCTGCGCCCACACAGGGCTGGTCCAGGGAGCCCCTTTCCCCCTTTCTAAAACCTAAGGCAGAGCTGGCTGAAGTGACACCACAGGGGCAGGACAACAATGACCTGTGCCAGAGGCTCAAGTGAATGGAGAGAGCAATCCAGGCGCTGACACAACAGCGCGCCCAGGCGGTGGGAATGCAGCCACGAGGTGGTGCTCCCGGCCCTGCCAGCTCCTTATACAGGTGAGGTGGAGACCTATCTGGGAGGGTCTGTTACTGGGGGCAGATGGTTGATGCCGCTGCCCGGACGGGACCCTGCTGCAGGAGGCGCTGGGACTGAGGAGGCAGCAACAGATGCCCACCAGAAACATGGGGTGATCGGTGGGCCGGCCCAATTGGTTTGGTGGGGCAGGACATGGGTGCCCGTGGTACCCCCGCTGCCCCCTGCCCACGGGGCTGGGGCCACGGTTGGCCCGTTGGGGGCGATGCCCCCACCAGTTCTCGCTGTGGGCTCCTCTTCCCTCACGGGGCAGGCACTTTGGGTGTGGGCCCCCACGGCCGTGCCCTTTCAGCCACCGAATGGCGGGTCGCTGATGCGCCCTATGATGACTATCCTTCAGCAGCGTCCCCCTGAGGGTGGTGGCTACTCTGCGGTCTCTGACCCAATTGGGGGTCACTTGCTCCCAGCCACCAAGGAATGGATCTGGTGAGAAGAATATCTGAACTTGTTTGTCCTCCTGTTTAGTGACCCCATAGTGGATCCCGCTGAGCTGGAGGACAAAAAAGAAAAAGAGCATTTTAAGCACCCCAAGGCAGATCAAATCTGGTCAAACTGGACCACCACCTTTTCTATTTACATGGGGGTCATGATCCAGGCAAACCCCGCCCGAGCTGCAGACCTGCTTAAGTACGTCAACATCATGCAGCGTGCATACAAAGCAGGGTCTGCAGGAGTGTGGCTATGGTATGATGAGGTGTTCCGTCATCAGGTGGCGTATACCCTGGGCCTTAGGTGGGACCTGTACACACACGATCTCTGGCTTAATTGCATGATCAGGGTGGGTAACGTGCCCAGATCAGACAGTGGTTATTTGCTAGCAAAAGGGGGGTCTTCATCCACCACCGAGTCCTTTTATGAGGAAGGAAAGAAAGGGGCGGCTTCCTCCACAGGGCAGTGTTGTGAATTTAGCCATTTCAAGAGATGTTCCCAAGCATCTTGTAAGTTCCGGCATGCATGCCCCACCTGTTCAGGGCACCACGCAGGCTCCGCGTGCCCGTGGGGAAAACCTGGCTCCTGGGGAAATCTTTCCCTGGGGGGGGGACTGGGAGAGGTGGGCCCGGTGTCAGTAGCTCGGGACCTGCAGGCAAAAGCTCCAATGCCAGTTAAAGTCGCTCAGCTCAAGCAGGCCCTCTGCGGGCAACCGGAGCAAGCGGAGGTAGGG
>QEPC01002054.1:1665468-1678642 GCA_003113815.1 Sphenodon punctatus | reverse complement strand
TTCGTGGCTCCGCTTTCTCACTCGCCTATTGTCGGGGCTGGGAGCCAGGCTGCAGGGACTCTACCCCCCTCCCGCTGACAGAGGGAGAGGGGGAAGGACCACCATCTTCCCTGTGGCTTCCGGGGGCAGGGCGTCAGCCCCAGTAGGGGTTCCCCAGTGGTGTGCCTTTAGAGGGCCCTTGGGTGTGGCCCTTGGTTGGGACCTGAGTGGGTTGGGGTGTGGGGTTCTGCTTGTTGACAATGAATTGTGGGAAGGGCTTTGTATTGAGGTATACTTGTTTTAAAGGGGGGAAGTGTGGGAGGTGTTTGGTGGGGGTGGGGGTTCTTTATTTCATAGTGGGGTGGTAAGAGGATGGGGAATATAGATGGGAATTGGATTAGGGAGGGAATGAGGGTTCAATTTGGGAATGGGTGGGTGGGTGGGAATCCTCCCCTTGATTGGGGTGGGACAGCCAGAGGGGAGCCGGGGCTGGGGCTGGGTGGGTGGGGGCTGGGGCTCGGTGGGTGGGACACAGCCATTGGGGTCGTGATGGGACGTGGGAGGTATGGTCCATATGGGGGGGTATGTTCAAACTGGGCAGCGGGACAGGTGCTTAATATCTGTTCCCAGCACCATCCCTCTCACAATGAGGCATGTGGTTCTCAATCAGAGGACTCCTGACCATGTGTTGATGCTGGTGAATGTGTGGTCAGTAGCAAATAAAGCAACAACGGTCCAGGAATTGATCCTGGGCCATGCAGCCAACCTCATGTGTATCATGGAAACCTGGCTGGACACAGAGTCGGGGCCTATTTTGGCTGACCTTGTTCCAGTCGGGTATTCCATGCAGCAACAACTGCGGTCAGAGGGACGGGGCAGGGGGGCAGTGTAGCCATGATTTTTAGGGAGGGTTGGACTGTTCGGAGATATCCGGTGCAATCCAGAATGGGGGTTGAGGGTCTTTATCTGGTGTTTGATGTGGCAGGGGACAGTCTGGGAGTGCTGCTTGTATACCGTGTGCCCACCTGTACGGTGGCCTCCCTGCATGCTCTAGCGGATTTGATGTCGAGAGTGGTGTTGCAATCCCCGAAGACGATAGTATTGGGGGACTTCAACATCAACACCGATGCCAATCTTGGGGGTGTGGAGCATGGTTCATGGCCGCCATGGCAACCATGGGCCTGTCCCAGAGAGTCAGCGGCCCGACACACCAGGGGGGATATATCTTAGCCAAGCAAAAAGGTATAAAGGCAAAAAGGCTTGCCCCAAGGGACAACTCCCCATATACTCAAAACAAAAAAAAAAGAAACAAGCAACAATGTGGAGATAACCACAAATAATATACAAAATTGTTTTATATGTAAAAAAAACTCAATTACAAATATATCAACATCCAACTGGACCATAAATCAATACAAATGCCAGACTGAAAAAATCAATGTGACCAAAGATGGTACATGCACAGTGGTAGACCCCCAGGGGTGTAAATGAAGTCCCCAATCTGAAGCCACTGTTCTGGCGTCTATAGGGTCTGTCCACAGCTGTAGGTCGCCAAACGCGTTTTGGGGGGGTTACCCCCCCTTCCTCAGTGGCTTGTCTGCTATTCAAAAACAAACTTCTCATAATACATTTATGGAACAGGTCTTGACTTATAGTTACCACAGTTTGCTTGGAGACAACAATTCCTATATGTGGACATTCACTTTTAAAACAGATACATGCACTTGCTGTCTTGCATTCTAGATGTTACTCCAAAAAAAAGGTGCTCCAATTCCTATATTGGTTGCTGTCTCATATTCCTCTGCAAATGCTGTTGTGGTTAGCTCTCCGGGCGGCCAGGCCTGATTCAAGGTGTTAGTGCTCACCTATAAAGCCCTAAACGGCTTCGGACCAACTTATTTGTGGGACAGCCTCACCCCCCGGGTTCTGGATCGGACCCTGCGGTCATCGGGGGGGTGCTCTCCTGGAGGTATCCCGAATCTGCTGGGGGGCCACGATGGAGAGGACCTTCTCAGTGGCTGCCCCATGTCTGTGGAACTCCCTGCCGGTGGAGGCCCAATTGGCCCTGGATCTCCCCTCATTTCGACGCTGTTGTAAGACATGGCTGTTCCGTCTGGTTTGGGGGGGGAGGGGTGGTTGGGGGGGTGGTTAGGGATTTTTGTTCCTCCTTTTGTTGTTTATTTTAAAGTTGTTTTAATGCTTTTAATATGTAATGTTGTACGCCACCCAGAGCTGCCTGTGGCAGGATGGGCAGGTTAGGAACATGTGAAAATAAGAATAAAAATAAAAATAGGACTGAAACAAGATTTCTCAAAAACGAGACATCTTTTTGAAATCCTGGGTCTCAGTTTACTTTTGGGAAACTCTCAATGTCCAACAGAATTATTATTATTATTAGTGTTGGTGTTGGTGTTGTTGTTGTTGTTTGTTGTTATTCATTGTGCATGTGCAAAATAGCTGCTGGCGGTCATTTGCACATGTGCAATCCACTGCCCTTAACCAAAATGGCAGTGATGCTAGTGCCACCATTTTGGTTAAGGGTGGCAGCAATTTTGTACATGATCTGGACCCTCCTCTTCCTGAATGCACTCTATAGGCACCTGTGTCTCCAACTCTTATGTGGTTCAAAGAGCTTGTACTAATTTTTCAGTTGGTCCAGCAAGGGAAAAGGTTCCCCACCTCTGATACAGCCTCCACCCTGCTTTCCCAGCAGACATTTGCACATGCACAATGAGGTTGTTTTAAAAAAAAAAAATAAAAAAAAAATGCCTAATATTTTTGTCTGAGAGTTTGGTCAGGCTTTGGGAAATTAATGGGAAATCGATCCCGATTCCCAAAATTGCAAGCCTTCTTACAAGCAGCAAAATTGCTGCTTGCATCAGTCCTAAGAAAAACCGCACACAAGGCTGCAAGCAAACTGCAAAGCAAGCATTTCTGAAGTGCTCATGCTGCAGCAGACAGAATTAATACAAATCAGCAAATAAATCTTTTGGGAAAGCTTCTATATTCTGTCTATATATGAGCGCACCAAATATCCCAACCAATTTAAACATTCAAAGTTCAACAAAAAGTTTCTCAAGCATCAGGTCACTCGGGAAAAGGGACAAAATTAAAAGAGCACCAGTATTTTCTCCTTTCAGAAACACTATAAGACTATATAGTGAGAAGCAAGTATATTTTAAGTGTTCACACTGCTGCAAAAATATTAAATACACATGGAAGCAAAGTATCCAATAACCAACTGAAATATTTAAAAAATGAATATATATATATATTTTAAAATCACTAAAATATATCCAAATGTCTATTTAGTCAATGCGCAAAATATTTAAAACAAAAANCGAAAGTTACGGTGCGCCACTTGCAGTCGCTACTGGGGAGCCTTAATTTTGCATGCCAGGTGGTGGGGCCAGGGCGGGCCTTCCTGTCCTGCCTCTACGCCAAGCTGGCTGGCGACCCGCCTCCTCACCACCATATCAGAGTCACCAAGGAGATGAAGGAAGACCTCCAGATCTGGGTCACCTTCTTAGCAAACTTTATTGGCACCAGTTTCTGGAGGGACCAGCTCTTGCTGGAAGCTGAGCTCCAGGTGCATTCTGATGTGGCTGGGGGTATGGGATTCGGTTTAATGTTCAGGGACTGATGGGCGGTGGCTCCCTGGCCCCCGGAATGGTCCAAGCAAAGAGTTACCAGAAAGAGTTACTTTCCATGAGCTCTTCCACATAGTGCTAGCCGTCCATATGTGGCCCAACGAGCTGGGGAATCATTCAGTACTGTTTTGGTGTGACAACCAAGCTGTTGTCCACATCATTAAGACCCAGTCCTCCAGGTCTTTGAGGGTCATGAAGCTAGTGAGGGCTTTCGTGCTCACCTGTTTGGAATTTAACATCCTCTTTCAGGCCAGGCACGTGCCTGGACTAGACAACGGTGTAGTCGATACCCTCTCTCGCTTCCAGATGAAGTGTTTTCATTTGCTGGCACCCCAGGCCCAGGCGAACCTGGAGCCACTGCCGCTGTCGGTTTGGAACCTTGGGTTGTAGAGCTGCACACCGCTGTTCTGTGACCCCACACACACCACTAGAGTGTCAACAATGCTGCGGTATTGCCCGGGGTAACAGCTGACTGTAAACAGAGCAGTGACGTGGGTCCACACATCAGATGGACTGCTGCTCCACTTCGGGCTGGTGTCCCGAGTTTGGTCAGTGGGGCCCAGCCCACTCCAGGATATTCTGAACCACTGCTAGTGGAGCTGCCCCAGAGCAGACACAACCTGCTCTGCCTGTACATCTGGTAGGGCACCTTTAGCTGGAGAAGCCACTCAGAGATTAAAGCGGGCTGGCACAGCCAACACCGGGTCAGTCCATCCATCTAAATGCACCCATTGAGTCAATAGCAGAATCAAGATAAAAACACAATAATTCTTGTGCCCAGACCACTAGATTAGAGTAAAAAACTAACATTAAAACAAATCGTATAAAAATTAGGCTCCGCTGCAACTTCAGATAAGATTCTCGGGTAATTCCAAAAGGTATTTGGTCTATTGAAATACTTTAACGAGGACTTTCCACATAAATTGAGTTCAAAGTGATGTATCAGTTTTAAGTAAATCTGAAAATGTATGAATCCAAGGGAGAAAAAATAATAATCATTCATAACGGGACTATTTCAAGTTTTAGATATGAACAGTTTTTATAAGATCCTCAAATGTTGACAGATCCTTGTCTGTTTCTTTACAGTTGAGTTACCAGCACATTTCCAAATAGGACCTTTCCAGCAGGGATTTCAATTGCCCAGTTTTGCAAAGTATAATGGGGAACAATTTAACCAAAACATTTGTTAACCCAAAACCAATTTTAAAAAACAAAACATGAATTTGAATCAAAATTATTGTACACATTCAATTTTTCTTTTTTAAAAAAAAATCTGTTTCAACAAGCAAATTCCAAAAAATGAATTATCTCAAAATGGAACAAACATTTTATTTCTGATACATGTACAGTGTATCATGGGAAATATATCTGACTATAACAACACTTATCAAGATGCACAGTTTCCCTACAGACAGTATATTCAAAATGGGGGGAAATTATTTCATTTTAAGATTTTTAATTTCAATTTGTTTCGAAATTTGGAACTTTGCACTTTCCACAACATCCCAATTTCTGATCAGCCCTATTTAAGTCATTCAAAGAACACACTGGTGACTGTATAGAATTGCGCAGACAGATTAGAAAGAATTTGGCAAAAGAATCCAAATCATTCCAAATTTAAGCTCAGTTTTGGACGTGTTTCAGAGTTTTGCATGAATGTATATTGCATATGATTTCTTTTTTCCTGTCTGAGTTTAAAATATTTTGGCCTTACTTTTTCAGCTGGAAGTCAGCTTTGAGAAGCATATTTTCCTTCTCTTTTACACCCTCTGATTTATATTCTTTTAAAATTATAAAATGAAAATCTTACTTGGATAGACTTTTTGGTTTATGGCAAGAAGCACACAGTGCATCCTCATGCATTTTACATGTATAACCACTACTGACTACAACAATTTAGCAATCATTCTATTGGGCCACAAACCACACACTGTTTTGTAGCTAACTGTTTATTAAATTGTGTTTCAGAAGCCAAAGATTTGAGGATTGGGGGCGTACTATTATATATTTATATAGCATCTATGTATTTGAGTTGTAATCTGATGTTAGAAATGTCCTGGAATGAAACATTAAATGAAATCATGAGCAATATAATTTAGTACATCGTACTGTAGCCCTTTTTGCACACACACACACACACCATCCATGTGGGTGGGTGGATGGGTGGATGGGGAGGGGACATCCATGCAACTGCCGTGGTAGGTGGGTGGGGGTGCTTGTGTGCTCCCATGCTCCACCCCTCTCCACCCATCGCAACAAGCGCCAATGGTGGATGCTTCATGTGTGGCGATGGGTAGAGGTGGATTGCCATCCATGTAAAGGGCCTCGCATGGATGGCACCACCTGCCGCGGCGTCCACCCATCCTCCCCACACAGCCGGCCCATTTGAAAAGGGCCTGTGATTCAACAACAGATAAGCGATGGTTATGTGATACTTACAAAGCTTAGCAGAGCATAGAAAATGTATCTTTGTATGTATATTTGTAACAAATCCAATACTTTCTGGCACTTTGTGAATGTCATTAGGGGCTGCAAATTTTCACATTTTTAAAAAAACATTTTAAACCAAATTTAATAAGTTTTTGAAATTTTATGACTTGTCCTGGTTTTTATAATGCTACATATTATGGCTGTGTTCTTCTTTGCTTTACCTCCTGCTGCTTATCCCCCCTCTCCCTATTCTAGCATTTTACATATTGAAAACAGAGTCTGTTGTAAGGCACAGTCTGCTGCTGTCTGATCTACTCCATCTTCCAAAATGGAGGATAACCGTTGATCTCTGAAGCCACAGCCTCCATCTTTTAACAACACTGTTGTAGATGAAAGCTAGATAAGGACTGTTCGTACCATCACAGGGCTATCTTGCACAAGAAAAAAAGGAAACTCAAAACATGGGGGGAAGCCTGTAGAGTGGGATCGGTGCTACATTACTCCATGGGTAGCAGGACTGTGTGAAGAGACTTCTTATGTGAACTTTTTCCTTAGTTCAAAAATGCCTGGAAAAATCCTTAAGAGTCCAAATTCCCAGTAGGATCAGATTGTTTGTAGAGTGGGGAACAAAATTCAAAGAGGCTAACACCATTTCCCCCTTTCAAAAACACTAGGCTGCAGGGACTCCACCCCCCGTGGCANGGCGGAACTATAAGACCTGGCTGTTTGCCCAGGCCTTTGGGAGGGAGGGTGGGGAGGGAGGATTTTAGACCCAAACCAATTTATTTTACCTAAATAGCCCTGTTTTATATTTAATATTTAATATTTGATTGTTTTAAATGAATTTTAGTGTATTTTATTGTTTTATTGTTGGAAGCCGTCCTGAGCTGCGTTGCAGGAGGGGCGGGGTATAAATTTGGAAAAATAAATAAATAAAATAAATAAACTCTGCTTTAACATTGCTTTAACATTTCTTATGCATGTTGCAGGGCTACATAGGGCACTAATACAGCCCTGCAACATGCATAAGAAAAGTTAAAGCGCCGGTGTTAAAGTGATGTTAAAGCAGAGTTACAAGCATGTCTGATTTCACCCAAGGTGTAGGTAAGCTCATGTTTAAAGGAAAAATTATGCTAGACATTAACAGTACAGAATCTACGTTGCACATTTGAGAAATTCTGATTCAGTCCAATAGATGGCTGTCCTAATCATACACACTAGGCCAAATCATCACAATCTGTGTGCAGATTAGTCAACAAAGGCCTTTTTTACATGCCCCTCTGGTGTGTGCGCTGTGGGTGGGCAGGTCATATATACAGGCATGCATGTATCCCCATGCCCACCCCCCTCCATCCCAACACATGGAACAACTGCCCTTTTCCCTGGTTGCGCCGTGCGTGAGGATGAGTAATGGGTGCATGGGGATGCGTGTTAGGTGGGAGCGCACACACACCCCCAGCCACCATGCGCACCATGTCATTCACACGGGTCATTCCCACTCGTGAACATGCAGAAATCTGTGGGAGAGCCCTGTGTAACTCATGAGTGGGAGAGCCCTGTGTAAAAGCCACAATCCTATCCTTGTTGAAGATAATAGCTGACAGTAAACAAATCACATACAAATTTGTGACTGTGGCAGGCTGGCAGCCCATAAGGTCCATGCAAGGGGGAAAAGTAAGGGATGAATGCAATGACAGTCCTTAACCATGCCTGAACTAAGTATGTGAGATGACACCTTGTGCTCCCCTGCTAGAAGGGGGTCTAAAAAGACTCCCAGGACAGAAACTATACATGCAAAATAATTATCTAGAGAGGTGGACTGGATACCATCCAGTCTTCTAATGAAAAGGTTTAGAGACCAATTCATGCTTTAATGGAAAGAAACAGACAGAAAAATGCAGATTAACAACCACAGTTTCTGTACCACCATGAAAAGTACATGAATATTATTATTTGTGTGGGAAGGATGTTTCATCAGTTACTTTCACCACTGTCTGAGGCAGGCAAAACCTCACACTGCAGCAGCAGAAATAATTGTTGCAGCTGCAAGAAGTTTCAAGAAATCCTTCCCATCAAGTAACTTCAGCCCCAGCAATAATTTCCTCTTTTTTTATTTCCAGTTATCTTTACCACTTGTTGGTTTCTGTGAAAGCTAGCAGACATCTTTTTTTTTAAAAAAAAAGCCCACTCATCTTAAAACCTTTAGCCTAAAGTAGGGCCTGTTCATAGTCTGTTAATGATCCAAGTGACTTCAGTAGGCTTTTGAATAAGGTAACAAGGGAAAATTGGACAACCATAAAGCAAGCTCGCTCAGTACTTTACTGAGTTAGGTGTAAGTTATTTCCTAGACAGTAGAACCCACTGGTATAAAAACCTACATGTATACCACAAGTTAGACTGGTTCACCACTAAGGTATGTGGTATCCAATAGAAGCAGAAGTGTTGTCGGCAAGTTGGCCCAATGAGTTAGTAAGGGCATTTCCCCATAGCCAGTATTACATAATTGGACCAATTAAAGGGTGTTTTTATCTAGAGCTTGGTCTCACAAGCACTTTGAGATATAAGAACCTGTTAACTCACTTTAACCTCTCCTGTGTTCTCACAAATAGGTGTCCGGGAGGTTAAAGTGAACATAAACAAAGGCTGTTTCACACAAGACACTCTCCACCCACCACTCACTCACTATACATGTCACAGGGCTGCAGTGTTGCCTTATGGGTGCCCAGTAACATGTATAGTGGGTGGGTAGTGGGGGAGAGTGTCGTGTGTGAAAACACCCAAAGTCAAATTAAATCTCCTCCTCCAGGAGACATGCTCATTGCTGCTAGAAGTAGGGGAATTACTTCCTCGCATGAGTTGTCTGTTGTCCCAGACAAACTCAGCATTTCCTCCTTATGTGTTTTCCTCAGAGTATTTCTGCCTCATGGACAGCTTGTTATTCCAGCTCCCTGGGCTGGCAGTTCCTTACAAGTTTCCAAACCAGGAGATCAGGGAAGAGGAAGAGATATTTAAACCCAGGTTTAATAGCTTGAAATAAAGGTTGGAGGAAGATAGTAGCTCTGGAGTAACTATCCTATTTAAAGGCCCTTTTCAAACAGACTGCCCCCACCCACGTGGGTGGGTGGGGGCATCCATTTGAATGTCACGGTGGGGGGGGGATGGGAGGGCATCTGACTAGGAACGTTGCAGCCAGTGGGTGGGGGGTACGTGCACACTCCCGCGCTCCACCCATCACCCACGCACGGAGCAATGGGCACCGCCCACACACTTCACCACCGACCCATCCCCCCACACACCCGCGCCTGTTAGAAAAGGGCCAACGTGTATTCATGAGAACAAGCATCTAGATTTTTAAACGGCTTTCAGCCGTTAAACCAGCATCCCAATCATTTGCAGCCATTAACAGTCCCATTACACTTTTGTTTACTAGAAATAGCTTGACCACACAATTCACTTCAGCATTAGGACTTGTGTCTTGAGACCAGATAGTGCACCTATATTGAGACCTATATTGTGCATTTTCCATTGGGCATAGTCCCAATGGCTGCAACTGATTAAGCAGTTGCTGCTACACTCAAGCAGATTAATTCATTGGTAGTGTCATGCTTACCTGTGTGGCATTTGAAAGATGCTGCAGAAGTGCAAAGAATCATTACTATTTAGTAGCCGTGCACTTAGACACCACATCGTAACACCTAACATTAACTGAATTTATCAAGAATGCAAGGAAAAAACTACTATAGAAAGCACTAAGGAAAACTATTCTTTGTACACAGAAAGCAGAAAAATAATACATTGGCGGAGACTGCAAAAGCAGATATAGGAGGGTAGAGGGAAGGGCACTCATATCTAATATTTTGTTATATACAGATATTTTGTTACAATAGTTTGTTTTTACACAGTTCCCCTTTTAAAATGGAAAATGAAGTGTAACCTGCTGCCAGAAAATGGTATTTAAAGTAAGTGATGCTGATTCAGTATTCTTGTGTTTTTGCAAGAACACATTACATAATCACTAATGTAACACAATGGGCATCAGTGCTGTACATATTTCACAACACATTTGGTTTCTTGTTCCCAGATTCTCATATCAAAAAAGTAATCCAGTTTGTTCTAACAAGTTCCTACCATGATTGAAAGGGGGGGGGGGGGNCCTGGTTGCGCCGTGCGTGAGGATGAGTAATGGGTGCATGGGGATGCGTGTTAGGTGGGAGCGCACACACACCCCCAGCCACCATGCGCACCATGTCATTCACACGGGTCATTCCCACTCGTGAACATGCAGAAATCTGTGGGAGAGCCCTGTGTAACTCATGAGTGGGAGAGCCCTGTGTAAAAGCCACAATCCTATCCTTGTTGAAGATAATAGCTGACAGTAAACAAATCACATACAAATTTGTGACTGTGGCAGGCTGGCAGCCCATAAGGTCCATGCAAGGGGGAAAAGTAAGGGATGAATGCAATGACAGTCCTTAACCATGCCTGAACTAAGTATGTGAGATGACACCTTGTGCTCCCCTGCTAGAAGGGGGTCTAAAAAGACTCCCAGGACAGAAACTATACATGCAAAATAATTATCTAGAGAGGTGGACTGGATACCATCCAGTCTTCTAATGAAAAGGTTTAGAGACCAATTCATGCTTTAATGGAAAGAAACAGACAGAAAAATGCAGATTAACAACCACAGTTTCTGTACCACCATGAAAAGTACATGAATATTATTATTTGTGTGGGAAGGATGTTTCATCAGTTACTTTCACCACTGTCTGAGGCAGGCAAAACCTCACACTGCAGCAGCAGAAATAATTGTTGCAGCTGCAAGAAGTTTCAAGAAATCCTTCCCATCCAGTAACTTCAGCCCCAGCAATAATTTCCTCTTTTTTTATTTCCAGTTATCTTTACCACTTGTTGGTTTCTGGGAAAGCTAGCAGACATCTTTTTTTTTAAAAAAAAAGCCCACTCATCTTAAAACCTTTAGCCTAAAGTAGGGCCTGTTCATAGTCTGTTAATGATCCAAGTGACTTCAGTAGGCTTTTGAATAAGGTAACAAGGGAAAATTGGACAACCATAAAGCAAGCTCGCTCAGTACTTTACTGAGTTAGGTGTAAGTTATTTCCTAGACAGTAGAACCCACTGGTATAAAAACCTACATGTATACCACAAGTTAGACTGGTTCACCACTAAGGTATGTGGTATCCAATAGAAGCAGAAGTGTTGTCGGCAAGTTGGCCCAATGAGTTAGTAAGGGCATTTCCCCATAGCCAGTATTACATAATTGGACCAATTAAAGGGTGTTTTGATCTAGAGCTTGGTCTCACAAGCACTTTGAGATATAAGAACCTGTTAACTCACTTTAACCTCTCCTGTGTTCTCACAAATAGGTGTCCGGGAGGTTAAAGTGAACATAAACAAAGGCTGTTTCACACAAGACACTCTCCACCCACCACTCACTCACTATACATGTCACAGGGCTGCAGTGTTGCCTTATGGGTGCCCAGTAACATGTATAGTGGGTGGGTAGTGGGGGAGAGTGTCGTGTGTGAAAACACCCAAAGTCAAATTAAATCTCCTCCTCCAGGAGACATGCTCATTGCTGCTAGTAGTAGGGGAATTACTTCCTCGCATGAGTTGTCTGTTGTCCCAGACAAACTCAGCATTTCCTCCTTATGTGTTTTCCTCAGAGTATTTCTGCCTCATGGACAGCTTGTTATTCCAGCTCCCTGGGCTGGCAGTTCCTTACAAGTTTCCAAACCAGGAGATCAGGGAAGAGGAAGAGATATTTAAACCCAGGTTTAATAGCTTGAAATAAAGGTTGGAGGAAGATAGTAGCTCTGGAGTAACTATCCTATTTAAAGGCCCTTTTCAAACAGACTGCCCCCACCCACGTGGGTGGGTGGGGGCATCCATTTGAATGTCACGGTGGGGGGGGGGGATGGGAGGGCATCTGACTAGGAACGTTGCAGCCAGTGGGTGGGGGGTACGTGCACACTCCCGCGCTCCACCCATCACCCACGCACGGAGCAATGGGCACCGCCCACACACTTCACCACCGACCCATCCCCCCACACACCCGCGCCTGTTAGAAAAGGGCCAACGTGTATTCATGAGAACAAGCATCTAGATTTTTAAACGGCTTTCAGCCATTAAACCAGCATCCCAATCATTTGCAGCCATTAACAGTCCCATTACACTTTTGTTTACTAGAAATAGCTTGACCACACAATTCACTTCAGCATTAGGACTTGTGTCTTGAGACCAGATAGTGCACCTATATTGAGACCTATATTGTGCATTTTCCATTGGGCATAGTCCCAATGGCTGCAACTGATTAAGCAGTTGCTGCTACACTCAAGCAGATTAATTCATTGGTAGTGTCATGCTTACCTGTGTGGCATTTGAAAGATGCTGCAGAAGTGCAAAGAATCATTACTATTTAGTAGCCGTGCACTTAGACACCACATCGTAACACCTAACATTAACTGAATTTATCAAGAATGCAAGGAAAAAACTACTATAGAAAGCACTAAGGAAAACTATTCTTTGTACACAGAAAGCAGAAAAATAATACATTGGCGGAGACTGCAAAAGCAGATATAGGAGGGTAGAGGGAAGGGCACTCATATCTAATATTTTGTTATATACAGATATTTTGTTACAATAGTTTGTTTTTACACAGTTCCCCTTTTAAAATGGAAAATGAAGTGTAACCTGCTGCCAGAAAATGGTATTTAAAGTAAGTGATGCTGATTCAGTATTCTTGTGTTTTTGCAAGAACACATTACATAATCACTAATGTAACACAATGGGCATCAGTGCTGTACATATTTCACAACACATTTGGTTTCTTGTTCCCAGATTCTCATATCAAAAAAGTAATCCAGTTTGTTCTAACAAGTTCCTACCATGATTGAAAGGGGGGGGGGGGAAATCCTCCTGTGAAGCAATGAGCATTCATAGAAAATGGACTTTACATAATCACTAATGTAACACAATGGGCATCAGTGCTGTACATATTTCACAACACATTTGGTTTCTTGTTCCCAGATTCTCATATCAAAAAAGTAATCCAGTTTGTTCTAACAAGTTCCTACCATGATTGAAAGGGGGGGGGGGGG
>QEPC01002054.1:1635180-1663995 GCA_003113815.1 Sphenodon punctatus | reverse complement strand
GGGGGGGGGCCCCATGGACGGGGCCCAGATCCACAGGCAGGGGCAGCGGAACCCCAAGAAACAGCCAGCACAGCAGCAAGCCAGGAACATCAGGGAAGGGGCAGCGACCCACGGTGCCAGGGTGGAGGCGGGAGCGCACACCAGGGCTGGTATCCAGAGCCCAGAAGGCACGGGGGGCCTTACCGCCAACTGCAGGGGGCCACAAAGGGGCCCAGGGCCGGGTGGCCCACCAGGTGCACGAAGTGTGGCCACTGAAGCATGCCCCAATGGAAGCCCAGCTCACACATGTGGTGGACAACTAGAGTAAGCCTCGAAGGGATCCTGGGTGGACAGTCCCACCTGCACATCGGATCGGGACCACACACCAGCCAGCGCCGCCACCTCTGCTTCAGAGGGCTCCGACAAGGCATAGTCCACAGGTGGAGGCCACGGAAGGTGACCCAGCTCCAACAGGTAGTGATAGATCGCCCCGCAGGACCACTGGTAACCTCAGGCCCTGTGAACACAGCCAACGAAGGACACAGCCAGGGCAGGGGCCCCCTCTGACAGACAGGCCATGTAGCCAGACAGGTTGCACACAGAGAGGGTGGACTCAGTCTCCGTCGCTGACCACTCCACATGCGAGCACCTCATCTCCGGGATGGGCCCATCGGGAAAGGGATACAGGTCCAGCACCTCCGCATGCAGCCGGCAATCGCAGGTGCTTGCCACATGGCCATAGTACTGCAGCCCAGAGATCATACTCTCGTAGGCACCAATGAGGCTGTCCGGGCAGCTCAGGAGCAATTGCACGGCCGGGGAATGCTACAGGTCACACAGGGCCATGGTCTCACGGAAGGTCCAGCTACGGGGGCTGCCTGGGGTGCTGGGGCCCACGAGCCCGGGGGAAGCACAGCCATCCATGGTCCAGCAAGCGCCTGATACTACACACAATGGAAGGGGGCCCCCACAATCCCAGGAGGGATGGGAGAGGAAGCTGGGGAGCTCCAAGGCCAAGTGATAAGGCCACAGACTGCAACATTGTATGGATACAGAGCGAGGCGTGGGGTGCGGACCCAGTCCAGCAGCTGGAACAGAGCACACAGACAGGGCAGCCTACACACTAATCAGGGCACCCAGGACAGCAGACAGCCAACACAGAGAGGTGGGAGGTGATGACAGCAGGATCCTCTCCCTTCCGCTCTCCTCTCCCTTCCGCCTCGCTCCATCCTGCCATGGTTCCCTGCTGCTGTGTGCCATTTAAATCTCCCTCCACAGCCTGTGTTGTTGCTGGTTGTCTGGCAGCAATGCTGCATGCTTTGTCTCCGGCTGGGAATCATTTTGCTTGATTCTGGCCGGTGGTTGCCATTCAGATGTTACTTTTTGTTGTTTCCCGGTGGGAATCGCTTTGAGCACGCTTTCGGAGATGGTCAGGGCTGGAGCTCCGGAAGCGTGGTTGATTTTGACCCCTGGTGGGGATTGACTGTGGTGAACATCTGGCGCCCGCAAAACAGACGTTCAGGGCATTTTGGCCCCGACACGGGATTGACTGTGGTTCCCTGTGGTTGACTGTGATCTCGTAACATCTGAAAATACTCATTGTCTCATTTGAAAACACCCTCTTTATCCCTCATCCAATCCGTGAAAATAATGATGTTTTTGGAAATGTGGGGTAACCTTTTCCCCCAGAATTGTTGCCATGGGGTAGAAATGTACCTCAGTGAAATTTCATTCCATATGGCAGCAGAAGTCAGTATGGGTCCCAATACACACACAGAACCTTCTCATGCAAAACCCCCACATACACAACAAAGATAAGGCTGTGTCTTGCGGGGTACCTTTGTACCATATGCAAAAATAGCAGCCATACAATTAAATTCATTTTGAAAAATATTAACTTTTTTTCTAGGTGCCTGCCTCCCCCCCCCCCCATAGAGTCCAGGTTGCTGCCATTAATTCAGGGGCTCAATGACTGAAGGAAATATGGGGGGAAATAAAATGTTTACTGTTGAAGCAGGCTCCATAGTGCCCTCTTGTGAGGCAGACTCCACAGTGTTGGCTCTCCTCCCTCCTTGCTTTTGGTTTTTTTATCCCCTGGGACAAAATTTTATCTGGTAATGTGAAACCAGTCAAACAAGTTATGCAAATGTGTATCCCCATGGGAAATCTCATTCTATCTGGGGTCAAAGTGACCCCAGAGAGTGTTTTTGACAACAGAAAGCAAACAGTTAATGGTAACTGAATGAAATTTTGCACAAAAGTGCACAGGGGTGCCAATGACAATGTCCTAAAAGAACAAAGTCCTAGGGCCACTAACATTTGAATTATTTCAAACAATGCACACCAGGGGTAGGAAAATTCTCCAACCCCCCAATGGGAAAACCCATTCTATCTGAAGTATATATTTACTAGGGTTAGGACATCAGGGCAAATACCAGCTACCGGATTTACCAGTTACTGGATTTTAAAAACTGGATTGCCGGATCTGTGTACCAGTTTACCGGTACCGAATTTGTTCCATTGATTTCAATGGGGAACTGTCCCCATTGAAATCAATGGAAAAAAACACAAAAAACCTCCCCCTCCCCCTCCCACCCTGCCCAGCCTGGCTTTAAAAAAAAAAAATTCCCCTGAAGTCCCTGCTAGTTCGGGCTCCGGGCCACCACCGGCGACCCGGAGCCCACACGAGCATGTACTAGGGTGATCCCTGGGGTGGTGGGTGGTTTAACACACACACCACCCCAGGGATCACCCTACCTCCCCACCCAGGGATCGCCTACCTTGCACTCCAGGCGGCGGCGGCGGTCCGACTCCGGCAGCTTCAGCGCTGGCTGTGGCTGCCAGATTCAGCACTACCAGACCTTCTGGTGAACTTCCGGGTTTCCCCAGAAGGCCTAGTAGCACTGAAGCCAGCAGACACAGCCAGCGCTGAAGCCGCTGGAGTCAGATCGCCGCCACCGCCCGGAGCGCAAGGTAGGCAATCCCTGGGTGGGGAGGTAGGACTAGATAGGGTGATCTGATCCCTGGGGTGGGGGTGTGTGTCAAACCACCCCCCACCCCAGGGATCATACCTGCTGGTGCGAATTAGCCCGCACTAGCAAGGACTTCGGGGGAAAAAAAAAATTTGAAAGCCAGGCTGGGCAGGGTGGGTGGGGGGTGTCCCCCCTTCCACCCGCGCAGCCTGGACTGGGGAGGGAAAGTAAGTGGGGTTTTTGGGGTTGTTTTTTTTTACATTGTGACCATTCATTTGAATGGCCGCAATGTAAAAAAGTCCGGTACGGGGGAAATCCGGTAAATGGGCCGGATTACTGGGTTTAATCCGATACTGCCGGTACACCAAATACCGGCAGTATCGGATACCAGATGATCCGGTAGTCCCACCCCTATTATTTACCCCAGGAGGTTATTTTGCCAATAGAAAGCAAATGGTTAAAGAATGAAATTTTGCACAAATATACACAGGGTTTCCCGTGACAATGTACTAAAAGGACAAGTAGCTAGGGCCACTAACCTCTGAATTATTTTAAATGATACACACCTGGGGAAAGAAAATACCCCACATTTCTGGATGAGGGATTTATGGGTCATCTTTTTCATGTGGTCTTCTTCTTAAACCCCAAGTACAGCAATGTGTAGCAAGGAAACAAAGTTCTGGTCCTAATTCTGACACAGGCTTTTGAGGGCTTGTTCACTGATATTCCACTCTTATGCTTGACAGAAAGATAGAAGGTGGAGAGGGCTAAAACACTTATTACATGCCTAGGATTGTGAAAAGACCTCCCTGACACCTGGTGATAGAGTAGCCTCAAATCTGGTTTAACTTATGTCTGAAGTGCATTGTGTTCTCTGGCTACACAAACAAATCTATAAGCATGGGATCAAAACATCTACCACACATCAGAGAAACCTTTTCCTTCCAATGGGGTGACTTTGAAAATTAGCATAGGTTTCACAACCAGATATCAGTTAAAGGCAGGAATGCTTACGGATGGGCTCAGGATGGGGGGGAAAGAAGGGGAAGGGTCATAGATCTATGTCATGGATCCATCTCCTATCCTCGTATGTATACCCTTGTCACTGCTCCTTTCTCCTCAAGTCACCCTTTTAGTGCTTGAGGATACAGGTTAGATTCATGGATGAGATCCAGAAAATGGAAATGGGCCAAATAAAAAACACCCATGGGCCAAACATGGCCCAGACTGAAGGTCTCCTACCTCCCCAAATTTATACTATGGGCCAGACTTTCCAAAGAGCTCAGGACCACACTTTCCATCTGCTCACTGCTCAAAATTAGGGCAGGTTTTCAGAAGAGCTCAGCTCCCTGTTTCGTACCAAAATAAGGGGCAGATTTGCAAAAGGATTTGGCACCCAGCAGTTCTTGCTGTGTGACCTATGACTAGATTTTCGGAAGATCTCTTCAAAATGAGAAAAAGGGAACTCAGAATTTTTGAAAATCCAAGTCTAACTATGAGCATTGAGCTCTTCTGAAAACAAACTTCCCCAGGAAATATTCCTACCAAGCCTCTGCCCAAACAACACAAAAGGCCTCAGTGTAGACAGCAGTTCACAATTTTTGCTTGTGTGTGACCGCATTTGGAGACTAGGCCCTTTTTACACAGGCCACAAAGAGTGGGGCCCGTGTTTGCGCCAGTGCGTGCACGATGGGTGGGGGAAGGGTTTAGACAGGCGCACGCATATCCCCACCTACCTCCCACCCATCAACACGCACAGAGCAACCGCCGTTTTCGCCATTTGTTCCATGCGTATTGATGGGTGGGGTGGGGATGCATGTTCAGCAGGAGCACACATGCACACCCACCCACTGCACGTGCATCCGTTGCGTCTTTTATATGAGACTCACCCACACATGAACACCCAGATTTCTGGGTGTTCACGAATGGGTGAGTGTCACGTAAAAAGGGCCTTAAATATAAGAGATGACCCAAAATTTAAATATAAGAGATGACCCAAGATGGCAACAAAGACAGATAAAGCATATCCACTATCATTTGGAACCAAAAATCCAGATGGTATTACCCCCACTTGGAAGTCGGCCTTAGCATAACCAGTTTTGATCTCATGTATACCAATTACATGCCAGTACAACTGTTACCATTAGAGGTATTATGCCTGATTTAATCCTGTTTAACAGAGAATAAAACAGTAGTGCTAATCTCTCCAGGCTCCAGTTTGCCCTTCTGTAAAATGGGAATAAGAACACTGATTTCATAGCCATGCTGAGGACAAAATTAATTAATGTTTACAAGCACTTCAAGATCGCTGGGTGAAAAGTGCTGTAGGAGAATGGAATGAAGTGTTAATGCTATATGTGCATGGTTAATGCATATAACTATTACTTGAGTATCTTGTAATTAGTATCTAGGTTTTGTACTTGAAACTGCTACTATTGTATATAGATTTGTAGAGCTATTCTCAATTCATAAAATTTAAACCTGATAAAACAAAGACAAGGAACTCTTGAATAGTTGTCTCAACGCTGTCCACTTAACTCCACTTACAACACAATGTCTCTGGACATCACCCACATAGGAAGGTAGAATAAAAGTTGTCTGTATAATTTACAGCAAGCTAATTCTTTGCAGAATTACCATTTAAGCATACGGGGAAGGTAAGAGTATACTTGAAGCCTAGGGTTTACACTGAGGAGAGCTACAGGAAACAGTTGATGCATACAGGAAACTGGATGTCAAGTGATCAATACGGCACAACAGGGCGTGCATTGTTAGACCTTAATTGCACACCTTGGATGCACTGCAAGACATGAGGCTGAGAGCTTTCAGTCACCCAAGAACTGCAATGATGGTGTAATAATACATGGCCTAGGGTGGCCCTTTTCACAAATATTTGTTTGCAGAAGCCTAAAATCATGAAAATCACATTTTATTAATTTGAATTTTTCGTTTGAGTTGCTAGACGTTCTCATCTTTCAAACAAATATTTTGGAGACTTTCTAAACCCTCTCTACCTGGAAGACATTTAGGGAAGGGTAAGGTGCTGGATTGTGGAAGGCACTGGGGAAAGGGAGGCACTCTTAGAGACACTCTTAGATGTCTCAACATTATTCAGTCTTGCAGGAGAAAAGGGAAGCCCAAACATTAAGGAACTTGCCCCTTAAGTCTGAGGATTCGGAATGTATAAAAAGAGTTTGATGTTTAAACTCCCAGCATTATAAATTATGCCAGAGGGTGAATATGAGGGAGGATTGACGCACTATAGCTTAAGGATCTTGCAAATTGTTGTTCAGACCTTACTCACATGAGAAATCCCTTCTCAAGTCAGTGTTAACAATTCTCCCATTTTATTTGGTCTGTAGCTGGTCTGGTTACTTTGTTAAAGCATTAAGTTAGCCACCTATCATCAGATAACTATGGGAGAATTCAAGCTTTTGATTTAAAAAAACAAAACAAAACAAACCCCAGCAGGATTCTACCACTCGTGACTGGGCTTGAAGGAAGTTTGAAAATATTAGGACTGAAATGAAAGTAATATTTACAGGGATAATCTACATATTAATTTCCACATGTGGATATCTGAATTTGCCTTCATCACCACTGCAAATTTTGCAACTTAGGGTGATTTTAGACATGACGGGTCCAGAGGCCTACCACGCTGAACCCCGGACCGGGATCACTCTCAGATCCTGGTCCGTGATGAAGCCGGCTGTCCTTCAGACGTGCCGGCTCCATAACTGTGGGGAATTGTGGAGGGTGCAGGGCTGCGTGGTGCAACGTGTGACCATATGCCCTTCCCTCCCCCTGCGTTCCCTCAGCCGCCTGCCCACAGGGAGACGGGCAGGCATAGCGGCCAATGAGGCCGCTATGCCTGATCTCGTACTGTGGTTCGGTGCGCAATTCTGGACCAGGGCAAGGTAACCGACATTACTTTTGCCCCTTCCCGTATCGTGGCCAAGCTAACCACGATTCCGGAGGTGAGGCTGGCCTCACCTCCAGAATCGTGGTTAGGCTTGACCCCTGTCAGAGAGTCACTGTAGTGAACATCTGGTGGGGGTCAAACAGATGTTCATGGGAATGTCGCCACCACAGGGGATCCACTGTGATGAAAGGCATTTTCGTAACGTCTGAAATTACCCTTAGTTTATTTCGTTATTTTATGCTTAGTATCTGGTACTTTGTTCAGTTTGGAAGACTCATTTAGTGGTAGCACCTGTTTTGCTAGCACTAAATAATACCACCAAAGAACAAAACACCGACATATCTGAACCACAACATAACCAAAACAAATATTTAAATTCATAAATGAAACCAGAAAGTGAATACTGTTCCCTAGATTTGCTTAATTTAAATTAGAGCTGTGCGTTCAGGTTTTGACAAAATACAAATAAATAACAAAAATCATTTTCAGGTCCCATATTCAAAATTCAAATACTAAGTCTGTTTATTTGGGTTTCAAGTGAACCCAACATTTCCCCAAAAACATAATATCCGAGATCTTGAACTGGACCTCCAAAACTGCAGAACATATCCAGCTTGCCGCTGGGCTTCTCTCTGATACCGCTTTCACAACTGACATTCCACGCATGATTTCCCCTACTCTGCAATCTACCGGGTGATCACTGGCAAAGCCACATTTGGGGTGGGGGTTGCACCCAACGAATCCCGTGCATGTTTCCGGATTCTTTCCCACAGCCAAAGCATTCATGGAACATCAGGTGTGAAAGCGGTATGACTCTCAGCTTAGCCACCTGCTTGGGGAGCCTGTAGTGAGCCCTCCACACCTACAGGGGATGCCACTGTATCAGAACTGCAGTCTCCAGCACTGCAGCCAGGCCCAGCCCAGTAGAGCCCAGCCCAGCCAGGGAGAAATGGTGCAGCTTCATTCCTCCCCTCCAAAGCCAGTGACTGCTCCCACAAGCCAGTGCTCCCCCCGCCCCTGCCGCAGCCAACCCCATTCTCACCTAGGGATTCCACTTTCCACAAGCCAAAGACTCCCTCAAGCCAGAACCATAACTCGTTCCCCCTCCCTGAGCCAGTCCCATGCCCCATTCCCACTCCCCAAGCCAGCAACCTCCCCTAGCCTCCCATGCTCCATTAACCACCAAACCAGTGACCACTCCCCCAAGCCAGTGATACTCCCCAAGCCAGACCCATTCTCCCTGTGGTTCCTCCTGGATGGCCAGCTATAACAGTAGGGTATATTCCCATCACTACAAGTAGGAGGCAGACATACAATTTTTATATTCCTACTATGGGGATTATCTTTCCATCCCCAGTTGATTGTCTGCCTTCACGCAGGTAGGATGCAGGCTAGCTGCCTCCAGGAGAAATCTGGGACAATGACAGGCAGCATTGAAAGAAGCTCCAGGTGCCAGGGGAGGAGAAATTCCTCCCACTGTTCACCAACCACCACCACCCACCCTCAGGGGAGGGGGTCAGTGAGCTAATCCGGGGTGATCCTTTTCCCAGTGGGCAGGGAGAGGCCTGGAGCAGGAGAGGCCCGGATCCCCGGCAGTCTCACTGGGGGTTCTTACACGGGGACAGCAACAACCCCCGGACACAGGTGCAGCCGGTCCCGCGGCGCTGCCCAGACCGTTCCCAGAGGGAGCACCCGGGGGCGGGGGAGAGAAGTGAGAGGAATGCTGGATGATGGGCATTTCCCCCCCCCCCCGAATTACAGGCAACGCCGGAGGGAACTGGGGAAAAATCAGTTCCCGCTCAATGGTGGCTCCAAGAGGGCGGATCCTCAGCAGACGCACCAACACACCCCTTCCTCTTCTCTCTTTTCCCCCCGTGGCTTGGCGCCTGCGGGAAAAAGGAGCGACGCGATGGATGCGTCTCAGAAGGGGGAGGGCTGAGTTAAAGAGAGCAGCAAATGGGAGAGCAACCTGGGGACATGTGATGCCAGAAGCCTCCCTAGAGCACGCAGCCCCGACGCCGCAGTAGGCAAACGGTGGCATTAGGAGAGTGTATCTTGCGGCGCTCCGATAACTCCTAAGGCCCACACGAGTGAGTTTTTTGGCACTGAGATGGCGGCAAAAAAGAAAAGAGCTGCAACCACGGAGGTTCAGCAGGACCAAACACTAAGCCCACTGACCCCCCAGCCCCAGGACCTACAAATGGAGGTCCTTAAAGAAATATTAGCAGAGCTAAAATGAAAAAGATTTCCCCCCCCCCCAGTTAGAAGGGGAGAAAAACGTTCAAGGGCCACTCTAAAGAGGCAGGAAAAGGGAAGGCTCCCAGACAGGGGAGGCTCCACAAAAGACAAAAAACAATGGGACTCCTTGACTCCCCTGCTTCCTCGGCTGAGGAAGGGGAGGAGGTAGCCTCAGTCTCCTCAGAAGGAGAGATGGTTAGAGCCAGAGCCATCAGAGACAGTGAGGAAGCCTCACAGACATCAGTTACCCTCGAGGAGGAACTGGAGCAAGAGGAGCAGGGCGGGGGGGGGATGATATTAATTCAGAAGAAACCTCATCAATGGAGGAGGGAGAAATAGAGGAACTGGAGGTAGAGGCATCTGGGGATCCAGATAGGCAGTTCCCTATGAAATACAGGGACTAGGTCCTGGAACAGATAACTAGGGCCCTGCACCTTCAACAAAAGAAGGTCAAGCAGGCATCTTCGGATTCCTAGGAGGAGGAAGAGGAGGAGGCCAGGCAATATATCCCCAGGGCCAGTGCCAAAGACAAGGGAGTTATCTTGAACAAAGCTTATGAAAAAATAATTTTAAAAGTGTGGCAGCAACCAAACAAAATGTTTAAAATGAATAAAACATTATTGTCTCTGTATTCCCTCCAAAAGAACAAGGACCCCCTCCTGGCTATCCCGAAGGTAGATGCGGCAGCAGCCTCTCTGGTCAGAAATTCAGTGTTCCCAACTGAAGGGGAATGTTACCCGAGGGACCCCACAAACAAAGGGATTGAATCCAACCTCAGGCATAACTTTGAGGAAACAGCCTCAGTAATGAGAATGACTGTAGTAACCTACTACTTCTCGAGAGCGCTCATGACGTGGATCAAGAGAGCCAGGGATCCCAAGGTATCGGCAAAAATGACAAGGATTCTGTCAACCAGAATACAACTAGCGCGCTCCTTCATCGCAGATTCATCCACAGATATGCTGAGGTGGTCCACGAGAGCAGTAGCATCTAACGTAGCGGCACGCCGCCAGCTCTGGCTATGTTCATGGAAAGGGGACAACACGGCCAAGAACACCCTGGTAGGAGGACCCTGCCAAGGAGAGAAGCTTTTTGGGGTGTGTCTGGATAAAGTCCTGACAGAGGCAGCGGATAAGAACAAAAAACAGACTTTGCGGAGCGTAGGTCAACCCAGAAGGAATTTTCATCCCTTCAGCCAATGCCAATCACACGCAGGGAACAGGAAACCCTTCTACACCCCTAGGGGAAGACAACAGAAGTATAGATCCATCTGGAACAGGCAGAAGGGGCAAGGCTCCAGACCTAAGCACTCCCAAGGAGCGAACAGACCCAAGTCTGAGGCATGACTATGTGTTGTACCAACCAAGTCAACAGGGTCTAGGGGGGAGGCTCCAAAGGTTCGCAGGAGAGTGGCAAAGAGCAACATCAGACCGTTGGGTGTTGCAAACAATACAAAGGGGCTACTCGATCGAATTCTGCCAATACCCCAAAAGCTTCTGTATTTCCTCACCAAAGTCCATCAACCCCAAGAAACACCGGGCCATGCTAGAAGAAATTCACAGGCTAAGGGACATTGGAGCAATAGAACAGGTACCACTACAAGAACAAGGGCAAGGATTATATTCCATCCTATTCCTGGTTCCGAAGAAATCAGACGAGTGGCGGGCAGTACTCGATCTGAAGAGGTTAAACAAGTGTGTCCGTGCAAGAAAGTTCAAAATGGAGACACTCCAGTCCATCTGAACCACCCTATCGCCAAACAAATGGCTAACATCACTAGACCTCAAGGAAGCATATCTTCATGTCCCGATCCTGCCTTCACACAGAAAATGGCTCAGATTCCAATACATACAGGAACACTAGCAGTACACGGCCCTCCCATTCAGTCTAGCAACCTCCCCCAGGACCTTCACCAAAGTGCTGATCCCCCTAATAGCGAAACTCAGGGGAGAAGGGATAAAAATCCACCCCTATTTGGACGATCTACTGATTCGATCACCAACCCTCCACCAGGCAACAGCAGATGTACACAAAGTGATATCGTTTCTCCAGAAGCACGGGTTCATAGTGAACTTCCAAAAGAGCCATCTGAAACCATCGCAGTCTCTGGAGCACCTCGGAGTGGTTTTGAATATGAAACTATTCAGACTGTACCTGAGCCAACAGAGACGTCAATCCCTGCTGAGCCTAATAGACCAAGTCTCCCACAATCAAAAATCCAGGCTGAAAGACCTAGCCAGCCTACTGGGAGGCATGATGTAATGCATAGGCATTCTAAGGTGGGCAAGACTACACGCAAGAACACTCCAAAGATTCCTAAGACCCTGGCAAGACCAACTAACCCAGGGGAGAAACCCATGGATAGTAGTACCACTGGCAATCAAGAAATCCTTCAAGTGGTGGAAGGAGAAGGAGAGATTCAAACTTGGGATACCCATCATAGATCCCGACAGGAGAGCGATAACAATGGATGCAAGCCTATCCGAATGAGGGGCGCACATGCAAAACAAGGTCGTGCAGGGGAAGTGGTTGCAGTGGGAAAAAAGATGCCACATAAGAACTCAGAGCTGTATACCTGGCAATGAGGAAAATGACACCATCAATACGAGGGCATCATGTCCTGATCTATATGGACAACGTCGTGACGAGAGCCTATATCAACCATCAAGGGGGCTCGAGGTCAGAAACCCTCCACCAGCAAGCAATAACTCTACTAAAATGGACAGAGGTAAACCTCAAATCTATCAGAGCAGTACACATCCCGGGACAACAGAACATACAAGCAGACTGGCTCAGCCGAGAGACTATAGATCCTGGAGAATGGTCCCTACATCCGCAGACATTCGAAGTAATAGAAGATACCTTCGGAGCTCCGGAGGTCGATCTATTTGCCAACCCAAGCAATGCAAAGGCAAAAACATTCTTCACCAGATTCCCGAACAAACAAGCAGCGGGATTCGACGCACTCAATCTGGCTTGGCCGCAAGGCCTACTTTTTGCTTTCCCTCCTTTTCCACTGATACAACGAACGGTAGCAACGATCAAGAGGGAGCGAGCGGAAGTGATTATGGTGGCCCCATTCTGGCCACGGCGACCGTGGTTAGCAAACATTCTGGCAATGTCAACAACGACCCATCTCAGGCTCTCGCTCAGAAAGGACATGCTAGCTCAGGGACCGATACACCACGAGAATCCAGAATCCCTCTCTCTAACAGCCTGGAGATTGAGAGGAGGGCTCTTACAAAGCTAGGTTACTCACCACATGTCCTGGAGACTATGCTCCAGTCCAGACGACCCGCGACCAGACGAATTTACCAAAGTACCTGGGCAAAATTTGCAGGGTGGTGTGATAAAAAGGGAGTGAACCCTATTAAGGCATCAATCAGGATAGTTTTAGACTTCCTACAAGATGGGCTAAATGACGGCTTAAAGCCAAATACCTTGCAGAGGCAAGTGGCTGCGTTAAATAGTGTCCTTTCCACTAGGAAAGGTAGAAGTGTCTCTAGATACCCACACATTCTTAGATTCATTAAAGCGGTCAGAGTACTATCTCCTCCGGTAGCGCACCGTTTCCCCTCATGGGACCTAAACTTGCTACTCAAGGTGTTGACAGCTATTTCCTTCGAACCCCTGGGGGAGGTGTTCTCTTATTTTTTAACAATAAAAGTAGCTTTCCTGATAGGGATCACGTCAGCCAGGCGAGTCTCAGAACTTAGTGCCCTGTCCACAGAACCAACCTTATGTATTTTTAAAAAAGATTTGGTAACCCTAAGATTGGACCCAAGCTTTATTCCAAAAATAAACTCTCTTTTCCATAGGGAACAGGAGATCAATCTCCCATCGTTCTGCCCACACCCGTCTCATCCACAGGAGCGGTTATGGCACACTCTTGATGTTAAAAGAGCTTTAAGGATCTACTTAGATCACACAGCGCCATTTAGGAAATCTTCGGATCTCCTAGTGACATACGGCCCACTAAATAGAGGCACAAGGGCTTCAAAAGCAACAATAGCTAAGTGAATAGTTTTATGCATAAAGGAAGCCTATAGAGCTCAGGGTAGGGTTCCCCCTTCGGAGATTTTTGCTCACTCCCTAAGAGGAGCAGCCACCTCTCAGGCTTTTAGGAAAGCAGCTCCATATGGAGAAATTTGCAGGGTGGAAACCTGGGCCTCTATCCATTCTTTCACGAGGCATTATAAGATACCTCTACAGGAATCGGCAGAGGCAGCCTTCGGTAGAAGGGTGCTACAGGGGGTGATAGGGGAGGTTTAATACTGATGATTAAATTTCCTGGAGTCTTCTCTTTGATTCTGATCACTGCCCTCCCATCTCAGGTTTTCTGTGTGGGGGACACTGCTTTGGAAGGTCCCTACTGTTATAACTAGCCGTCCAGGAGGAACCACAGGGAGAAAGGAAAATTGGGCACTTACCTCCTGAATTTTTCTTCTACTGTGGTTCCTCCTGGACGGCCAGACCTGCCCGGAGTGATCAAACTCTGGGTAAGGGAAAAGGAATTAAGGTACTCTGGGATTTTGAGTCTGAGAATACAAGCAGGCAAGTCTGGACTGGTTCTATAGTGGCCAGAGATGTATAATCACCAAAACATAATTTAAGTGTTCATGAAATGGCTATTTTGCTAGGTCAAGTTGGGTTAAGAAGTTGATTAGAGTTAATAACAATGCCTTCACTGCTGTTTTTCCAGCAGTGAAGAAGGAAAGCTTAAGACACTGAGGATGGAAGGATAATCCCCATATACAAACATTGTGTGTCTGCCTCCTACTGGTAGTGACGGGGATATACCCTACTGTTATAGCTGCCCATCCAGGAGGAACCACAGTAGAAGGAAAATTCAGGAGGTAAGTGCCCAATTTTCCTTTCTCCATTCCCCCATCCCCAAACCAGCAACTCCCCACTTGAGCCAGCCCCATGTTCCATTCTCCCCTCTCCAAAGCCAGCCGTATGCTTTGGTTTCCCTCAAAGCAGAGATACCCCTGAGCCAGATCCATGCCCTGTTCCAGTCCACCCTCCCAAGCTAGCAACCTCCTCACCAAGCTAGCCGTAGTCTCCACCCTCCCCCAAACCAGCACTCCCTGTTTAAAATTGGTAACAGTCTTTGCAGCAACTTTTGACTGCATTTTCCTTTCCTTATAGGCCTGTCAAGTTGGCAGAGCCTCACTGTACCCCAAACCCATACACAAAGATCCTTACTGTGTTTTCCACATTGACAACTGTGAGCACATTTCCACATCCAGGAGATCAGCGCATTTTTCTTTTCCCCACATATTATCACAATGTGAGAAAAACTCCATGCGCTTATTTGACAGTGCTTGCGTTTGTTTTTAAAGCGAATTGGGGAGCGGTCAAAACCTACCTTTACAACAGCGCATTTGTAAAGACCCACATAAATCCTGTTGTCAGAATGTTGGTGCTCCATTTGCATTACAAACAAGTGCATATTTTTGGTTTGGTGAATGCAAGCAGCCACAGGAAAGCACATGATCACAGGAAGTCCTCCCATAGGAGGTCAGAGGATACTAGATGCATCTGTTTGAGCAGAGAATTTGCAGGTATATCAGAAATGTGTGAATGTGAAAGGCACATTCTTTCAAATGGCTTAAATGCACAGAAAAATGATGGTGTGAATAGCTCATGGGTAAATTTAAGCGCATTTGGAAATTAGCTGCATTTAGAAATAGCAGCATTTTATTGTATGTGTGAATGTGCTCTAAGAAGAAAATGCAGACAAGTAGGGGTCTGCACTTCGTTTGTCTTATATTGATAACGATAATGACATTATCGTTTTCATTATTATTGCAATAACGATAATGAAGATAAATAATAACAAAATCAATAATGATAACGACAGTCGTTATTGATTTTGTTATTGCCTGACAGGTGTTTTTTGGAGGGAAATGTGGAGAGGGGAGGAGGGAGCAGACAGAGCCAGAAACAGTGCTGAATTCTTGAACTTGGCCTGTGATGGGAGGGGAAGGACCTGATAGATGTAATTGCTGGCCAATGAGCAGCACAAGCAGGTCCCAGGCAGTTGAAGGAACCCTGTGATTACTCAATGCCTCTTACCTCCCAGAACCAATCATGGGGACTCTGGGGAGGGCACTGTTACCCTTTATGTTGCAGGGCCAGGCTGTTTGACTCTTGTTCTGTGTTAGCTCTTGTTGTGTCAGGTTGTGTTTACAGGGTGGTAGTGCATGCTTACAGGGTGGTGGTGCGTGCTTGCACTAAAAATCTTCCCCAACCCTCATTGTTATACCTTACCGTTCCTTATACCCTTTATTTTCCCTTTTCCCTTCCCCTGTTTGTCTTCACCTGTAGATGATAGATAGATAGATAGATAGATAGATAGATAGATAGATAGATAGATACTAGGCTTTTTGTTATATATATTAGCATTATAGGATAGGAATAGGATAGACAGATACTTAGCTAGGGTTGCCCATATCCTCCTTGACTGTTCCACCCTGGCCAGCCTGAGAATAAAAATTTTGGGAACGGTGCTCTTTGAACTCAAGCGGAATTCTAGAGCAAGACTCTTGGAGTGACTGCTTCTTCCCTTTGACAATCCCCAGACTAGGGCAGTGTCAGTTTTTCCCCGCCAGGTGACGAATTTGCGGGAATCAATTTTATCCAAACAGGGGGCTTTAGCCTCTTTGGCCTCGAAGGTTAGTTGTAACCCTACTAAATATCTGGTAGGGCGGGGAGCTGTGTACAGGTACAGAGGAAGGTTGGGAAAATTTCTGATTTTAGGTAGGAATTCTGAGGAGCCGACTTGGCTGACTTTCTCTCGAAGGGAAAGGTTGCTTTACTATAGGCAAGATGGTGGGGAGCATGTTGTGTTTATGGATAATAGTCCTCGTGATTCAGTTACTGTACCATGGTAGTGTAATTATATTGTATTATGTATTGTTTTTTAGATTTAATATTGTAACAGCTACGGCTATACAATAAATATTATATTATATATATACTTAGCTAGAACACATAGCAAATAGAAGTTTATTGATATAGATACTTAGATAGGAATATATTGCATATAGTATAGGTTATTAGGTGTAGGTTTAGGTTAGGCATACGTATTAGTAACTTTTCATATTGTCATTGTGTACTTATTACTACTGCATTATAATGAGAATGGGAGGAAGGAGTTCAACTTCTGAGAAGTCTGGTGGAACTTCTGCCACTGGTGATGATACCGAAAACAAAATCTTCGCTAACACTGGGTGTTTTCAGACGTTACGGGGCCACTTGGCCCCGTACCGAAAACAACCCATTCATTCCCCGCCGGGGTCACCCCGTCACGCCATATCAGACGTGCCGGGGGGATCCCGGCAGGGAATCTGGGAGGGGGCGGGGCCGCGCGGTGCAACGTGGGGCCGCATGGCCCCACCCCCTCCACGCATCCCGCCGCCCGCCCTCCGGGAAGACGGGCGGGCTGCGGGGCCTATGCGGTCGCCACATCGGGCCGGATGCGCCATGGCCCGGGATCCCGCCGGGGATCCCGGGCCTTGGCAACCGGCCAGACGTTACTTTTTTTTGGTCCCCGCTGGGAATCTTTTTGACCACGCTTCCCGGGACATTCCCCCGGCTAGCCCGGGAAGCGTGGTTCAAATTGACCCCTTGCGGGTATTGACCGTGGCGAACATCTGGCGGCCGCCAAACAGACGTTCGGGACACAGTGACCACAGGTGGGTATTCACCGTGGTTCACTGTGATCTCATAACATCTGAAAATACCCACTCAGAATCAATCCTGAAAATGACACCAATAACAAATAACAAAATTTTGTTAACAGTAACGAAAATGACAGTTTTTAATAATGAAAAACAAAAACGAAAATGAAAAGTGACATGGGTCCCTGGTGCACACCCGTACAGACAAAATTCCTTTTCAAATGGATGCACCCCCCCAGCCCATGTGTGCGGGTGGGAGGGTGTCCGTTTGAATGCCTCAGCGGGGGCGGGGGGTGGGGATAGAAGTCTGTGCGAATACCGTGGGCGGTGGGTGGTGGCGCGTGCATGCTTCTCCCACCTCCACCCATCACCCACGTACAGAGCAATGGGTGTCAATGCTGGATGCTTCATGTGTGGAAATGGGTGGAAGTGGCGGGGGGGGGGTCCATGGGAATCACACCCTCATGCACCACCCACCCACTGTGCCACCCACCCATCCCCCCATGCACCCACGCCCATTTGAAAAGGGCTAAAGATACAAATACAAATAAACACAAACATCACAAACAGAGTTTACTGTGTAACCCCATGCACAGCCTAGTTTAAATGGGTACAAATACATGAAATTCATCATTCAGATTTTGCACCAAGTATTTGTGTCAACCGGTAGAAAAGATTAGTCTGAAAAGGTTCCAAAACTAAGAACTAAATAAGTTAGCCTAACATTTCTTATGTTGAAAATGTTATGATTTTTAAAGCAAACCTCTTGATTTTATAACGCTTAGGGTTAGCAATAGGGAGCCAGTTGGCCTATTCATGAGCCTAATATCATCTTTCTCCATTCTTGCTCTTCTCCATCACCTGTGCAGCTGTTCCTTTACTTTTTTATTCATTAGTATTTTGTGTCAAAAAGTGTAAGTTGCTGCTAAGGAGGCTGAGGGGGGGAGGGAAAGGACTTCTGTCAACCAAATACAAAGGAGTCTGTCACTTACTTTAGTTCATCGTTATCACTTAATCTCTGTGGTAAGAAAAAATATACATACATGTACGGCTCTCTGTCATAGGCAGGATAAATGGCTGATGTAAGGGAAGAAGGGTTACGGTCCGTTTGATATGGACCTAAGGCTAAAAGAATCTTGGCAAGGAAAACAGTGTTATTGTTTAGATTACATTGAAATGAGCTGGTGTTCAGCCAAAGTCACATTAACAAAGAGATTTAGAACAAGTGTGAAAAAAAATGTCAATTTGCTGATTCAAAGGCAGAGCTCTTGGGTGTGAATGTAAATGTTAGTTTTTGAACATCTGTATTTGTTACTGTGTAAAGCCCATCTATTTCTCCTGAGTCGGTAATTGCAAAGGGTATTATTACTTGTAACTGATTGCAGGGCTGACTTGCATAATCCTAGTAGTTGCTATTGACTGTGGCACATTTTGCCATAGATTTCATTGCTAGCATTCATGCACCCTGTGATAACGCAGAGTCTGTACTTTTAAAAATAATTACTTTTAAAAGAAAAACATTGTGTTGCTTCCTATTTTTAATTAACTGCTGCTTATGCTATTTATGTTTCATGAAGTGGAAAGTGATTCATGTTGGTTCTCTTTGTAGACTGCCATTTAAAAGTATACAATTGTTATTTGTAGGGGAAAGAGTGTTGTCTAGTGCTTAGCAAGTCATTTCAATAAACCAGTATAGTCTAGTGACTAAGGTGTTGGACTTGGACTTGGGAGATAAGAGTTCAAATCCCATCTTAGCCATGAACTCACTGACTGGGTTGAGCAAGTCTTTGTCTCAATTTCCCATCTATCAAATGGGAATAAAAATTCCTGTCTCTCAGTGTGTGTTTTTAGCCATTTTAGCAAAGGTTAAACCGGGTGCCGCCGTCACGTTGAAATACAGCCGCCAGATGTTAGCATAGTCTGGTGCCTGACCATGGGGTGGGGGTGGGTAGCCTTGACTGTGAGTCAGGGAAATCCCCAAGTCACAGCTCGGGCTAAGCTCCACCACAGTTGAGAACCAGCTGCCTGACCTGGAGTAAAGCACGCTATCACATCCGATAGCCTGCTGTACTTACCACGGTCTGGAGTGGTAGGGGGAGCTGGGCACCATGGAAGCCACCACTGACTGCCATGGCTGCCCATCAGCCGGGGGTGGGCTGCTCCATTCAGCGCGGGGGCGGGCGGACACACATCCGTGCATCTCCCCATCCCCTCCCCAGATGCCGTCACAATTGTTCAGCAGCTGGGCCAAGTCCCAGCTGGAGTGATGGCTCCCACCACCACCCGTAGAAGTCCATGACAGTGGCAGGAACCATCACATCTGAAAACACCAGTGTTCTTGTTAGATAAGTATTATAAAGCATTTTGAACACCAAAAGTACTATGTAAATTAACAATAATTTTTAAAGTCTCACTTACTTCAGTTGGTTCTGGATTAAACCCTTTGATGATGAGTTCTCAGATCTGTCACTGATTGTTTTTGTGCTGTTAAGCAAGTCACTTAACCTCATTTTGCATCTGATTCCGATACTCCAAGCACCCTAAACACAAAAGCTCCATTCGTTTCACTGAGGCTTGTGCCAGCCTCTGAGGATTAGGCTGCCTGTTTATCTGTATGTGGACAAGATGTTAGATGTGTGATACCAGTCCAACCTACAAGAGTGTTGCCTCCAAGAATCTCAAAACACTTTCCTCACAGCACCCCTGTTAGGTTGGATAATTATCACTCTCTTTGTGTATCCCCCTAGGTACAGACAGAGGCAAAGAGAGGTTAAATGATTGTAAAGAAGGTGCAAGAATACAAGTGATGTGCCACTAACAGTATCATTAAAGGAGCAGGCCAAGGCAATCAAAGACTAAGTGACAAAACATCATGCTTCCAAGATGACCCAAAATCTGTGATGTCCAACACTCATTGAATTCCAGGAAAAGGTTTTTAAGCATGAGGGTGCAAAGTCAGGGATAAGTAAACTTCTTTGAATAAAATAAGTTCTTGAACTTTTGCCAAAAACTCCAACCATAGAAAAAACAGACACTTTTGAGATTCATGAAACTTTAGTATTTTCCATTGTTTCCCACTTGCTCCGGGTTCCCCCTGGAAGGAGCACTGCCAAGAATCTATTAAAACAAAAAACAAAACAAAAAAACCCTTCTTGTTCTATTTCCAGACAGCCCAAAGCAGGAAGGTCTATAAATCTAGAGGGGATGGGGGAGGTTGTTCTCATAGAAGGGCTAATTCTCCTTTATGGAATTTAACATCATCAGCTTTGCCACTGATTTCAATGGAAGTCCAATCAGGCCTAGTTTTTCTAGTCCAGTAATAAGAACTCAAGGTTCAGGTGCTCTGTATAAACTTGAGAGAGAACAGCATTTTACATTCTTAGCACTTATATTATCTTATTGCCAAGGACAAATGAAAGGTAAGACCCTATAGACCAGAGGTTTCCAAACTTTTTTTTTTAATTGCACTCCTGCCTTCAAGAGAACCCAAGCCCAGAAAGACTCCTCCCCCTGAAGGAAAAAGAGTGTGGACCCTGGACCTCAGGTGCCATCTGGGATGCAGAAGTCAGAAAGTTCAACTGGGGGGTGAGTAGCAGGCGGTTGAGGGGAGGATGTTGGGGAAGTTATTGACAGATATGAAATAGTTCAAATAGATCAAATAGTTTATTGGACCAACTTCTGTTGTTGGTAAGAATATGCTTTCAGGTCACACAGGGTCCTTCCTCAGGAGGAGTTATTCTGAGGGATGAAATACACTGAGGGGACAGGTGGCCCAGGCCTGTGTTTCCTGAGGAGCTTTTTATTTTCCCAGCAGAAAGGGAAAGGCATTTCTTTCTCTCTCTTCTCCCTGTGGTATCCCAGGGTAGTGGGAACTTCAAGAAAGGATGACAGACACGGTGTGCTTTTTTAGACATGCCACTGTGCATGAAGATTTAAATAATCTGTTTTTAGAAAAGTCGCGCAGGTGTATTTAGACACACCACCGCCATTGCAAACCGCAGCGCATGCACTATTTTGAAACAGCACTGGTAAAACCTCAATATCAGGGTTTTACCATGCGACTTCAAAACAATGCATGAGCTGCAGTTTGCAGTGGCAGCAGTGCGTCTAAACACCACCCGCACCACTTTTCTAAAAGCAGATTCTTTATATCTGTGTGCACAGTGGCACATCTAGCACCCTGTATTCTTCTTGAGTTAAAAGACATGTAACTTTATTCTTGCTCATAGCGCAGCACAACTCAGCTAACTGCTATCTCCTAACTGCTCCCTGTTGCAATGTAAAATCCAAAACGGATTAGTCTGGGTCCTCTTGCATAACAGTGAGGATTGTGGAATAGATCCTTCATAAACAATACATGCATCATTCCCCTGTTTATCTATGTGTCTACTCTTTAGCACTGTTAGCTGAGTTCCTAACAGGTCCAGTAGCCCTGCTTTTTGGTGCCAGTAGTATCGGGGAGCGGGAACAGGAAAGGGGGCAAGTCAGTCATTACTAGGGGTGGGAATTCGGATTCAGATCAAATCCGTAACTGCATGGAATAGGCTGTTACAGTTTAATCCAAACCCAACTGGAACAACAACAACAGTGCAACAACAAGCCTGTTTCAGTTCAGTTTAAAATATAAAATAAAACAAATTACTGCACATGCACAAATGGCCACCGGATCATTTTACACATGCACAGCATCCATTTTGTACATGCACAGAGCATCTGCCTTTCTCTAAAAGGGTGTGCATGTGCAGAATAGTCCAGCAACCATTTTGCATATACATAGTAATTATTTTATTATAATTATTTATATATATATATACTTTTTAAATTTCTGCACATACACAAATGGCCACCGGACTGTTCTACACATTCGCACCCTTTTCCAAAATGGAGGTGGCAGCATTGTCAAGTCGGCACATGTACAGTGGTCACAGCTGGCTGCCCTTTTCCAGAATGGCGGCAACACTGCCATCACCATTTTGGAAAAGGTCACATGCACAGAATGGTCTGATGGCCATTTAAAAATTATTATTTATTATTTTTATTGATTTAAATACAGATTTGTAATACTAATCCGCATGTAAATCAGATAACTCTAAGAAACTAAATGAAAATAAACTGAAATGAATTTGCATCCAAAGGACCACCCTTAGTCACCCTAACAGTCTAGAAGTGGACAGAGTGCCTTCCTAATGCACCAGTGAGCTGAACTGGCATGGGTGGGAGGAGGAGGAGACAAGGAGTATCTTGTTACTAGTAGATCACTTCCCTTCTGGAAGGGAACTATAAACTTTCACAATCACAGATCCATTCCTGCAATTCCTCTTATTATTATTATTATTATTATTATTATTATTTAATTATTATTTTTATTGCTTTTATTTTATTATTATGGGCTAAGAGCAAAGTTTAAATCTAGCCCTTGATGATTATCCTGAGAATAGAGATTTTTTTAAAAAACCAAAAAAACCCGACTCAGATGTGCAAAGTATGGTCAGTTGACCATGAAATACACGTACTTCTATATTAAATTATTTCTCTGAATATAATTTTGAAGCAGTTCTCACATTTCAACAAAGTCCATCATTTTTTCCCCTCGATAACATATATTATCTGTCAACTTTGGCCTCTCTAAGGCCTTTTTCACACAAGATGCACCCACTCATGAACACCCAGAAATCTGGGTGTTCACGAGTGGGAGAGCCCCATGTGAAGGACACGGCACGGGCACGCTCAATGAGCAGGGGTGTATGTGTGTTCCCACCTAACACACTTCCCCATGCACCCTCCATTCATCAACATGCGTGGACCAACTGGGGAAAATGCAAAGGCGGTTGCTCTGTGCGTGTTGATGAGTGGGGGGTGCGTGGGGATGCGTGTGCGCCTGCATGCATCCCCACTCACACACTGCGCAAACATGCCCACAGACCCCACCCACTCACCCCCACCCTGCGGGGGCCGTGTAAAAATGGCATTAGATGCAAGATTGGGTGTTTTCAGACATGACGCTAACCCCAGTTTAACCACACAAACATTTCTTATGCATGTTGCAGGACTGCATAGGGCATCAATACAGCCCTGCAACATGTATAAGAAATGTTCAAGTGTGGTTAAACTGGGGTTAACGTCATGTCTGAAAACAATTGATTCTTTCTCTGTTGCTTCCTAAATCTAAAGATCTTTTTTTCTTTTTTCTCTCTCCAGGACATTAAATCCATATAACCTTTGCTTATTTGATGCCTGACATGCTGAATGACTGAAGAACCTAGAAATTTTTTCTTTTATGATCCCATTCATTGTTTTGAGGATGTTCTTGGGTTTGTAGTGTTGTGGGGGTTTTTCTGGGCTCAGGGTATCCTTTTCTTATTCCTAGTCACCACAGCACTTTGGAGACCAATATAATTTATGAAATATTCCAAAATTAAGCAGTCTAAGATTTCCATCCCTAAAATTATGATGGCGTTTGGAAGACAATATATTCAAAATCTGATCTGACTACTTGCTGCAAGAGGTAAGGATGCTTAGACCTTTGTTAGGCAATTCTGTGAGTGTGAAGGTAGACCATGGTACTTCCAGAAGTAAATGTTTCTTTGACTATATAATTTGCTTTCCAAAAAGGTCAAAATCAATTACATTACCTATATATGAGCTAAAATGATGTGGAGGGGGTTCTTCAGTTGAATTGGCCTGGGAACACATCATCACTTTGTAGGCTCTATCTTTCCCTCTCCCTAAACAGACTAACACTGGTTTAACTTTGATGGACTTGTACCTGATGCATACAAGGGTTAAGCAAGCAAAGATTCATGCTCTGCGCCTTTAAGATCTGTCAGAATGAAAAGACAGAACAGCAGAAATACTAGTTGTACAACTTAGTCTCTAGAGCTACATCAACACATAACCCATACCGGACTCCAACGCATCCGTGGGAAAGTATTTATTTTACCTGTAGGTATAATTATTAGCAATAAAAACAGTTCAAACCTTGCCAGAAAGGGTGTGAATTTCTAAAAAGAAGGAAAAATTCTAAATTCCAATACCTGAGCAAACAAGTTAGTATAAAAGAAAAAAAAGTAAATGAAGCAGCACTGCCAAAACAATGAGGTTATGAGCCATCAACAGCTGGATTGCACTTTTATTTATAATGCTTGTAATGACTCTGACTTCTGAACACACTTTATACCAAATCCAGTTTGCTGGGTGGGGCGTATAAGGGTGCTCTAAAAAGTTGAATAATGAAGCTGTGAAAACCAAAATAAACCCAATTTATTTTTCTATGTCTTGGAAACCATTCCTCCAATTTGGCAATAAGCATGCCCTGCAAACTATTCACTAAAAATGTCTATATTTCATTCTATGAAACCATCTATTACATTACAAGGAGGAGGAGGAGGTATGAACAATTGAACATATTAAGCGGCTGCTCAAAACTAACATTCATAAACAATATTCCAGACCACGTCTCCCAATCCAGTTGATTCTGCTAACTAAAAATTCATTATGGGAAAGTGCAGACAGAGATGATGTATTGCTGTAATACATCCAGCTGTGACAAATGAATTAGCCCAGAAAGTTACCCTATGGGATCCCCAATTTTTCCTCATCATAAAGAGGAGACTAGCTAATTGAAGGGGAAAAATTCAAATGTGCGAGACATTTGATTGGGTTTTAGATGCTCACCCATGCTTGCTTAGGAAATCTGGCTGGCAACAGGCTTTCACGTGAGATTTCCAGAACTTCCTGGTTCCTTGTGAATCATTCATAAATTTAAATACCACAAAAATAGCCTCTGTTACAGTATTTGGCAACTTTCATTTCCAGCCCTAGCAAAAGTTTTAGATGAAGTTTCAGGTCTTTTTTTATTTCAATGAAATCTGTACATTCAGTCCTATTTTGTGTTTTTGATTGCTGAGTGGGGTGTAGTAGGAACAACAATAGCAGTATTCACCTCTGTTCTACCTGATAGATTAGTGCATAGAGCAGGGGCTGGGAAGCATTTCCCTCCCAGGGGCCACTTTGAAAATTAGTACAAGTCCCAAGGGCCTCATAGAAGTTGGGGACACAGGTCCTGAGTACATAAGGGGTGTGCTCAGGAAGAGGAGGGTCACAAATCATGGATCTGTGCCATAGATCTCTCTCTCCCCCCCCCCCTTCGTGTGCTCAGTCTTACAATGCTTGGGTAGGAACTGGACCCTGGAGCCAGTTCCAGGAACTAGAAACGTGCCAAATAAAAACTAAGGCTCCCAGAGCTGTGGTTTCCACTCCTGGACTAGAGCATGGAACTGGGAGACAAGAGTCAGGGATTCATTTTCTGACACAGCTGTAAATCCTTAATGTGAGACCGGAGGAAAGACAGTTTCATTTGCCCTGTGTCTCACTCACAGCATTAAAATCCAAGAAGACTCCTCCACACATGCTCCATGACTGTGCCAATGGCATGGAGAGCAATACGTGGGAACTTCCACAATAGGCCGCATGCAGAGCGTTCCTGATGAGCCCAGCCAGCAGCTCCTGCCAGCAGGGGGACCAGTCCCATATGTTACAGTGGCTACATGTGTGGACTAAAACATGAAGCAGCTGCTTCAGTTTTTGCTGGAGCTGCCACCGTAGGTTCAGCACATAACAGACCTGTATTTTTTGTGTAGGGTGGCTGCTGTAATCTGGAACCGCCCCAGGCTTCTAAAAATGGGTGGGTTGCCCATCGTCCTCTGTGGTGGAATTGAAATGTGTACAAGATAGACAAATTGTGGCTTTTAAAATGAAGCGTAAAAGACAGTTATACTGAATTGGCAGGACAGAGATGATTAGAAAGATGGTTGCAGTTAGGGAACAATTGTTAAGGTGGTGGCAAAAAGAAAGCTGGAACTGTATGAACAGGGAGACTGTTGTGTTAAGTCTGTCTCTTGGGCAGTAAAAAGAACTTGGATACCAGGAGTTGGTTGAACGCAGTCATCTTAGGTGGCTACTTTATTTAGTCTAACAAACACAGGAGCAGAAGGTGATGCCCTGCCTAACAAAATGGCTGCAGAGCTTCCTAACTTTCTTTAAAGGAACAGTACATACATAACAATTTGCTCATATGGTCTTTGGCTTAGTGAAGGTCAGGAGACAGGTTGCCCAGGCCGCCCCTCCTGCCAGAGGCAGCTCGGGGCAGCTTACAATTTATAAAACAACATTAAAACAACAACTAAAACAACTAAAAGGAGGAAAAGAAAATAACCCCATACTCCCAACCCCTCCACCCCCTCACCCATCTCCCCCGCCAAATGCCTGGTGGAACAGCCAGGTCTTACAACTTCTCCGAAAAGAGGGGCGATCTGGGGCCAACCGGGCCTCCACCAGAAGGTAGCTCCATAGCCGTGGTGCGACCACCAAGAATGCCCTCTCCTGCGTGGCCCCCCAGAAGACTTGGGGGACCTTTAGCAGGGCACCCCCAGATGACTGCAGGAGTCGATCCAGCACCTGGGGAGTGAGGCGGTCCCACAGGTAGGTAGGGCCGTTATCATAATGGAGTAATGCAGCAGAGATTTGAAGGAGGTCTGCAAAAAGACAGAAGGTGATGGTTATGAAAGCAATTAGTAGAGGTGTGCATCAGAGCCCCATGTAGGTTATCGTTATCGTTATCGTTGTCGTTATTTGAAAATGTCGTTACATTAACATTATTAACGACAGTCATTTTTGTTATTATTGTCATCAGTATCGATAAAGTTATCGGTATCGACACCCATGCGCAAAAGATGTTCTCGCAATACTGTTAATGATACCAAAAGATATCACAAATCCAGTAACGATACTTGATACGCTGATATTTGATAGACTGTGCTGTGTCTGGTGTGGTGTGTGGTTGACTGGCTGTGTGTAGCTATTGTGTGTGTGTGTCTTCTGGGTCTTGTGCGTGTTATGTGTATTGTGTGTGTTGTGTTGTGTGATGGCAGGCAGGAAGGCACAAATGAAGAAGAAGGTGAAGGTGAAGATGGAGGTCGAGGAGGCTGGACTATCCAGTGAGGTGTTGGAAGTGGACACCTCTTCCGAAGAAGGTGCCACTGCCACTGCCAGGTTTGTAAAATGTATTTATTTATTTATTGTTCCACAGAACTTTGATGATGGATGGTAGAATTTATAATACCATCCTCTAGAGCGAGCTGGCAGGCTCTAGAGCGAGCTGGCAGGCATGCGGGTGTGTGGGTGGATGGGTTGGCAGCAGTCAGGCATGAGCATGAAGCAACACCCCAAGACACTGCACGGTCTAAACCTGCAGACAGTACCCCCCAGGTATGGTGGAGGATGTGGGTGGGAGACAGGGAAAGAGGCAAAGAGGCAGCGGCACTGCACACATCCAGTTGGAGTGGGAGAATGGAGTATTGGGCTGGGAGGAAGGACTGGAAAGGAGGCATCACATGATTGCATAATATTATGTAGGTGCTATGTGTTCTGGCTTCAGAGAGAGTGAATCATCACCAGATGATGGCAGCCAAGAAGCCAGGTTGAAAATGAGCAGGGCAAAAAGGTCTGCTGTTTGGGAGCATTTCTATCCCACCAAAGGAGACTATGCTTGATGCAAGGTCAGCCAGGGGGCAGGAACAAAAGAGAATGGATTGGCAGAGATTGGCCACTGGCCAGCCACTTGTGGAGAGTGAAAGGAGGCAGGATGCTGGCAGGGCTTGATAGACCATTGGTCTGACCCAGTATGGCACTTCTTATGTTCCAATCTTCTTACGTTTTTTAGTTCTGTGACAAAGAGATAAAAAGAGGGGGGCCAGGGGACCACATCAGGGCTGATTGCCCACATAAGGGGCCTTCACCATGTGGCCCTGGTGACGAAGACCTGGAAGCAGGTGGCCTCTGCTGGTGCCACCACCAGCAGCAAATGGCACGGGAGGTGCCATCACCGTCCTTCTCCCTCCAGGTCTCCTATTCACTCTGCAGAGTCCCCAAACCCTGAGGCAGCAGAGCAAGCAGAGGAGGTGGAGTCCCTTGCATGAGGGACTTGCGTCGCTCCCTCAGGGCACAGAGGCAGCAGATGGAGGAGGAATTCTCCGCTGTCTTGAGGAAGACGGAGGACTCCATCATTGCCCACCATCGGGCAGCGGAAGAAAAGGAGAAACAGGCATGGGCAGTTGCCAAATATGTGTTAACTGAAAAGGAGTCCTTCTGAAAGGCAATAGTGGGGTGGAAGGGCATGATGGAGGGGGCCCTTGAGGTGGTGAGGAGGCATGGGGCAGAGGTCCCTGATGTCCCACTTCTTGTAAGCAGCGGACGGTCTCCCAATCCCCTCCCCATGTTGCAGGGGTGGATGAGGAAGAGGACTAAATTTTGTACATAGTTTGTTATATTGTTTTGTGTTTTCATAGCTATAATTGTTTGTTTAGTAAACATTTTTGTTATATTTTACCAGCCGATTTTGACTTGTTTCTTTGTGGGTGTGCCAGAGAGAGAGAGAGAGACACCCTGCAGTGGGCAGCAGGCAGTGGTAGGTGGCATCTGAGGAGACATGCCAGGGTCTCAACAATAGGCATGGGCGAACAGATCGCGGTTCGTGTTCGGCCGTTCGGTTCGGCCGCGATCGGTTCGTGTGTTCGCGTTCGGCCGTTCGGTTCGGCCGTGTTCGGTTCGTGTGTTCGTGTTCGGCCGTTCGGACGTGCCTCGCGTTCGCGTTCGCCCGTTCGGTTCGGCCGTTTGTGTTCGGCCGTTCGTGTTCGGTTGTTCGGGCAGGTCGTACGTTCGTGTTCGGCCGTTCGGTTCGTTTGCCATCGGGTTGTACGTTCGTGTTCGGGCGTTCGGTGTTCGGGTGGTTCGCGCGTTCGCGTTCGGCCGTTCGGCCGGAAATGTCGCGGGAAGCCGTAAAATCGGCGTCGCGCCGGAAATTCGTGTGCGTGTGCGTGAGTGAGGCGAGAGGGTGTGTGTTTGTTTCGGTGGCTGCTTGTGTAGTGTGTTTTGGTGATTGTTTTGGCTGTGCTGTGTGTTTGGGTGGGTTGGTGTGTGTTGTTTTGGACTGTGGGGTGGTGTGTGACTGTAGTGTGTG